>OX328132.1:63657030-63802030 GCA_946811695.1 Gonocerus acuteangulatus | reverse complement strand
ATACAACAGCCGTACTCGAAAAAGTTGGATGAAAACATTCGAGCTTAAACAAGGATGACAGCGTGCATAGTCAATAGCATGTTGTGAAGCAATAAAAAAAACGGCTGATAGTATACTTGGGGAACAGGAAAATGAACCTAAGTCCTCCTGGTTTGACGCAGAATGTGAAGCATCTACCAGCCTTAAAAATCAGGCCTACCAGGCTATGATAAACAGATGCACAAGAAGGACCCTCGAAGAATACAGACTTAGGAAAAGGGAGGAGAAACGGCTGCACAGAAGGAAAAAGGAGCAAGAGGATTTGGAAAAGGTAGAACAGCTGCATATTAGTAAGGAATTTAGAGATTTCTTTCGCAAGGTTAATAAAAGCAGAAACGGCCACTCCCCGGTACAAAGTTCATGCAAAGATGATGATGGGAACCTTCTTATTAATAAGGAGGAAGTCTTAGCACTGTGGAGGAGACATTACGAATCCTTACTTAATGATTGCTCACACCCATTAGAGCAGGAAGCTGCAGTGGCTGCCCGGTCAGATCTCGAGCCCCTCTGAGGATGAGATAATCGATACATTGAACAAGCTAAAGAATAACAAGGCTGCTGGTCCAGACGGTTTGCCTGCTGAATTGTTCAAGTGTGGTGGAAGTGAGCTGTTTAAACTATTTCAGGACCTGCTACTCACTATATGGTCAGTCCAAATGTTGCGCTCAGACTGGAACAAATCGTTAATTTTCCCTATCCATAAAAAAGGGGACAAGTTTCAATGTAGTAACTACCGAGGAATATCCCTGCTTCCTAGTGGTTATAAGATCCTCTCCAATATTGTTTTCCAGCGCCTTTTGCCTTATGCAGAGAGGGAGAGTTAGGCCCTTATCAGTGTGGTTTTAGAAGGGGCAAGTCCTCCGGGAAAGGACTACGTCAGGGAATGCACTGGCTTGTCTCCTTTTCAACTTGGACTGGAATATGCAGTTAGGAAGGCACGGATCCAGGTCGGAGGTACAATCTTTGGTAGGCTTGTACAGCTTCTGGCCTATGCGGATGACATCGACATCATTGGGCCCTTTCTGAAGGCTGTCAACAAAGCATTTTTCGCTCTGGTTGGCCCTGCGAGGAAACTTGGCCTTAAAGTGAACGCAGAAAAGACGAAGTACCTGGTTACAGAGGAAGATCCTAGGCTGGGAGAAGTTGTACAGATGGGACAATATAGCTTCTCGAAAGTGGCTGAATTCACCTATCTCGGGTCGCTTGTGACAAGTCACAATAAACCATATATGGAAATAAAGCGCAGGATACTAGTAGCCAACCGGTGCTATAGTTTTCAAGCCATGCCCTATCCAGAAAGACTAAGCTCCACATATACAAAACTCTAATTCAACCAGTCCTTCTATATGGCTCTGAGTCTTGGACAACCTCTCAATCCTGTGACCACGATCTCATGGTGTTTGAAAGAAAGATTCTAAGGAGGCTATATGGAGGCAGACAAGTAGCTGGACTATGGAGGTGTCGTACTAACCAAGAGCTGTATGGACTGTTCGGGGAGCCAGACATAGTCCAGTTAATGAAATTGAGTAGACTATGGTGGGCTGGACAAGTAGCAAGAATGGTCGAGGGGGACATTCCGAAGAAACTCCTCACTGAACCTCTCTATGGGAGCCGAAGAAGAGGAAGACCAGGACTGAGATGGTGCGACCCTGTGGCAGAGGATGCAAGGTCTATCCTGGGTGTAGGAAACTGGATGGCTTCAGCACAAGATAGAGACAATTGGAGGAAGCTGTTGGGGCTGTTGGAGGAAGCTCGACATCGGGTTCTAGCGCCATAGTAAGTAAGTAAATGGAAGATGACATGAGGAAAGATGTAGAAAGCAGTGTTGGGGAAGATATTGATATTGGTATTTATTTTTATTTTTTTACTGCGCATCGACATCTAGTCATTAGCGCCGACATCCAGGGAGCAGCAAGGAATTTTCCCAACGAGCCGTGAGATGAGAAAATTCCTGCTGCCAGTGGGGATCAAACCCACCATCTCCCGCATATGAATCTAAGGCGTTAGCCACTAGACAAAGGGGAGACCACTCGAGACTGGTATTGAAAGGATATTGAAAGGTGTATTAGGAAGGATGTTTAGGGTGGTATTAGGTACGATATCGAGACTGGTATTAGAAGGATATTGAAAGGGGCATTAGGTAAGAGTTAGTTAGTGTAGGGATCGATAGTGGTATACTGATGGATGGTGAAAATGGTATTATGAAGGATAGGGTGGGTGATATTAGGAAGGATTTTGAAGATGGTATTAGTAAGGATTTTAAAGGTGGTATTAGGAAGGATATTGAATGTGGTTTTAGGAAGGATATACAACCCCCAGACACGATTTTAATATGTGCCTAAGGTTGAATTTTAAAATTTCCATAAGGTTGAGTTTCTATGAACCAGCTTTAAGCACAAAGTCAAGGTATGCCAGTCTAATATTCTATATATGATGTTTCATTACAGATATCTCACTAAACATATTCTACTGTATAGCAAAGTGGATCAATCTTTATCTTGCTTCATGCTGAAGATTCTGAGTTTGAATCTCAGACACATGTGAAGTTTTTATCTTCAAGTGTACTTGGTGGCTGATATCAGGGTCCCAAACATTCCCTTGACCAATCAGATTTTACCTGCAAAGAGAAAAATGAAACAGAAGAACACACAATCTCCCAAGTGTACCCTATCAAGAATTAGATACCTGTTGAGTATCTACCCCTCTAGGTCTTCGTGGCCTGCTACGGGATTGATATATTTTTTAAAATCTTGCTTGGGCAAGTTTTACCTCAGGGTATGAGGCCCCCAAATTTATGTGTTAGTGTGTATATATTTCATAAAAATAACTTAGTATTATTTTTTAATATATGTCAAGTAACATTTCTTAAGGATTTCTCATAATCTACAGTTATTTTTCATGAATCCTATGGGCAGTGGAAGATTATTTTAGAAGCATAGGAGAGAATAATCTACATATAGATTGACTAATTAACATCAAATGCAGATGACGTCATGAAATTGCCATAATCACTAGCTGATTTAAAGGAAAAAGCTACAAATTTTAGAGGCATATACCCTACAAAATGTAAAAGCCGAAGTTTTACATTTCCTTTAAAAATAAAAAATAAAAGCTATTAGTTCTTTAGTAGAACCTTTCAACTCAGACATGGAATAGGTAAAATTAGAAAGTCAACTTAGGAGTATATCCTTGGAATACATGAGAATATCATTTGAAAACACATAATAATACTAACAACAGGCTCCAGGATCTCCCCGAGGTCTAGTGGCTAACGATCTTTGACATTTTTTTTTATGTAGAACATTTTGATAGACCATAGCAAAAAAACTTCACAAGACAATATCCGTTCTATCTCAACTTGTAGGAGAGCCTTTCAAACTTTTGTCTATTTTTAAAACTATTGTTTTCTTTAAAGAAAAAACTGTGTTTTTGGGATTTCCGATCAATGTATCGTAAATAAAGACCACATTTTAAGAATCTACATTAAATTTCCAATAAGAAACACCCATTATTAAAATAATACCATGTAAATTCCCACACTAGGTGCACACAATTTTTGCTCTGAATAAGGATAGGGGGATACTTTGGAATCAAGGGTGAAAAGAGATAGAAGAACATATTTGAAATAATTACAATTATTGTAAACATAATGAATACACGTATTATATTGATATGCCTTGAGAGTCTTATTTTATTATATTTCTAATTTTAATTCTATTCTATTATTATTATATTTCTAATTTTAATTCTAAACTTTCTCCTGCCAAAGCGAAAAAAAATACAATTAAATGAAAGGCCCCATCAAATTTTGCTTTATTTAATAAGCATTATAATGTTCCCTCGTTTTCCTAGGAAAAATCTATTTAAAACTATAAACATTAATGGGTGGAAGAAAAATGATTATTACTTAGGACTAATAACTTATTTGTCAAGTAGGTTATCAAAATGTCTACAAGTATAAGCTCAACGTCTAACTGGATACACAACATACGTAACTCTTGAATCTTTTCTTTGAGTCCTCATGAGTCCTGGATTATGTTGATAAGTTCTTCCTTTGTCTTCACAGGCTCTGAGTACACTCTCCTCTTCAATGTTTCTGACACAACGAAATCTAGAGGTTCAGATCAGGGAATCTAGGAGACAATTGAACTGGTACATAACAGCCGATTCAACGGTTAGGGAATTCGGTTTTCAGCCATTCCGCAACCATTTTTCCATTATGAGCAGGGCAACTATCCATTGGAAACTGAAGTGAGTTAATATTTGGTAGATCGGCTTGTTTTATATACCTCATGTAGTGTGGGAAGGATGGTACATCACTATGGTCATGTGAACGAAAGTATTTGGTCAGAATGGCTCCTTCATGATAAAGCACATTTATTGGTTTTGACATAGAAATCAGAAAAAAAATATATTAAAATAGATTTGTTTCTAAAGCTACAAGGCAACATTTTGAAGCTCATTAAATAATACAACCTTTGAGGCGGAGGCAAACCTCCAAGTCTACAAATAGCTGATTAAGAAAATATTGAATAATTAATTAAAACATTAATATCAAAGATTGTCATCTTTATGGATTTTAATATAGCTCTTAATTTACATGGTAATATTTTAGTGAGGGATGTTTCTTATTGGAAATTTAATGTAGATTCTAAATATGTGGCAGTTATTTACAATACATTTATCAGAACTCCCAAAAACACAGTTTTTCTTTTTAAAAGAACAGTAGTTTTTAAAACAGACAAGAGTTTGAATAGCTGAGATAGAACGCTCATTTCTGCGTCCCAGAACTACAAATGAGGTGCAGAATAAACCCCTAAAGTTATGACATATCTATGCGAGACACCCTATATAATAGAGGATGACATTAATAATCAAATAGATATTGGTTTCGATTTAAGTTTACATTCTCACAAATCCAAAAATGATTCAGACTCTGAATAAAGAAATTATTTTATAATTTCATTGAAAATGATAAAATATTATTATTCTGTTGCAATATTACTATAAGTATAATTTATTACAATATTATCACTACATTATATGTTACAGTTATATTACTTTTATAATATTGTTGTAAGTAATATTATTACGGCGCTAATAGCCAAATAGTTGATGCACTGTTAAAAAGGAAAAAAAAAAAGTAATATTATTACCTCCTATATTATTTCTATTAATTTATGTTAATTTTCATGCATCGGCTTCCAAGGCCATTAGCACATATTTCTATTAATACTAACTAATAATATTAATTGTAATATTTCTATTAATATTACAATTTATATTATTATAGCCGTATAGTATGCATTGCTATACTATTGTTAACTTTTTTTGAGTTGAAATCTCTCTCACTCTCTCTCTCTCTCTCTCTCTCTCTCTATATATATATATATATATATATATATATATATATATATATATAAATCAGGTGTCTGTTTGTTCCTTATACAAATCTAGACCGCTTGACCGATTTTGACCAAACTTGGCACACAGGTAGGTCTTGATACGAGAAATCTACGCTAGGTCAAAATAGTCAAATTTCAAAATTTGGTCAAAAGTTTTGTTCAAGAAAAATTGGCTACACTGAACCATTCAGATTCTGACAGCCATTTTAAATAATGTCTCAAATTTATTTGTTGATGTTCTTGATAACTAGAATAAATTGAACTCATCGACTTTACATCATTATATAATCATGTAATGCAGTTTATTTCAATTTTATATCAACAGTCACTGTCTAACTAAGGAGCACTGGCCTTTCTTTGATAAGAGCTATCTACTCACAGGCTGTGATACTGGCCTCTGTCGGTTGTTTTATGAATTGCTGTGGTGCTGGCCTCTGTTGGCTGTTTCACGAATTACTAGACAGATATAAACAAATTCACAACGTTTGACCAATTTTGACATAACTGGGTATACAGGTAGATCTTGATACGGGGAGAGTCGTAGGCAGAAAGTAGGTGTAGCATGGCACACTGGGTAACAGCTAGTAAATTAATAAAAATGTTTTTTTGAAAATAAATAGTGGTTAGTGATTTTTTTCCATTATCCCCACTACTTGGTTACACTGCGGCAGCTGAAATCTCTTCGGCCCGCCATAACAATCAGTTAACCCTTACACAACAGGATACCAATATTGTGATTGTGAGCGACTTCGGCCCAAACGACAGAGTATCAATATATTGGTGTATGCATTTTAGGTGCACCATATTAGAGTGATGTGGGTGGGACGTCTGAAAGAAGATATATTGTAGCCTGGTCCATCCTCCGCTTCAGGAAGTGTTGTCGAAGAGCATGCTAGGATTCTAAGGAAGACAGTGGGCCTTTTCCAAAACATAAACAATTAAATTTGCAGTGGGAGCATCACAGTTTCGGGGGAAATGAGATTTTTTTCAATAGCACAAAGTGGCAGGAAGCTTACATGTAAAAATTATAGTGCTACTTAAAGAATAAGTATTAATATTACTAATAAATGAATACCAGAATCTATAAAACAAAAAACATTATTTTACGTAATTAATAATTTTAGCTTAAATCATTTGAAATTAATATTTTCTTTATTGCTAATTTAATGATTATATTTTTTAATTAAAAGAAAAGGTAACTTGGCAATTTTTAAATTCAAGATGATAGAGAGAAAAAGATGAATTAGTTAGGAAAAGCGTAATATCGCAGAATGTAAAGAGGGAATTGGAGCGTTTAGCGGCTAATTCACCCCTATCTGAGAAGAGAGGGGCGGTGAAGGCATTGCCGCCTGAAGGGGTGACAAGTCCGTACATAGTCCCATTCAAAAAGGGTTAAGGTATGGCGTCAAATAAGGCTGAACTGAAACTACAAGACATTGAGAACAAATTGAAAATAATGGTTCTGAAAAATATTTAATGCACCCATTTCCTCATTTGACTCTAGGCTCTAGAAGGAAAGTGATTCTTACGACAATTATTTAAATTATGGCGACTCAAATAAAAAACAAAACAAAATTATTAGGTGTGTTCTAGTCAGCATTTTGGAATGCAGATAACACCAAAGGAGCAGTATAAGGTAGAGAGTAAAAATGGAAAAGATATTCAGTCACAAATTCAACAATATGTACTTATGAAATGGCACTGTATGTTAAAAAGGATTGGGGATATCCCTTCAGGAATAGTTTTTATTAAGTCTATGGATAAAGAATATTCCGAAAATTAAAAGGGAGATAAATGTGTTATGTGGAACTTTTTGAAATGTAAAACATTAATAAAATCATAAGTTTCTAAAAAAAAAAAAAAGAAAAAAAAGAGCTCTATATGTAACCAGAGGATGACAAAAATTATTATGAATTTACACTGCAGTGGAAACAAGTATACCATATTTTCATTTTATTTTTTCTTTCTTTTTTTTTCTTTTTTTATATATATTTAATAAATATAGTTTCCCTGGATTTTAAAGTACTAAATTAAGATCATGCAAGTATTAAATATAGATGGAATTATGGAAAACTTTAAGGAACTTAATTGTACTTTTAAAGAATGTATATAAGAGTAAAGATTACCCAGGAGGCTCAGGGACGGGACTTGATCTGGACATTATTCTGTAAACAAAAACCATTAATATTACACAAATATAATATGAAAAAATGGCTAATATACCAGGAAAGTGTATTTTAATATACTGAATAAGTAATGAATGGTGGAGGCTCATGCTAATGAAAGATTTAAATTTCATTAATAGGATCTTATGATTCAATGAACAAAACACCACCATTCAGCACATGAAACTCTCCCAAACAAAATAGTTCAAACTGGTAATAAAATTTTAAAAAAAAAATGTGTCTGCTTTCTCGACAAAAGGTGTCAGCATATCTATCATAAATAAACATTTACACATAAAAAAACAGAATGATAAAGCAAGAGCATCAAAATTAATTATTTCAATACCTGTTGAACACCGATGAAACACAATAATATATCCCTGTTTTGGAAAGTTTCAAAACAAACCTTTCAAACTTAACTACATACTACATCAACAAGTTATACATACCAAATAGCAAATCATTTCAGATTCATGAATAAACTGATTATATCTTCGCGGTGATAAATCAATCTTTAACTAAATGAACCGATTCAATAACAGAGACGCTAAGAGATTGAACTGTAGGGGGTCTTATCCAATGTGGAATCAATAAATCAGTGTTGCCAGCACGCAACATTTTATTAGTAAAATTTATATTTCAGATTAATAAAAACGAATACAATTTAAATAATCATTACTAAAACTTCCACAGAAATATTTTGATAAAATCCGGTTAATAATCTAAACAATCTCGATTTACAATTTCACAAATTTTAAAATAAACAAAATTGGATTACATTATATATATTTATAATGATGTAAACTGTTCTTAATGGATCTTCAGATTCAGAATATATTACTGATGTTTCGATCAGCTAGCGATAAATTATTGATTTATATCTTTCATTATCCTTTTTCAAGAAGCCCCCCCCCATCATCCCAGTACTGGAACTAATATTAATGCACATTGTTTTCAGCTAAATATCACTTTATCATAGCCGTGTAGTTGAAGTTATTTGCCTTTATCTAGAGGGGTTTTCTAATTGAAATCCTAATGTACAAGAAAGAAAAGAAAAACAAAATAAATAAGACTGTAAGTCAGGAGTTGTATTAGTTCAGCGATTCCTCTACTAAGAGAATTATTTGAGGCAATAGAAAATATAATGTAACACAAAATAAAAAAAATACACCAGCTGGACCGTTAAACATTAATTTATTTATTTAATTTAATGGGTTATAAAAAACATTTTCTCCTCTTTTATGGGACATATTATATACTGTGTTTCGTTTCAGAAAAGAAGAAAATGTTGACCGCAAGGGTTGGACTGTGTGTATGTATGTATGTAGGTATATATGTAAGTATGTATGTATATATTTATGTATGTATGTATGTATATGTATATATATGTATATATATATATATATATATATATATATATATATATATATATATATATATTATACACACACATACAAAACTGAGCCAGAGCTTCCTAAGTATGATTAGAAACTGACAGCGTTTATCGTGTAATTATGAATTTGTCCCGCTAGATTAGCGATTTGTTCAAGTTTGGAATGTATTAAATTTCAAAATTAAATGTGTTTTTTGGGCTGCTGAAAGTACAAGAAGTAAGTCCTTCTGTTGGGAAAAGGCTTGGTTCTCGAATAAATAATAGATTACGATTTTTTTTTTTAACAAAGCACACAATATTCTTTCTCTGACTCATCAATGATGCCGACAAATTATTTCAATTTTTCAGCTTGAGAAATATCTTCATATTTGTATTGTAAATATTCATTTCCAGCTATAAAAGTTGATTGGATTTTTAAATAATTAAAAAAAAAAAAAAAAAAAAAAAAAAACAGGATTAGGATCAATGCAATCTATTGGCTATATAATTGATTTCTTATATTACGAAATAGCCTGATATGAACGCTCGTTCGCTACTGCTTTGTAGATTTGTTCTAGATAGTTTTTCAAAATGAATAATCTGAGGAAGGTATGTTTCAAATTTTGTCCGCTAATTGAAAATATAATTGGATTGATATTCAAACTCATTTTTGTTTTAAAGTATTGAATTTAATCCGTCTACTACTGTGATAATTTTTTTCTTAAGTGTTAATGTTTACTGTTGTGTACTTCTTGAGAAAAAATAGGACTTAATTCTTTATATGAGTAGAACCAAATTCTTTTGGCCACATTTTATACTTAATACTTTATTTGTTGGCAGTATTTATGCAGAAATTTTTCCCCTGTCTAATTTCTTAAATCCTCAGATGTACATGTCTAGAAAAGTCTTTTTTTAGATTAGTATATTTATTTCTAAATCCAGCTCATGGATTTCCGATTTCACTATTAAGAATCTTATAGAATAGTACTACAGATTACTCATTAAAGGGGCGAGAAGAAAAATCCTCAAAGTTTAAGAAACATATTAATAGGCATGAAGGAATAGTTAAGATGAGTTCAATCTTATGATTATTATTAAACAATGGTGTATTGAAAATTACTAAGGTTTTATGTTATACAATAAAACATTCTTAATTGTGAATCATTAGTCCTATTTTTATTTCCTAGGCAACTGGCCTGACAGGATTGTCTGTAGCGAAGAACCCAGTTAATACATTAAATATTCTTTATTCTAAACTCCTTCGTGCTTTAGAGAAAATACCAAAAGATGCTGCTTATCGAAAGTATACCGAAGAAATCATAACTAAACGATCTACTATTGTTAATGAAGTAAGTATACTTTTTCTTGAAATTCTAATTTCATCACTTTGATGTAATTATTTTAGAACAAACTAGTTTCCTAATTATTTTGTGAACTCTAAACATACACACTCATAAATATATATATATATATTGTGTATTTACTATTCTGCTCCTTGAAAGTTTTAATAGTTAGGTTCAGTTATTTTGCCTAGTTAGTTGTTTTTTTAGGGCACCTTGTTAAATAATTTTTTTTTTAATCCGATAAAAAGATTGAACTGCTGCAGAACTAAATTCAACGTGCAGATTTGATTTTTTCGTTCAAATTTCATTATTGCTCAGGACTCATTTCTTCTCATTTTATCTTAATTCTCAGAGTTGCTAATTGATCAGATGTTTTAAAAAGTGTCCATTGTAATGAAATGCCTAAAGTATTATCATAGAAACGTTTAAACATAGGCTCAGATCTCGATTGTCAGGTAGTTTAACATTGCTCTACAATAATGTAGGCCACAGTAATAACAGGGATGAGAGGTTTTTTGACTACTGCACAACTCAAAGAACAAGAAATGCCCCATCCCTAGTCAGCTTAAAAAATACAATAAAAAATTGATGTTCTTACTTGGGGTTTAGTATTGTTTTTATTTTCTTGAAATGATCTACACTTTCTTATTAATATAAAATTATAAACAATAAATTGTTGTAGTGAAAGTTTTTTTATTTATTTGTGAACCTTTTCCCACCAAGAATTACTTTCAAGAATCATTCTTCATTGTACAGTTGAAGATGAGCAATAATTTTAAAATTTACCACATTTATATTTGTGATATAATATAAGGAAGGTAACCACCCAACGAATTCATGTTATTTAGATGCTTGGAAAAAATTCTAATCAATTTTCAATCCAAACTCTTTTTCCGAGTTATTCTCCACTGAAATATATGCATCTTATTCATCTTTAATGTACCCTCAGGAAGCTGATTTCCATAGCATTCATTTATTCTCAGAAAAATAGATATCTTACTGCCCATTTAATGCGATGAATTCCCATGTTCAAAGCATTTTAAAATTAGTAAAAATTTTTAAAAGTTTTTTGAATTTCATTGCTTTCTTCTTCTCTTCCTTTTCATTATTTGTTTTCCTTCTGCAAATCAAAGAAATTTAAATAACTTTTTTATTTTATTTCCTTAGCCAAAAATAAATTTGACGACTAAATTGTTTTTAAACGTTCACTAAAATCTATTATTGTCAATGTATTAGTTTTATGATTAAAAAGTAATGCTGTACTCATATTGCTCCCCTCCCCCATATGTGTTTACAGTGTTTTATTCAAAAATTGCCCATGAAGTTTGAGGGGTGGTATGTTTTATTTTCTCATAAAAATTAAATGGAATATTCAACGGAAAAGAAGACTCAAAAATTAAGTATGAGAACACCTAATTATGCCCTAATTGTGAGTAATTTTATTTGTATTAGATATTTATTAGAATTTAAACTCCTTTGCAGTATATTTTAAACAAGAATCTGAATGAAACTAAACTATTAGGTATGCAATTATTTTTTTAAGAAATTTTAATGAATTTTCCAAGTTTGGACTAGTTCTAAATGGTTTAAATTAAAACAACAACACTCTATATGCTAACTATTACACAGCACAGGCTTCCTGTTACAGCTTTAATTTACCTTTCCTCAGTACTTCAATAGTTCAAATATTTCAGAGCTTTATAGTTCTAATAATGGTAAGCAGGCATTTCTATCATTGTATACACATTCCAGATTAATTTACGATCAAGTCTATAAAGATTATATTTCTGTCAACATCCAAATTAATAATGCTTATTTTTAATGTGATATTAAAGAAATTGTTTTACCTGCATTTAACTATATTATTAAATTACACTTTTATGCATGAAGTAAATATATTGTGGAGAATTATACATATATATATTTTTAGGCCAAGAGTGTGAAGGAAATTGAAGACAAAATAAATGCAGGATTAGTAGAAGAAATAATTATCCAAGCTGAAAATGAACTGCGCTTGACTAGGAACTTTGCATATTCTAAGCCATGGGAGCCACTGGTTTCTCCTCCTCCTGAAAATCAGTGGAAGTGGCCTCCTGCCAAACAATGAAGTATTCATTTGTTGTTCACACATTAATTATTTTTAGTTTAGTCATGTCAGTTGATTACACTGTTCTGCAAAAAAGAAAAAAGTCCGATGCTGTGATTTTGATGTCAAATGACCTCCAGAATCCAATTATGACACCTATTTTCCCCATCACCCACAGTTTTTTTTATCGGAACCCCCCTTCTATTTTTATCATTGTTTGGTAATTTATATTAATGGCCTATGAATTGGATTTGGAGAGGGGATAATTTAACCGTTAAATGCTTTTTGAGGGGCTACAGAAATGAATAGTTGAAAAAAATATATAATTTATAGCAGTGGGGGAGGTATACCCCATAAATTAGGAAAAAAACATGAACAATGTTGGAGTTTTCTGGGTTTTTTTCTACCCCCCCCCTCTGCAAAAAGTATATATGTTTTAGAACTTTTCACCTCTGCAGCCCCTAAGAAGGTATCATGGCCATTAATGTTAGTTACTGAATAGTGATAAAAATAGGGGGTTTTCCGAGAAAACTGTGAGTGATGGAACAAAATGGGTGTCATAATCGGGTTCAGGTCATTTTACATAAGAATTTGCAGGAATGGTGTCAGGGCCGATTTTCATGTAGGCAGTATTTATTGTTAAATT
The DNA here is from genome assembly GCA_946811695.1 of Gonocerus acuteangulatus. Lineage (NCBI taxonomy): Eukaryota > Metazoa > Arthropoda > Insecta > Hemiptera > Coreidae > Gonocerus > Gonocerus acuteangulatus. Next base: position 63,788,974 of record OX328132.1, on the reverse strand, counting down.
GTGTTTGTTGTATTTATTGTCTAAATAAATAGTATGTTTTCTAAATGTTATTAAGTATTTATTTAATAATCCATTATCAATTCAATTTATTCATTAGAACTGTGGTGCACTTAATCTTAACTGCTTGTTCCTTAGGAGTATAGTTTTAATCTTTAAAGTGGCAATCTGCAGATCACAAATTGGATCGAAGTTAACTTTGCTAAGATAAATTCTGGTCCTAATTATTGACATTTTCCCTCATCAAATGTTTAAATATATATATATATATATATATATATATATATATATATATATGTATTTTTTTTCGGCGCAAATCTGGGCCATTAGCGCCGACCATCCAGGGTGCAGCGAGCCATTTTCCCAACAAGCCGTGGGATGAGAAAATTCCTGCCGCCAGTGGGGATCGAACCCACCATCTCCCGCTTATGAATCTAAGGCGCTAGCCACTAGACCACGGGAGACCCCTATAAATATATATATATATATATATATATATATATATATATATATATATATAATGTATATTTATGTATAATGCATATGTAATGTATATATATATATATATTATATATATATATATAATATATATATATAATATATATAATATATATATATATATATATATATATATATTAATATTATATATATATATATACATATACAACATACTGGCATTTGCATGTACGCACTGAATTAAAAATACGGAAAAGGTACCTAATGTCTTGAAGCTAAGGTTATGAAAAAAAATTAGCCCTTTTTCTGAGTGTGGTTATATCTAAAGAGCCTAGGGCCAATCGCTCATTCAGAATGCAAGCTTTTTCTAGTTGTTTACCTTATTTTCTATCTGTTCACCATGTCTTTGATCTTTTTAGATTTTATTTGAACAAAAATAAAGGCAGTATTTCCAATAAAAACCAAATGATAATGACATATTGCACTAATAAAACTTGCCATTTAGGCCCTTCTTTGGCTGCAGTGAGTTCAATATTGCAAGAGTGTATGTATTTATACACTTATTGGAATAATCTATAATTTATTTAGCAATTAAGTCCTTTTGAATCCACAGATCAGCAATTTCGAGCATCTATCGTTTTTTTTTCATTATTTTTTTATCATATATTATGATCCATTTTAGGTTAATTTATTCCTCCTTGTAACCCTTTTGAGACAGCTAAGACTCGTCGGATGACATACCCTGTACTGTAAGCTGATATATCACCTCAGTCTCTTTTGTATATGAAGACTGTAAGCTCATTTTTCAGTGTTATCCCGATTGTCCAGGTGCTAAGTAACAAAATACTGCAAATTGTAACAACATTTATTTTGGCAGAAATGTTGTTTATGACTATACAATTCATCTAAGAAGAGGAGGCATCTGAAAAAATCAAAATGGTGGCTGAAATTCAAAATGGTGTTATATAATGAAATTGTTCTTATTATCAATTGAACAAAACAGTGGTATGCACATCAATATATGTTATTTAGGCCTACTAGTCCATTTTAATTTTTCAATTCGTTTATGTCAAATCGACAAATCAAAATAAACTGGTTACTTAGGCCCATTAAAATATATATGTTATTAAAATATATGATATTTAGGCCAACCAGGTTATGTTAAAAATAGGCTAACTATAAGCCCATATGGAAATACACATGATTTTCTTGTACAAGGGACTGTCCTTGTCACTATTATTAAATTTTTTAGTTTCTACTTTTTAAAACAGTGAAAATGGGTCTAATGGCAAATGAAGGCAAAAAATATAAATATGGCAAAATTACATTGATTAGTATCTAAGTGTGACTGGTATGAATAGCCAAAAAACGGAAACATTTTGAAGAAAAGAATGAATGATATGTTCCACTATATCATTATCATCCAAATTGATTGCACTTCTACAGAAAAGAGCTTCTTTTTGTGAGCGGTGTGCAACAACCAAGGATCAGCTATTTAATGTGACACCTCTGAATGTAGATATATGGTGAGAATGTTCGCTATCGAATTGAGCAGTGTAGCATCATTGCCCAAGAAGTACCATACAAATTGTGTAGGAGGACTGAATAACAAGTCACAGAAGATTACATACATGAGAGCATCCGTGTCTAGAGAGTACAGTGTCAGAAAAATAATGGTCATAAGTTGGCCGATGATTCTCCAATGCGAGGTCGTAAAAAATAACCCTCATATTGACCCCCACAAAATTTACCGTGAAATGTTTTTCAAGGCAATTTTTTTAATGGGATATTTTGAATCTACAAGTCATGAGGAAGAAAATTACTCATTGGGGATTTCACATTCATGTATGATTTTCATGAACCAGCCGATTTGTTTTTGTGACATTAACAGGTATTAGACCAGAAATAAAAATCACCATGATTGGAGACCTTCATCAAATATATATATATATATATATATATATATATATATATATATATATATATATATATATATATTGTAATGATCTAAAAGGGGGTGCTCTAGAAAAGGTCAGTTTCTGGCATAGCAAAGAGTAGCATTCCTATTCAAAATAAAGGCTAACTTATATTTCATAAGTCCATCACAAATATTATCATTTGTCAATCAATAAAATAAATAAAAGAGTAATAAAAGAGATAGCAATTGGCAGTGCTTAGTTTGGCAGTATTTATTTTTTTTTTAAAAAAGGCAGTGTTAAATAAAAGAAGAGTCCAAATGTATCGGCTAGGAGCGATAAGGCGATAAGGTATACAAGTTCCCAGGAAGATAACAAAAGAGGTGCTTCCAAGAATGAACATGAACATCCAGGGGGCCATCGCTGAAGTCAGACACCCTTGGTGTGGTGGGAGTAACGCCTCTATAAAAAGGGCCTTCCCCCACCACTCATTCTCATTTCAACGCCAGCCAAGGGCCAGAGCACACCGATACCACCACCAGAGCCAGTTGGCCAGCCGACACCAAGCACTTCACCTGGACATGATGGCCAAATACAACTGCAGAATCTAGCAGCCGACCATCAATCTCCTCAACACAACTACAAGCAGCCTGCCTCTTCACTTCCAGAACATCATCCGTAAAATAAGCTGAGTATAACTCACTCACTGCCAATCTTTAAATAAATTCTAAAAGCTATCTAAAATTTCATAATGGCCAATATTTATATTTTAATATATAAGATAATATTTTAAATATGTTCTAACATTTCTTGATAACCCAACATTGATACAAATATGTGAGTCAAGCAATTTTCCTTTTTTATATTATTTTTATATCACAGCCATGCTAAATCTTAAATTATATATCTTTTAGTCAATATAAGCCAATTATTTCAAACTCTATTTTATTTATAATGAACCTTTCTCCTGGTATTTAATATGGTCTCAACACATAAAAGGACAGATGGTAAGAAATGATTCTAATAATATATTTCTCATGCTTTTTATTTCAGGAAATTTATTAAATTAAATTAATTATTCAAATGGTTTTATTCATAAATCCGCATGTGGTGAGTTTGGTAATATTTTAAATGAACCCTGAGATATAATGAAAATATAATATAAACTTTTCTAAATCAACTTTTTCTATATTAACTTAAAAATATATCCATTTTTCTTTTTCTTCCCCAACCAAAACACCACAATATATATATATATATATATATATATATATATATATATATATATATATATATATATATATATATATAAGGAGGTTCCTCCTTTCCGTAGACGTGTTTTTTTTTTCACGAAGATATGACCATGATTGAAGATCCCATAAAAAAAAAATGGTGCGTTAGTGAAATTATGCTAAATCATCGAAATAGGCCAACTTAAGCAGAGCAGACGTGTTGGTACAACGCAAACAAAAACCATCCGTTTTTGAAAACAGTGATTACTGGGGGAAAAAATGGATCGTTTACAATGCATTAAAACACATTAGATTGAGGGAATCAAAAGAGTTTCCCCGAGCCATCCCAAAAGACAGATTTCACTCGAAAAAAATTATGCTGTGTATCTAGTGGGATTTTAAAGGTTTTATCTACTATGAAATTCTCCCAGAGAAGATTCCATTAAATAGTGGGACCAACTCGAACAGTTGAGGGAAAATATTCCACAGAAGCACCCAGAATTGGTCAACAGACGAGGTAAAGTTTTTTGGATGACAACGCTAGGGGAAACATGTCTTCACGCACTCGGAAGAAGTTTTTGGACTTTGCCTGTAATGTTGGCATGCCGATTGAAAAAATGGTGCGTAATCATATAAAACTAATTCAAGTTTGAACATAAAAAACTTATATTTAATTTGTTAAAAAAAAAAACGCATGGATTTTCTTTTTGGCCCTATTCTATATGTTTAGAAAAACTAGAATAAGGAGGATCTGAAAAATAATTCAAAATTTAATTTTATAAAAAATACACCAAAAAAACTATCTGGATTACCAACGTCAAGACTTGGATATTACATACCAAAAACATTGAAATTTTGTTTAAATAAGAAAAATATTCAAATGTTGAACTAAATAGCAAAAATATTCCAATAAACTAATTAACATTTGAGAAAACTGGACATCAAAAACATAAAAGTTTGAACATAAAAAACTGATATTTACTTTGATAAAAAAAAACGCATGGATTTTCTGATAGACCCTATACTATATGTTTATAAAAAAGTCCGACTCGCAGGAACTGCGTCATCATAGCGAGGTTCCATTCTTATCCCCAGTCTAATTTGGAAAGATTAAAATAGAAACAGTTATTATTTTGGTTTGACCATTCTTGAAAAGGTTTTATGATCTTACCTGAATGGGTCAACCAGCCCCAGAAAGGCCCACAAAAGGCAGTTGGAAAGCATTCGAATCTCTCTCTTTGAAAGCTATATTTCTAACAATGCATTGTTTTTCTTATTTTACTTAATCTGGATTGTCAAATACATTATCCAACTATAAGCAATTAAAAAATAACAAGGAATAAAAACAGACAAAAGAAACCGTTCGAATAAACGAAATCAATTACTTCAAAGTTTAAGCACTTATTTCTCCGATTGACATCGCCTAACCAAAACTTTCTTCAGAACCTTTTTTTTGTAGAGCATTTAGTAAGCTTTCGAATGTTAACCTTCCGTTTACCAAGATTCTCTACCGTTTTCGAGATATTAAGGAAAGTGGGTCTCTCGTGGTCTAGGGGCTAGCACGCTAGATTCATAAGCGGGAGATGGTGGGTTCGATTCCCACCAGCGCCAGAAATTTTCTCATCTCAGGGCTCTCTGAGAAAGTTCCTGGCTGCACCCTGGATCTCTGCGCTAATGGCCAAGAATTATGTCGATGCACCGTAAAAAAAAAAAAACTTAACTCCAAACGTAACCAAATATTCAACATATTAGTTTTGATGAAATTCAAACATGCAGAAAATGTTTCAACTGAATCCCATGATTCAAAGTACCCAAACCAAAAACGTTATTCAACAACTATTTTTCCAATTTTCTCGAAAACGGTAGATATCAGAAAAGATATCGCCTTAAAAATGGTTTCATTCGTTTTCTTAGGCCAAGAAGCCTATAAAACGAGTACTTGCAAGCATATGAAGTAAGCGGACATTTTTTTTTCGCGCGAATTTCTCTCCAAAAACCATGCTCCGGTGGGCGGATTCTGCTTGTTAACGAATTTGACCTTTCAAAGTAGACGAAAGATTTTTGTACCAAATTTCAACAAAATCAGACCATTATTCGCTATGCTAGACCGCGAACAGACAAATATATACATATATATATATATATATATATATATATATATATATATATATATATATATACACACACAGGGTGATTCAGGTCTGAGTAGCCAAACTCTAGGAGGTGATTCTAGATATAATTTCCAACAAAAAAATTCATTTGAAGTATGGTCCGATTCTGAGAGGAAAAGGAGCTTTGTCCAATTTTCTGTTTTTTGAACGTACTCATATTTTTTAATGAATAAGAAAGGATTGTCAAAACTAAGATAATTAAATTTGAATTATGCCATCATAAAACAGACAACATTTACTTTAAAAATATAGTAATTCAATTCACCAAAACTATTATTAAAAGAGAATTTCTGGACGTCCAATCAACTTGTGTTTTTATCAATGAATCAGAGTTTTTTCGCGATTTTTTTCTCAGCCCCCTAACAGACTACAGATTCAATACTTACACAAAAACTTCTACATTTAGTAAGCATTAAATCCATGCAAATGAGAAGGAGGTTTATTGAGGAATAAATTGAACGATTGGCTCCCTTTTTTCCAAAAAATGTGGAATGTAGTTTTGTTACTTTCAAATACCTTGTATGAAGAAATTAAAAATTACTCATTTTTTACTGGCCAAACTGTGCGTATCCATTGTCCAGTCCAAAAGAAATAAAACGTAACTGAATGAAATGATTGGAAAGGTTTTTCATTTGGGAGATATGTTACATTTTGGGTTTGCTACATTTTCATTGATTTATCTTTTACATGATGTATATGGCACTCCGTTTTTGACTAGAATTTTGAGGGGAAGAATTCGAAAACATTTCAGGGTAGTTGAATAATTGTAATCCTAAATTTACACATAATTTAAATTTTTTGAAATAAAACTAAAAATGGTGCAAAACATTGCGGAAGGAAAAATGTTAATCCTCAGTTCGGCTGCAACATTTTGTAGACAGACAAGGCCACATTCACACGGGATGGAATATTTAACAGTCCCAATTCGCATATTTGGTGTCATGTTAATCCTTCTGCCGTGTGAAGATCATACAATCAGTATCACCTCCAAGATAACGTATTGTGTGGAATTTTGGACGAATATCTTCTTCAGCCAATCCTGATTGCATTGGAAGACTTTCCGCTTGCACATACAGTGGATTCTCCACTCTAAATTTCTATTCAAAAACTGAGTGTCATATACATCATGTAAATAATAAATCAATGAAAATTTAGCAAACACAAAATGTAACATATCTCCCAAATGAAAAACTTTTCCAATCATTTCATTCAGTTACTTTTTATTGGTTCTGGACTGGACAATGGATACCCACAGTTTGGCCAATAAATAATGAATAATTTTTAATTTCTTCATACAAGGTATTTGAAAGTACCAAAGCTACATTCCACATTTTTTGGAAAACAAAACTCCGTCACGCAGGAGCTGCATAACTAAGCACTTTCCTCAGAATTTGGGTAGTGTAGACTGCTTTCCAGAACAATTTGCTTAAAATATCCTACATAAATAAAATAAAAACATGAATAGTTCTCTTTTAAATTTGTAATGAGTAACTGATCAATTATTAATTTGCTTCCAGAGTTATGTTTACACATGGTACCTATTACACTACGTAATAAATACAAAAACCTCATATTATCGTATTTTGATCTAAAGCAGGAACAGGATACAGTCACTCTAGTGGTAGAAAGCGCTCCTTGCGGCGGCTTTGTGAACCTACGTCTGGCGGGCTTTTCTATTGAAATATATTACAAATTAAACCCCCGCTTTCCGATTGACCGATTCAGCTAATTTTTACAATACTTCTTTCTCATGAGTTACCCACGACGTATACCGCGTTTCGTTACAATACAGCAGAAATTACGACCGGTATGAGTATATTAGGAATTTGGGTCCGGAGTAAACCCCCCTTCTAATGAACCGATTTAGTTTATTTTTACAACACATATTTACCTGTAGATTACTGCTCCGAATACCGAGTTTCGTCGAAATATACCAAAAATCACGGTTGGTAATGGCGAATTGGTATTGTGGGTCCGGAGTAAACCCCCCCTCCTAATGAACCGATTTAGTTTATTTTTACAACACATATTTACCTGTGGATTACCACTACGAATACCGAGTTTCGTTGAGATATACCAAAAGTCACAGCTGGTAGTGGCGAATTGGTATTGTGGGTCCGGAGTAAACCCCCCCCTTCTAATAAACCGATTTAGTTCATTTTAATATCTCACTTTTCTCTCTATATTACCACTACGAATACCAAGTTTCGTTGAAATATAACAAATATTACGGCTGACATAATCAAATTAGTGTTTTGGGTTCGGGGTAAACCCCCCCCCTTCCGGTGGACCGACTTTGGTGGTTAACGAACTCGTTCAATCGTTTGCTAATTGAATGCTATATACCAAGTTTCGTGACGAAAAAACAAAAACTCTGGCCGCTACCGTGTTAACAGACACACACACACACACACACATATATATATATATATATATATATATATATATATATATATATATGCATATATATATATATATACATAGATATATATAAATTTTAACGGGGGTCATTTTTGGTGTCTACTAGGTAGGATCGATAAAGATTTGAAGAAATTTTTCAAAAATTCCGTCATGAGTCTAACCTCAATAGCTACTTTCCTTCGGAGGAAAGTGCTAAAAGGGAGCCAATCGTTCAATTTATCCCTCAATAAACCTCTTTCTTATTTGCATGGATTTAATGCTTACTAAATGTAGAAGTTTTTGTGTAAGTATTGAATCTGTAGTCCGTTAGGGGGCTGAGAAAAAAATCGCGAAAAAACTCTGATTCATTGATAAAAACAGAAGTACGTTATTGGTCGTCCAGAAGGTATCTTTTAATAATGGTTTTGGTGAATTGAATTACTGTATTTTTAAAGTAAATTTTGTCTATTTTATGATGGCATAATTAGAATTTAATTATCTTGAATAGTTTTTGAGCAATCCTTTCTTATTCATTAAAAAACATGAGTATGTTAAAAAAACAGAAAATTGGACATAGCTTCTTTCCTCTCAGAATCGGACCATACTCCAAATGAACTTTTTTGTTGGAAATTATGTTTAGAATCACCTCCTAGAGTTTGGCTACTTAGACCTGAATCACCCTGTATATATATACAAATTTGAACCACCATTATTTTTGTTCTCTAGGGGTTCTGAAACGCAAAATTTTCTAGTCGGCACTTCCGGATTGTGTCATGAGGTCAACCATATAAGCGGGGTTCCTCCCTATGGAGGGAGGGAGAAACCGCACTAAAACAGGAATGAGGATGATCTGAAAAAAAAAAAAAAATGTATATGGGAAGAAAATCATAAAAGATTTAGTATAGAGGCAACAACAGATTTTTTGACTGAGTACCAAGTTTGTAAGTCATATGTTTTTTAAACTCAACATTTAAATGAAAAATTGTCATTTTTTTCAACACCTGTCATTTCTACAAAAGAAACCTTTTCCTTTATGCCATGTCTCAGATAATATTTGTTGTAAATTTAAAAAAAAAAAAATTAGTTTTGCAGATCTTCAGATATCTAGTATACCAGTTTAAAAAAATTATTCTTAAAGTGTAAACAATCTTTCAAGCAAAAAGAAATTTTTTTTTTTTTTTAAATTTCAAGGTTTCAGTCCAGAATTTGCAGTGTTTGAATGGGGGCAAGTGTGGCTCAAGTGTTGCAGCACTCGATTCGCTTACTGAAGGGTCGGGATTCGAAAAATTTTTATTTCAAGGGGGCAATTGTCACAAAAATGAGTTATAACTTAAAAAACAATTAATATTTTCAATGAAATACAAATGGTTTATATAATTACATCTAATAGTATAAAATTAATCCTTCGTGTCCATTGTCCACAAACTACCATGTTATAAACTGAGAACTACTGATGCCAACATACATGATCAAATAAGCTATTCAGCATCTTAATCATTACTTTACGCATCATCACTGTTATTTTCCCCCTTCAGGGCCCATTGAAGACATTCCCTGCTGTACTATGGATGTTTAGAAAGGGTGGCAACTTATAGACAGCCTGGCACTAATGGCCTAGATGCAGAAGTGCCATTAAAAAATAAACCCAAGAATAAATACAAATTCAAAGATATGTCCTTGGTTCTAAGGAACTGTTAACTTCACCCATGTGTTAACAAGTATATGTAAAATGCTTCATGAAAATTGTATTAGTTCTTGAATAATGAAGGCTGGGAAGAATGATATCAATATTATTTTATTTTTATGGAAAAAAAACACATTGAAATTATTAAACTTTTATTCGTAGAAAAATTTGAAAGGAAACAAACATTATATTTTTTTTGGCAATAAACATACTTTTTTCTTACATATTTAAAACACTTGAAGTTGTTTTAAAGAAGAAAAACATTCAAAGATTGATGACCATTCAAACATACTTTTTATATAAACACCAAACTAATTCAAAATTTAATTTTATAAAAAATACAACAAAAAACAATCTGGATTACCAAAGTCAAGACTTGGATATTACATACCAAAAACATTGAAATTTTATTTAAACAAGAAAAACATTCAAATGTTGAAGTAAATAGCAAAACTATTCCAATAAACTAATTAAAATTTGAAAAACTGGAAATCAAAAACATACAAAGTTTGAACATAAAAAACTTATATTTAATTTTGTTCAAAAAAACGCACGGATTTTCTGATTGACCCTATACTAAATGTTTAGAAAAAACTAGAATAAGGTTGATCTGAAAAAAACATACAATTCATAAAAAGAAGGAAAAAATCAATTGAACTGAATAGGAAAACCATTCAAATATGTTTTTATAGGAACACCAGAATTATTTTAATTATGTAAAAGAAAAACAAAACTATTCAGATAAAATAAGAGGGGCGTATTTGTCAATAATGTAGTCTCATAATCCAAAACAGAATTAGTGAATTTTCATGTTCACCACTTCCCACCTTTTTTCTTTTTACGCTGTTGCATTTTACGTGGTTGGAACGTCTTATGCTCATCTGAAGGTAATGGTTGAGTAGTCCTTTCCTTTCCATGACTGCTCATTTTAGTGATATCACTGAAAGAAAAATATGTATTAAATAATTTTATAATATTTTATTATATACAATATAGCTATATATTCTTTGAAGTATAAATATAACATATCACAAGAAAGATATTTTACTCACAATAGGTCAGAACTAGTTGAACTAACACCTTGTGTGCCCTTTCCAATATCCTTATTACGTCGGTCCTTTTTCTTCTTGTAATATGATCTTTCACGCCTTGGTAACCATCTCTCAGGATCGGGAGCTACTTGGGGATCATAGTTTTTAGGCAACTTTTTCTTCTTTTTCTTGTTATGACATTTTTTATTTTTTGCTGTAAACGGCGTCCTGAAATTTAAATATATTTCATAAATTATGAAGTAACACAAATTGAATGGTCAATGTAATACTTATTATGTCTGACGCACCTCAGTTAAGAAGATAAAAATCTACAGATCAAATTTATGTTACAGTAAACATATCATCTGAGGTGTTTGGTAGATTATATCATACATTTAGCACTTGTTAATGTGGATATGAAGTGCACACACATTTTGCGGAGAAAAGTATTATGGCAGGTGTATTTTAATGATTAACAACTTGACGTTTTGGTTTATACAAAGTCTTTTTGAATTAAATCAAAATCGGGCCTTTTTGAGGTTTATGCACATTATGATATCATAGTAAAAACTCTTTTAACTGATGAATGTTAGTATTCCCCAGAGACCAGGCACTTTGAAAAACCATTCATCAGCAAAATTATTATAAGAGATGGTCGGAATAATCAATTATATGGAGAACAGCCATGGACTGTTTCAGGACATCTAAGTGACACCCTTCCAAATTCAACTGAGTCTGCAATGGTAAGTCAGTAGCAAAAACATCACAGGTTACAAATGAATTTGTTTGATTAGTAGATAAAATACAAAGAGAAGACTATAATGAAGTAATGATGCATATTACTACAAAAACGTACCGGAAGCTAAATGAAATTTTAAAAATATATTATACAAAACACCAAATAATAAGCACATCATTCTAGCTAGTATTCCATTTAATCATTCATATCATTTGGATGCAACAGTCAACAAAAACATTTTAACCCCAAATAATTATTTAAATATTATATCAACAAATAAAAATAATGTAATAGTACTAGGTATTGATAAGAAATAGGAATATTAAAACAAAAAATAATAATTTTTCCCAGTGTAGAAGAGACTGAAAATTTGTAAGCGAAAAAGTAATGTGACGTTTTGAAATTCAAATATCTCCCTCTGAGATAATCCGATTTTTACGTCACTGAAATCGTTCAAAAGAACAAAGACACATTTTTCTAACAATATAAATGACTATTGTATTATCTCAAAAGGTACTCGCAAAAAATGGTTCTCAACATAAAAATAAAATGTAAATGTTTTTGCATATAACCTCAATCCCAGAACTCGTAGAAACACCCCCATTGGAAGGAAATGTTGCACATTAAGGCCTTTATCGACCCTCCAAGTTTGGTTTGAATCGAGTAAATATTCTTTGAAATATGGCCGGATTGGTGAATCTTTAAACAAGTTTTGGGGGGGGGGGGTAGTTATTTTCCCCCTTAGCGAAATTTAAAATAGATTTTTTTTTTGTTATTGTAATATTCCCAAAATTTGAATTTAGGGTTTTTTCAATGTGCTAAAAACGAATCTGACATCAGTTTTCAAATCAAAATTTTTTTTATAATCAATAACTTTTTAATAATAATATGGAATATTTGGGGGGGGGGGGGACTTCTATAGAATCGAGTACTAAATTCAAATTTTGGGAATATTACAAAAATAAAAAAAAATGTATTTTAAATTTTGCTAAGGGGAATCCTTAAAATTTAGTTAAGGATTCAACAATCCGGCCATAGTTCAAAGAATATTTACCCGATTCAAACCAAACTTGGAGAGTCAATAAAGGCCTTAATGTGACACCTTTCCTTCCAATCAGGGTGTTTCTACGTGTTCTGGGATTGATGTTATATGCAAAAAAGTTTACATTTTATTTTTATGTTGAGAACCATTTTTTGCAAGTACCTTTTGAAACAATACAATAGTCATTTATATTGTTAGAAACAAGATTCGTTCTTCTTTTGAAAGATTTCAATGACGTAAAAATCAGATTATCTCAAGGGGAGATATTGAATTTCAAAACGTCACATTACTTTTTCGCTTACAAATTTTTAGCCTCTTCCAGACTGGGAAAAATCATTATTTTTTGTTTTCTATTATATTCACCACATTAGGGTTTCCTTGGGTGCTGAGTTTAAATCTGCTATTATTTTTGGTGTAAAAAAATGTGTAATACTAGTTTACTTGAAAACGTATGTATATTTTTGAATTTATTTGACGATATATAAATTATTGTTTAACGATTATATTTTTCTTTTAATCTACTCCATAAAACAAATGAATTGGTGAAAGAACCATGTTGATACCATTTTCTAAACACAATATAAAAAATAAAGCACTTTCAACCTATTTTATTTTATTTCTCGGCTCGTAAGGCGCATTGGACGGAACACTCGGACACGTGTCAACTATTTTTCGATGTAGAATCACCAAAAAAAAATTGGTCCAGATCGGTGACCCCATCGCCCCATCGACAGGATAGAATCCGAATTATGTAGACAAAAAGGTAGACAAGCAGGGTTGTGTATAATGATAAAAAATGCTCTGTGAAAATGAAGTAAATACAAAAATGACTGACCTTCATCATAAACACAAGCAAGATAAGAGATTTTGAATTGAGTATTGTGGAGATAATAAGCAATACAAAAAATAGAAGAAGTAAAATGTAAATTAACATGGATTTAAAAAAAAAAATGTATGGAGTTATCTAAGTTTTAGCAAAAATTATTGATTTTCAGAATAAAATAAGTGAGAAAGGAGAAATATTAAAAAATATTGGTAATACAAATAGCTCTCTTTGACTAACAATTTCTTGAAAAGTCTTTAATACATAAAATAATATTAATAATTATCAAAGAGTTCAAAATATTGTGTTCCTCAAGTAAAAACTTGTTAAACATTTTGTCCTTACTCAAGATATTATTATTGCTCTGTATATTAAATAATTAAAACATAATGGATGCTAAAAGAGGAAAAATCCAGGCAAATGGAGTTATCCCATATTGTTCAATCTCAGAAATCACACATAAAATATGATTTAATGAAGCTAATGTTACAAGTATAAATAACTTCTACTTAACTTCAATTTTGATTAATTAATTTTAGTAAAAAATAAGTGAGCACCAAAAATAATCTGAAAAATTTTATTTTAGAAGTTTCTGATGCCCTATCAAGCTTAAAAAAGAAAATGCTATTCATATTTTTTTCAAAATAGGAAACAAATCTAATAAAAACAATTACCCTGGAGATTGATCTTTTGCGACTTTTTTAATTGATTTTAAGGCTGTCATCCAGCGAGAGCTTTCTAAATGATTGACATCAAGGTGAGGTGTTAAGTCAAAGCCATTCCTTATTTTTTCTGCATAGGCAAGAGCTTTGGAGGGCTGGAGCTGGAGCAAAATTAAGATAAAACATAATTAATATCAAATATTTTAGCGAGAATTATTTTACTTGATTACAGTGAAATTATTAAGATTCCTATGTGAAAACAATGGAAAAACAACCTCACATGGTGGAGGGGTGAAGTAACCCTCCAACATGGGAGTTAATTTTGAACTACGTGTTCCATCCTTGTTTGGATACTACACGTATTTCTCTTACATACAAATATGAATGCTTCTTTTTTTTTTTTACATAAGAATTAATATAAATACTGAATACAACAAAAATAATAAATGTTTATATACATTCAAAATCTTTAAAAAAATTGATAATGAATTGTTCCTGATAAAAAATTTGATTAGAGCATTTTTTTTTATGAAATGCCCTTGTTTACCAGTTGTAAAGATTTAACTACAGTAGGAATGTCTGGTTTAGGTACATTATTCAAGAGGTGTTCCAGTTCTTATTTTATTGGAGACCCAAAATAAAGGTATGCATATATTGAAATGCTATTCATTTTAAAATGAGAAAACAAATTTATGCTGATTTTAACTTTAGCCTTTAATGATTTTTTTTTTTTTAATACCACACCACACAAGTGCATTCTAACTATGCAGCATCAAAACATAGTCATGCCAAATATATGGGTCTTGGAAATATTCAACTTTTCTAAGGTATGCTTTTAATTTTAAGCATGGGGCCATTAGCATAAATATCAATGTTCATTACTCAGTTCAAGCAACAATAGAAAGCAGAGATATCAATATATCAAAAATCGCCCTCTACATGTGAATAGATATGAATATAAGCAACCTGTTTAGAAAATGATCTTATTATCAACTCTTTGTTTTTTGTTTTTTTTTTTTTCTACAGGCTCTTATAAGATATTTACTATCTTAAAAACCTATACATAAACATATTTAGCTAACAGGTGGTTTCATTAGACCAGTGCCATTTCTGAAAGAATTCCTGGACCATTTAAAGGAATATTTTAGGATTCTGCAGAATTATAAGTAAGACCTGACATGAAAACGTTTATTGCTAAGCATGCGACAATCTTTTTCCAATAATGAATTAAAAAAAAAAAGAAAGTATTTACTGTCATCTAAAGAAACAGATTACATTTACAAAGTAATATGTACATTTTTTTATATGAATCAATTTTACGAACTTAGTATGTAATATAATTTTTCTTTCATCGCTTAGATATTGGCGTTACCATATGGTAACGCATGGCACTAATGGGTTAAAGTAATTAAGTTATTCATAACATGCATAAGTCAGCAAAATTTAAAAATACACTTTAAATGTATTAATACATAGAGAAAATAATTGAGACATAGAAATTACTTAACAAACAGTAGAGATAATGTTTTACCTTGCTATAGGCTAATGTTAGCTTTGCAAGCACTCGGTAATTATCAGTATTGATTTTCAATAACTCCTCAAGACTATGCAAAGCAAGTTTGGAGTGCCCTCTTTTCAGATGAAGATCCGATGCATGCTCCCATAAAGCCGTTAATTCAGCAGTATTCCTCTGTCAATGTAAAGATATATTAACATTTTAGAAAACATAATAAAACACAAAAATAGTCCCTGAGTCATGCAAATAACTAAGTGAATGGATAATTTATACAATATCGTTATTCATATTAGTAAGAAATTAGAATGATAATTCCACTTTAGATACAGGCTCTATATATATATAAATATATATATATATATATATATATATATATATATATATATATATATATATGAATGCATATGTGTATTAGGCCAGTCAATACATTAGTGCGCATTAAAACCATGTACGGTACACTTACCTTTACTTGGTTTACACCAATTCGTAAATATCAGATGCATATTAGTACCCAAAGAAAATGAATACCGATAATCAATTCAAACGTCATGTGTAAATTTTTATTTTCTTGCAGCGAATATGCCAGATCTGCAGTGATAATATTAATAATGTAAATGGTGAACATACTATCAGTGTAAGGAATGTCCAGTTAATTTTAATAACAATGTTTTTTAAAATCTTGTAGAGTAAGAGCCACAATTATCAGTGAATCAGACGGCAGAAAGGATGGATTGAAAATCACACGCAAATGGTGAATGTGAACTAAGTGTGGTTTTATCAAGTTTAATTTATGATTCAAACAATGCTACGAAAAGTTATTTAATTTATTTGAGAGCTTTTGACATTTTACTAGGGAAAAGTTAAGTCTAAGCAGGATGTACTAAATAAACTTCAAAATTTTGTTTGCATCAAAACCAGAGTCTTTCTACAGCAATGGAATTTAAAAGCTACCAAGAAGAAGGCAAGAAATTTCAGTGAAGAATAAAAATATATTATTGATTAAAATGTTAAATTCTGTTTTACTTAAATAATTTAAAAATTGCCCAAAACTGCACACAAATATTTTGATCCACCTAATATATAAAGTTGTTTTCCTAGCCTGTTTTAATTTATGAAAATTAGAACATCTATTTTTATTTAACAGAGAATGTTTATATGGGTGTGTGCAACATGTCAGCATGTGTGTATTTTCTGTGAAGGTGCAAACACAGAGGACAACTCTGGAATTCATAAATCCAATTTTACTTAATTCTGAAATACTTTTGGAGAATAAAGAAGCATTAAGAAACCTCTTTTTAACTATTTTAAATGCGGTATAATCATAAAGGCAACTTATGAAGGAGGGTTGTGGGTTTTCTTCCCTGCTTAGCTGGAAATAGTTTCCTGCCACAATCTCTCTCTTTCTCCCTATATATATATATATATATATATATATATATATATACACACATACACACACACTACACTATGTACTTAATGCTCAATGTATTCAAATCTCAATACTAAGAAAAAATAAAACATTTTTTGTGTAGTTTTATAGATCTCTAGCATCAAAACAAAATGTTTAATAAATATTAATTGTTGAAAACACAAGAATAAATTATATTATATTTATATAAATAATTATCTGCATATATTGAACTGGTTCCTTAAATTGTACAAGGTACACCAGTATGTAATGAATTATTTTAGTAATGTTATAATCAATCATAATATGTTGAATATTATATGAATATATTAACATGTTAAGATACTTCAAACATGCTTTCCCCTCAAATGTCAATCTTTTGTTTTTAATATTTTATTTTGTTGTTTTTTCTTGTGACTCAAGAAACCATCTGCTAATTTTTTTTTGTAATCTATTTAGCAAGTTTAGCAGTATGTAAAACTCATAAATTCACTAAAAATTGTTATTATAAAGAGAATTTAAAAAGACCAAAAACAATACCTTGTTCTGTTTATTCCATTCAACCGCAGACTCTAAGAGGGACGATGCGCCTGCTGTGTCTCCTAAAGCTATCATTATAGTAACTAATGCACTAACTATGCCTGGCCGAAACATATCATCTCCTAACGACTGTAACACTTGGCAAGCATTTTCATACTTTCCCTGTTGGCAGATGTTAAATCAATTATGAAATTAATATTGTATGAATGTTTCTTTATAAATTGCATTTACAATGAAGAACTAATCTTTAAGATCAATAAAGACAAACTAAAATTAATGAAGGGGGGAAAAATATTCACCAAATTTATTATTATTAATATTTAATTATTTTGTCAATTAACAGACATTTTCTAGAACATTTTAAAGGTTCAAGCTGATATAAGTTAAAATAACAATAAATATTGGATGTAGTTTACTTATCTATAATTGCATTTGAGTCGCATATACATCTTACCATATTTAAATGAAGTTGTGTCATGGCTAAGCCCATCTGTAATTTAGACCCAGTACTATTCTTTAAATGGTTTTCTAAAACACTAATAGCAGCACTCCAATTTTTAAATTTTATATGAATAGCAGCCTTCAATAGAACTATTGTTTCAAGACTCTCAGGATGCTCAGTAATTAACTTGTCGCATATCTTCACTGCTTCATTGGTAGACTACATGAAAAATATAATTGTATTTAATTTAGATAGAAATAGATAAAAAGTCAATCAATTATTTTATTTAACATTATCAATGCCATGCGGGCTAGTGTCTTTGAGGACGGGATGCGCCCATTACCCCTCTCCTTCTACAGGCGGACCAAGCTCCCCCTACACCGACCATATGCACTATCTTTTTTTTTTCTTCTTGATGTGTTTTGACACATCTTCTTGATGTGTTTTGACTTTGATTTCAAGCCTTTTGAGAAATATCCTTTTTCATATGTGCTCCAATTCTTCTGATTGTCGGATACTTTTACCGTTGAATCAGACAAAATTGTGTTTCCAAAAGCTCATTGTCTTCTCATAATCTCATTCACTCATGATCTGCCATTTCGACTATGAAGCAAAACAACCAGACAGTACTGAAGCCAACAATGGAGGGATGAAGGGCCGGTAAAGAGGGTAAGGTACGGGCGCATGTAAAATACGGCCCTGAGTAGGGCAGAAATGAATGATCAGGACATATAATGCTGAAATATTAAACTAGAAATTATCCCCCATTCCCGCTAGAGCACTCAGTACTTGCTCAACGCTAAAGAGAGTTCACAATCAAGAGATAAAGCTGTTGGGAGAGTACTATGGCATCACCTCTGGGGCACATTCTCTAGCGAGAATACTCAGGCTTCGCCTCTGAGGCACAGCATTATCCTGCAAGTATATTTGGGCATCCTATCAAAAGGGTTAAAGTATCTAAATAAAAAGTCCCAAAATAAAAAGTTCAATTGACAAATAAAACTGTAATTTCATAATGTTTTCTTAAATCTGCCATAGCACAGAACAGCTCTTTTCTCTACTGAAGGAGGGAGGAAAGCCCTAGATGATGCAAGGATTCCATCAAATTTATAAATAGTAATTGCTATAAATTTGATATGTTTTAACAAACTGAATTGTATCGTTATAATAACAATATATATGGCTTTCATATTACTGAAGATATTTCAGAACATATATATATATATATATATATATATATATATATATATATATATCATTGATAAAGAAAATGAATGTTAATGAGAACATTGTAAACAAATTAAAAGCGATATGCGTGTGCACGGATATCTTCCTAATTGCTAGCAACAGGGGTGCTTTGGAGGATATGTTTCTGGTAAACGGTAATGAGGGGGAGAAGATGGGGTTTACAGTCAATAACAGTAAGACAGCAGACGCCCTCACAGAGTGTAACCCTATACGGTGACATGTTTTAGAGGGTTCACACTTTCTTTTCACTTGGGACTGAAATTAATGCTTTGTACTCAAAAACAGAGCTTTCGAGTTTGAAGACAAATATTTAATGGCTCCCCTCAAGACGAGAAAGGATGCCTAACAGGCTATTGCACACAGAACATATGAGGCGTACAAGGAGAAGTCGAACAAGGATTTGTTGGATCCTGGATATAAGAAGATCTCTGAAGCCTGGGTTTTAGGGACTGAACACAAAGAGCCATGACCAGAACCGAATGGCAGAAGATTATTAGGGAAGCCATGGCCCACGTAGAGTTGTAGAGCTATGTAATAAGTAACTAAACTAAAATTGGTGTACAATGAGAAATAAACAAATATTAGGCATTATTGGAACTGTCATTTTAAAAAAAAGTTTATATGTATTAAAACACGAAATAATTCATAATATCCAACATTAAAACTGGCACTAATAACTTTAGTTGATTTGTTGTAAAAATGAACTAAATCGGTTCATTAGAAGGGGGGGTTTACTCCGGACCCACAATACCAATTCGCCACTACCAGCCGTGATTTTTGGTATATTTCGACGAAACTCGGTATTCGTATTGGTAATCTACAGGTAAATATGTGTTGTAAAAATAAACTAAATCGGTTCATTAGAAGGGGGGGTTTACTCCGGACCCAAATTCCTAATATACTCATACCGGTCGTAATTTCTGCTGTACTGTAACGAAACGCGGTATACGTCGTGGGTAACTCATGAGAAAGAAGTGTTGTTGTACAAATGAGCTGAATCGGTCAATCGGAAAGCGGGGGTTTAATTTGTAATATATTTCAATAGAAAAGCCCGGGAGACGTAGGTTCACAAAGGCGCCGCAAGGAGCGCTTTCTACCACTAGAGTGACTGTACCCTGTTCCTGCGTTAGATCAAAATACGATAATATGAGGTTTTCTGTATTTATTATGTAGTGTAATAGGTACCATGTGTAAACATAACTCTGGAAGCAAATTAATAATTGATCAGTTACTCATTACAAATTTAAAAGAGAACTATTCATGTTTTTATTTTATTTATGTAGGATATTTTAAGCAAATTGTTCTGGAAAGCAGTCTACACTACGCAAATTCTGAGGAAAGTGCTTAGTTATGCAGCTCCTGCGTGACGGACTTTTGTTGTTTCAACCCCCACTTAAATCGAGGCCTGTCAGAGTTTGGATGTAAGAAGAAAGTTGGGCATGCATATATATATATATATATATATATATATATATATATATATATATATATATATGTATATATATATATATATATATATATATATATATGTGTATATATATATATATATATTTTAGTTTTTAACGGCGCATCAACTATTTATGGGCATATTATATTTATAATGCAAATAGGAAATGATAATTGTTAAAAGTATTCATGAATACCAATTACAGTTGTATTAAAAACTCAGAAAGGTTCTAATGGCCTAGACCTCGATATATTAAAAAAAAAAAAAAAAAAATCACCACATGCTAACCAGTAAAAAAGTCTGACTCGCAAGAAATGCGTCATCTTAGCACGTTTCCGTTCATATCCATATTGCCATTAGTAAAGGAATAGGATCAGTTATTGGTTGGTTTTGATCATTTGTGAAAATTATAAAATAAAATCTCAAAGAGAAGGAAGATTTAAGACGCCACAACAGAAAACTGACTGTATCCTAACAAGAAATGACTCCCCCCCCCCCACATTCTCAATGATCGCTCTAGGAAATCATTATTACCAATATGAATATGTTTCACATTTTCTTACCTTGTTTTACTAAAGTAATAATTTTACTGTTAAATGCAAATAAAAAATAAAAGTAAAAAACAGCCAATTGAAACTTTATTTAAAAGTAAATCAGAGACAAAAACTTCTTCATGAGAACAAAACTAACAATTTTGAAGTTTTATTTCTTCGATTGACATAGCCCCATCGAAAATAGCTTCAGAATCTTTTATGTAGAGAATTCGGTAAGCTTCCGAATGGCCACCTTCCACTTACCTCAATTTTATAACCGTTTTCGAGTTATTTAAGGAAATATTTAAAGACCCGAAAATTGTTCATGTCTATTAATAAAATATTTTATTTTAAGTGCTTCCTTAAAATGTTCCTTTTATTCATATTTATACATATAAATACAAATACTTTCTTACATTGGGTCTTCCCGTGGTCTAGTGGCTAACACCTTGGTTTCTCATGCGGGAGATGGGGGTTCGAGTCCAATCTGCAGGAGGAAAATTCCCCTCTGCACCATGGATGTCGGTGCTAATGGCCCAGGCGTTGGTGTGCCGTAAAAAAAAAAAAAAAAAAAAAAAAAAATATGACAATTGTCTACATTTTACCCAAACTCGGAAAATGTAGCTCGTTACAAATCAAAATTCAAACTTCAAGGGACCTCCCCCCCCCCAAAAAACGGCACAGTGACAACTGGGCCATTAGTGCCAACATCCATTGTGCAGTAGGGAATTTTCTCGATGAGCCATGAGATGAGAATATTCCTCCTGCAGGTGGGACTTGAATCCCCTCTCCCTCATGAGAATCTATGGGGATAGCCACTGGACCAAGGGGAGACCCTACAATTTCCATTATAATAAAAAATAAGGGTCTCCCCGTGGTCTAGTGGCTAACACATTAGTTTCCAATGTGGGAAGTGGTGGGTTCGATTGCCACCGGCGGGAGGAATTTTCTCATCTCACGGCTTGTTGAGAAAATTCCACGCTGCACCAGGATGTCGTCGCTAATGGCCGAGATTGCAGCAGCAGCTTGAGACATTTCCCTAAGATCGTCTTCACGAACTCTCAGGGGATTGTTCATTTGATTCACTGCATTCACAGATATTGGAGAATTGTAGTATTCAGCTTGCTGGTGCGCCAACTACAATGACCTTGCTTGTTAGTAAGCAGAAGTCAGGGATAATGATGGAGACTCATGCAGTCTCAGTCAGATGTTAGACAAACTTAACCCAATGATAAAAGAGTCTCTAATACAAGCATCTTGATTAGTTTTAGCTGTAGCCCCCTTGAAGGGACAGTCTATACTTGGCACTTTTAATGCTTCAAAATACTTGCCAATGGACTCGCCTGGTTTTTGGCTCCTGGGCGCATATATCGAAACTGCATTTACAGGTTTTATGAAACGTTTTTTAAAAACCGCAATAGCCGGTACAAAGGAAGTAGAACTACTTACATCCTCATATATGCTCAGTAGAGAAAGTTTATTTTAATCTGTAGCCTTAGTCACAGCTACAAATTTCTCAAAAGTTTGAAGCAAATGTCTCCAATGTTGAGCAGCCTAGCTCTAATTTGGATCTACTTCCAGTCTATCAGGTATTATTTAATTGGGATATAGGAGTTATTATAATAGAAGAATTTTACTTGTCCGTTACAAATACAAATACTGACAGTATTCCCAATTTCGTGTACGAATGCTGGTATATTCATGAGCAAGGAATATTGATTAGTATTTGTAATTATGAGAAAATGTCTAACAATTACAAATACAGTATTTGTAAGAAACTAAATGCTGTTTCTTAATTCTGGAAGATTAACTTCGGGTAAGATGAGGCTAAGGCAAAAGTGCAAAGCCTTCTCTGTATGTCTGGACCACTATTCCAGCCGGGAAAGCATTCGCCCCTCCCTCCAGCCTAAATTAATAGTTAATAAGCACTCATATGCTTCTACAAAGAAAGTTTACCGGCTTATTTTGTGACATAAAATTAGAAAACTCAATATACCAATATACGGGATAAATGTTAGTAAATACAGAAAACAATAAAACATAAATTAAATACAATTGACCCTATTGGCAAAGAATAAATTATTAATTTCTACTAAATGTACTTACCAAAGCATTAAGTGCATTTATTTGATGTATGTTGATTACCACAATTCTTTTTTGTAACGATGTTAATTTTGACATTACTTGATCACTTAGAAGAACTTTCATTTTCTTCTTCAACTCAAAAACATTTCTGTCTTTATCTACTGCTAAAATATTATTATTAGCAACAGCAATAACACCAGAGTCAGAAGGTTTCTTGTCTAAAATGCCAGTGTAAATATTTAAAGCCTGACTCTCCTTTTTTTGAAAATGCTTGCAGCAGGCGAACTGAGTCCTAAAAACACATATGATGTAAGGAAAAATAAAATAGAAAAGGTTTTTACATGATTAATAACTCTCAGTCAGAGGTAATACTGCCCAAAAAGGGTTTATACTTTAAGCAGAGAATTAGCATGTTAAGTGAGTCAGATATTGCTTTCATTTGCCTTAATGACAAAATATTTTGTCTATCAGGAGTTACTATTCATTCCTAATACTTTAAGACTAGGATATAAGCATTTTACTAGAAACAATTACTCATTGAAGTACTGACTAGACCATGGCCAGAAACTTTAAACTTTTATGTTCAGTTTAAATTTAAATTACCAGTGATCCAGTGGGATAGAGGCACCTTGGACTCAAGTGCGGCAATTTTCGAAGTGGCGTTTAGAATGAGTTAACTTTTTTCTGTGATAGGTTCATTAAAAGAGGTCACCACAACTATTCAAAATAGGTGACAACCAACAGCTAGTGCTATTGATCTGAGAAGTTGGTACACAGGAACACACAAATATTTGCTGATAAAATCAAAAACACAATAATACAATTCCAAAACAAATGTGTTTCCAGCCTTACGTACTTTATTACATTTAATTCACTGTCAATTTCTTCTTGAGGAGTATCTTCATCAAATGATTCTGTGCAAAGTTTTTCTGCATCAGAAAGGAATGACTCTGCTTCATCATACTTTTGTAAATACATTAAGTAACAAGCTGTATTAAAAAGAATTTCATAAGTTTCAGCTGAGCTTCTATCAGGAATAAAGGAAGATATATCAATAATCTGGAAAAAGAAATAAATAAAAACAAATAGACATATTAAGTATATTGAGGGAAAACAATTCTGTAGTTGAAATAATTATGAACTTTTTATGACCTGTCCTTGGGCAGCTAACTGAGCTATATTTGCTGTGAAATTTGTTTTTCTCTCATCATCATATTCATCAGCTGTCTGTTTTATAAGGTTCTTATACAAATCATAACATTCTGTGAACCTAAAAAAAATAAGATAGTAATAATAGTAAAAATATGCCTGTCCATCCGTTTGAATACTAAAATCCTTATTTACAAATGGATTTTAAAAAATCTAAGCTACATAGTATCAGGATCTATTTAAATTTTCAGGCAAGAAATAAATAAAGTGTGAACCCTCATGTAACAAATTTCTACTGCAGGGACAAATTCTACCCTCTTTTTGTGGTTACTAATTGAAACACTAGTATAATTCCTTGAAGCTTAATGCTTGTCCGATAGAAATTCTTAGGGCTCTAATAATCTTATTGATATTTACATGCAGTCTATTGTACTATTTTATATGTTAAAATAAACATTTTTTTTTTATCCCGACACCAACCTGTCTAAATTGTAAACGATCCCATCCAAGTACTTGCAGAGAATAGCCACATTTACAGGTATGTTCCAAACCGACACTCCTGGTGCACCACTTCAGGAGTTTCAGGCTGGAGTGTGGTAGACAAAAAAAGCAACACTCCTGGACCGCAAGCCAAGAGCATGAGTTTGGAGCATACGCTCTAAAACCCTTCTTGTGAATACAATGTACAACGGTTTTGGAGCAGCACGTGGAGTTTCCACCCAGGCGGAAACTCCATGCACCGCTCCAAGACTATATGGTGATTATTCAGGTGAGTAGAAAACTTTACAGTGAGCAGACCAACTTAAAATGAGTTAAAGAAAAAAGAGTGCTATAGCTTGTATGGCACTATAGGTACTATGTAAAAATATAGGTGTGTATGCAAAAATATAGGTTTAGCAGTAGAGGCGAAATATAGAATGATTCAGCAGTACGCCACTACTGAGGGAGCTAATAGAAAATAACATAGAAGTTTATAGAAATTACTTAAGAATAGATGATAATAAGTTTGACTGTATATCACAAAAAATATACAATTATGAGTACTGGGATAAGTGTGGAAGAACGTTTGGCTTCATTAATCATTAAGTTGTATTAATTATTTTCGGAAAGCTGGAATTACTTCTATTTTTTTTTATTTTTTATTTTTTTTTAACAAATTCTTTTTTTACTTCCGAGTCTACTTATTGCTTGCAGAAATCCAACAATTTTTTAAGATTTTAGTGCGGTTCCTTCCTCTCTCCATTAGGAGGAAACCCGCTTATGAGGTTGAACTCATGATGCTATCTGGAAGTACCGACTAGAAAATTTCATGTTTCAAATCCCATATATCACAAACATGAAAACGGATGGAAGTGAGTTCCATGCTCTCGTAAAAGCAATAGAGAATTCAGCCCAGATCAAATTGAATATATGGCAATTAAAGATGAAACAAGTAGCTATGATCCAGAAATCGCCTTTTAATATGAACTATTTATTTATATGAAGCTCCTGTCATATAAAAGTACTACAAGCAAAACGAACAACATACATCTAATATAAAAATTATAGCTTTCAGGATTACCACATAATAATGTACTGAGTGTCAGAAAAATAATAGCTATCCTTTGGCCAAATGATTCTTCAGTGCAAGATTGGAAAAAATAAGCTCTATTTTTTTTTTATAGCATATTTTGAATCTGCGAGTCATGAGGAAGAAAAAAAGTCAATGACACCATAGAGTGTAAATGACTCCTTATGGTCAAAATGACCATTAACAACGTGGGCCATTCCATTCCAATTGACAAATGGTGACACATTTTGATAATGTTTTTAGCGCGGTTTCTCCCTCCCTTCATAGGGAGGAACCCCGCTTATAAGGTTAACCTCATGAAACAATCCGGAAGTGCCGACTAGAAAATTTTACGTTTTCAAATTTGTATATGTATATATATGTCTGTTCGCGCTTTCCTGGCCTCAATAAAGGTCCAATTTTGAAGAAATTTGCTACAAAAATATTTGGTCCAATTTGAAAGGTGAAGTTCGTTAATCAGCAGAATCCGTCCACCGGAACATGGTTTTTGGGGTGAAATTCGCGCGAAAACTTTTTTTACGCTTACACCACAAGCTTGTACGTACTCATTTTATAGGCTTCTTGGTCTAGGAAAATGAATCGAACTATTTTTAAGGCGATAGCTTTAACCATTTAAAATTGGAAAAATAGTTGTTGAATAACGTTTTTGGTTTGGGTACTTTGAATCATGGGATTCAGTTGAAACATTTTCTGCATGTTTGAATTTCATCAAAACTATTGTGTTGAAATTTTGGTTACGTTTGGAGTTAAGGAAGGGTTAGAATAAAATATTTTATTAACACACATGAAAAGCTTTGGGAACTTTGTATACTTTCCTTAATATCTCGAAAACGGTTGAGAATCTTGGTAAACGGAAGGTTACCATTCGAAAGCTTACTAAATGCTCTACAAAAAAGGTCCTGAAGAAAGTTTTGATTAGGCGATGTCAATCGGAGAAATAAGTGCTTAAACTTTGAAGTAATTGATTTTGTTTATTCAAACGGTTCTTTTTGTCTGTTTTTATTCCTTGTTATTTTTTAATTGCTTATAGTTGGATAATGTAATTGACAATAAAACAGGTTATGTAAAATAAGAAAAACAATTTACTGTTAGAAATATAGAGAGAGTTTCGAAGACCGTGTGTCTTTTTCAACTGCCTGGATGGGTGGGCCTTTCTGGGGTTGCCCGACCCATCTAGGTAAGATCATAAATCAAGACCTTTCAAGAAAGGTGGAAACAAAATAATAACTGTTTCTATTTTAATCTTTCCAAATGAGACTAGGGATAAGAACGGAACCTCGCTAAGATGATGCAGTTCCTGCGAGTCGGACCTTTTTTTTAGATGTACTACTAACATATATATAACATATGCAAAAATACCTCGTTTCAGTTTTAATAAAATTATCTTATAGTATAAACAATTATAAGAACATTGAAAATTAAAATAAATTATTTCTAGCAGTTATTTTGGTAGTCAAATAAAAAATAACTAACTTATTTTAAGTGTGTGAGGAAGTCTATTACTGAAAGATGAATAGAGAGCTGTGAAAGATGACGACCTAAAAAAATAACAAAACACCAAACACCCATTTTTTTTATTGAACTTTAGCTTTAACTAATATATTTAAAATTATATCTCTATCACTAATTATGACAATAAAAATAAATGTAAATCAATCTCTTTGAGAAATGGAGCATAGGGTATTTTTGGTTAGTCCACCTTTAGCCAACATAATAACATAATTTTCCATGTGAAAAAAACAATGCGGCCAAATCTAAGCCACAGACATCGTTTGTTCTTGCAACTTATTGATTATCATTGCAAGTGCCAAAAATTGAACACGTTTGAGATCCATTGGCACATCTGTGGCAATGACAATGGGCAAAAACTGAGTAGTGAGTGAGAGAAAGCTTATTGTGTGAGAAAGACAGGAGACCGGCTTCGTTCTCATCCTTACGTGGCTTCGTCCATGCTGTTTACCAAGTGAGAAGTGACTGATATTTAATAATAAAAACACCATTGAGTTAGAAGGGAGGGGGGGAGTCTAAACGAAAAAAGTTGAAGCCTAAAATCAGTCATGCCAGTGTGACAAAAAGCGCATGAAAAGGTGAATTTTTGAATATTATTGTAAACAAACAATGAAATTGAACAAATTTATATATCGTATTCGTATAAATTGACATTTATATATATATATGAATAAATATAAATCAATAAGAATATGATATATATATTTAGGGGAAGGTGTTGTACCTCTGACCATATTGTACCTGACCACAGAGGCTGTGGCGGCATGTAGCAACATTTTATAAATTTTGGTGTAATTGGTGTTTAGCTCCTTCCATAGAGGGCTTGTCTAACCTATTTTGGATTATTCAAGTCAAAGAGGATTCTTGCAAAAAATACTTATCCATTTCTATCATAAAAATGTAAGTTATTTATTGATGACGTTTTGCCTCATAATATTTTTTGTATTATGTCTTTTTAGATGGAAATTATTTGACAAAGCAGCTATTACAATAAGAAACATGGTGTAGCCTCTGAAATTGATTTATCTTAACCCTAAAATGTTTAGCATACTTTTTAATTTTCACTACCAGGGTGTTGTACCTCTGACCACGACAAGTTGTTGTTCCTTTGACCAGGCCAAAGGTACAATACAACTGAGTATTTTTTTTATAATTCATCTTTTATGTTCATCTGCTACAAATTTTAAAAACATAATTAATATTACTATTACATATTTAGTCGCAGAGATGTGTGGTATTAAATGTCCAATGTTTAAGATCCAATATTTGAAAAAAACAAGCTTTAAGTTACAAGTATACGAGAGAAGATGAAAATTGGTATGATATTGATTTTGAAGACATTGCGGCTAAACTTCCATACAATACTATTGCTAGTGGATCTGCTTGACAGTTAAAATGTTTATCAGTTGGACGGGATTTTTCAGCATATTAAGCATAACATAATAGTTTTTTTTATTATGCTTACATCCTTGTCCTGTATTTATTAAACTTACAATTAATTACAATATTACTGAATACAATTTTTTTCTGGACTGCTGTATTGTTTTTACGTGGTCAGAGGTACAACACCCCGTGGTCAAAGGTGCAACTACATGTTGTACCTTTGACCACTGTATGATTATTTTTTAAAAAATTAATAAAAAATATTAAATGTAAAGCTAGAATCTCGAAAAAATTCAATATGATAAGCAATAGAATACTAATTACAATGAATTAAAAAAAAAATGAATTTAGCATTAATATTTAAGATAAAAAAAAATCAATTTTGCAAAGTGGTCAAAGGTACAACACCTTCCCCTATATATATATATATATATATATATATATATATATATATATATATATATATATATATATATATATATTGTAATGGTGTTTTACATTACATATTTAAAAGTTTTAAAATTAACGCAGACAATTCTGGAGATAATCAAAAAACTCATTGATATGTTAAATTCATTGGGATAAATAAATATTATTTGTTATATTTGTCTAGCAGTCAATACAGGTAGCATTGGATACCGGTAGGACGCTCCCGCCATGAAAGTTGGTGAAAACGTGTTTGGTGATGACGTCATCCAATGCGAGGAAGTCGAATACGCGGAACCGATGGCTGTTGCAAGGCGCGAGTTCCTACAACCAATACAGGAAGTAAAATACGTGGAACCGATGGCGGTTACTATGTGCGAGGCCTTGCAAATTATACTAAGTAAACTCAAAGAGTTAAAAACAGAACAAGACAGGCAAAATAACGAATTAAAAACAGAACTACGCAACCAAATTAGAACATCATTCGATAACATTGAAAAGAAAATATCTAAAGATATAGACATTAAAATCGAGTTGCTAAAACAAGGTATAAATGGGCATGATAAAAAATCAGAAAATTCTATTAATGATTTAGATCAAAAACAAAAAATAAACACAACAAATATTGCTGATATAAAAAATGACTGTTTTAAACACGAAGAAAACATTTCCAAAATAGTACAGATATGCAATGAAAAATGTGATGACATTCTTAATAAAAATAATGAGAAAAATGATATGTAATGAAAAATGTAATTGAATGTAATGATAATTTAAATAGTAATGATAATTTAAGTTAATTAATAAAAGATAATTTGAATTATGATTGTAGTATTAATGATAAAAAATTTGAAGAAAATAAAATATTTGTTGAAACTAAAGATGAAAGTGAGTATGTTTGTTTAGTGAATGGAGATGGTAAAAGTAAAGAAATATTATTGAGTAATTTGAATAATAAAAATGAGAATATAAATCAAATAATTAACAATAAAATAACTAATGATAATTTAAAAAATAAAATAAGTACAAAAATTATGGAAAAGATTTTGAAACAAAATAACATTAAAAAATTGGTTGATGATTATATATTTAATCTTAAAATAATGAGTTATAATAATAATAATGGTAATAATCAAGATAATATAATGAATAAAAATGTTAACAACAATAATCTGAAAAATTTGGACATCAAATTTGGAAATAAAGTAAAATTTCTTTTTGAGTATCAATGTCAAAATGGGATAGTAAAAATTGCAAAATTAAATCGACCCCCAAGAAAGAGAATAAAACAAATCCGTAGAAATAATTCGGACCGATGCAAAAAAGATATTAATGATAAATAGTGGATCCAGGACAATTTTTAAATTTAGAATTAGTTTAGTATAAGATTTAATTGATAATAATAATATTTAAAAATTTATCACAAATTTAATAATCATATTAGTTTAGGATAAGATAGTTTGATAATGATAATGTTTAAAAATGAACAATGAAAAATGATAATTTAAATTGAGAAATGTTAATGAATAAAAATTATGTAACGAAATGACTTATAGAAAGTTTAAAGAAAATATAACATGCTGGCCAATAGTTACAATCTCGATAACCAAATTTAAATTTTTAATTCTATTTTTATTTTAAAACCGAGTATAAATCATTTTTTTAATATTTTTTTTTTTACAGAAGTGCAAATGTAATGATATTTTACATTACATATTTAAAAGTTTTAAAATTAACACAGACAATTCTGGAGATAATCAAAAAACTCATTGATATGTTAAATTCATTGGGATAAACAAATATTATTTGTTATATTTGTCTAGCAGTCTATACAGGCAGCATTGGATACCGGTAGGACGCTCCCGCCATGAAAGTTGGTCAGTCTATTGAAAGCAGTGCAGTCTGTTGAGTTGTAATCAGTTCAGTTGTATCTCTAGTTCAGTGCACAGCTAGTCTCATATGGTCATCAGTTTTCATGAAGCCTAGGCTCAGTCTGTTAATGAAGATACATTTGTAAAGAAGATCCTGTCTTATGCAGATAATACCAAGCTGGTTTTATATCAGGTAATGCTTGTTTATCCATATGCCTGGATGTCGCTTATCCATGAGTTTTTTATTATTTAAAATTATCTTTGTTTTACTTTACTGGACTCGAACCCGACCCCTGAGATAAAGAGTTTTTAAAATTAAATATTATAAAATGTTTATTATATTGGCTATCAACGTAGAGGCGTAACGTAAATAACTTATTAATAAAATCTTCATTTTAATATATAAATTATAACAATATATATATATATATATATATATATATATATATATATATATATATATATATATATATATTCGTTCAAATTCATTGTTTGTTTACGATCGTATTCAGATTCAAATTTTCGCGTGTCACTACTTGTACTGGGGGCGAGGTTAGCTCAGTGATAGAGCACTCGACTAATGAACTGGAGGACCAGGTTCAAAACCCTTGCGCGCACTAAAGATTTTTTCTTCTAGTGCTGTCGTTCGAGGGTTGGATTTGGGGTCCCAGATCGTCCCTAGGCCAACCCAGCCTTTAATTAATTTATCAATGGGTACCTTGGTGCTAATGACTCTAGCCGAAGCAGCAAGGGGAAAAATCAGGCGGCCGGAGCATAGTATTGACCACACTATCTCCCTAGTGTGCCGTATGGTCAAGAATCAGATACCTCTACAGTATCTGCCCCTCTGGGCCCTAGTGGCCTGTTACGGGACTGATTTTTTTTTTTACTACTGGTACTATTGTCACACTGGCATGGCCGATTTCAGACCTATACTTTTTTAGCATTGGAAGATAGATAACACTCCCTCAACTATCTACTAACTCAATGAAAAACATGAGTAGCTCGAGCTCACTAAAGTTTCATCTTCTAGTGACCCCTCAGACCACTCCTAGGCTCTCCCAGTCTTAATTAATTTATTAATGGGTATCTGCAAAGGGGAAAATCAGGTGACCGGGGTATTGTACTGACCATACTATCTCCCTAGTGTGAGTTATGGTAAAAAATCAGATACCTCTACAGTATCTGGGCCCTTGCAGCCTATTAAAAGACTGATTTTTTAATTCTACTAGTGTATATACTCAATACCAGGGCGAGTTTAAAAAAAAGTTGATTGTACTCAAAAATTAGAACTAGAAATATTTAATGCACAGTGTGTCATGTTTGCACTTAGCTTATGAAAGGATTAACACTTTCGGTGCGGGTGTCCTTCCAGAAGGACACTAGCGACCTTACCTGCGTACGGATGTTTTTTGCGGAAGGACACTCCTCCATTACTTTTCCCTTTAGATTCAAAAGGCTCGTAAATGAAGGGGATTCACTTTTACAGATTCAGGTAAAGACAGTTGCTTCCAGTATTGTTTGGGCTTTCCAGGAGTGTTCTCTGTTTTCAAATTGGCTGACTGGAAGAGTTTTTAGGTATTTCTAAACTTTTTCTTCGATAAATTGTTTATAAGTACGTACAATTTATTTATATAATGGATATTTACTTCCGATTTTCTGATTTAATATATTTAAATACTATTCACATATTTTTTGTATCGCTCCTTTAGTACCATCAGCAAATGCGTTGATTTGTACCACTTCCGGATACAAATAATTAACACTTTGTGTGGACCTAGACCCTTACCGTTCTTCTGTCCAACGAGTCAGATTTACATGAATCTTAACCATTATGCCACTCAGCATCCTCTAGTTGGTAACCCTCCGCGAAGAAAGCAACTTAGGCGTAAGAGTTGCCACAAAAAAAACACCTCGTACTGCCCTGACTGTGAAGAGTCTGTAGAAAGAGAGTTTTTTGGCATTTCACGAAAAAGAAGGCTTCCGAATAATTTAGGGCTACCTGCTACTCTAAATAGATGTAAATAGTTTTTGTTTTTTTAAAATAATTAGGTTAGTTTTTTAAATAATTAGATTAATTTGTTTAACTAGTTTTAGTTTTTATTTTAATAATTAGTTTAAATTTATTCACTGTAAATTATTTTAAATTATCATAATACACAGCTTTTTAACGAAAATATGTTGTCATTTAAGTTACCTAAAGAACTTCAATAAATATCTGGTGATTCAAAGTAAGCATAATGTCAACAATTTTTATTTATTTATTTATTTTTTTTTAACGACGCATTGTCAAATCTAGGCCAATAGCGCCGACATCCAGGGTGCAGCGAGGAATTTTCTCAATGAGCCCTGAGATGAGAAAAATGAGAAAATTCCTGCCGCCGGTGGGGATCAAACCCACCATCTCCCGCTTATGAATCTAAGGCGCTAGCCACTATACCACGGGAGACCCCAATAATTTGTTATTGAAGTTATGTTTGTTTTTCTTAAATGGAAAGTAACACAAAGTGTTAAACGAATGAAACAATGAAGAGGGCTGAAAATAATAACGTTAAACTCTTGACCTCATTCTATTAGTTTTGAATTGAAAAGATAAACAGTCTTATACCTGCAAGGGTGAAAAACACATTTTGCTGAAAAATAAACCTAAACTAAAATAAGTTAGGCCTGGGGGGAGGTGGGGTGTAAGTTGGTAAGGATGAAAGAAGGGAATTGCTAGGTTGCAAAAGGGGGCTGTAAAAGGTGGTTTTGGGACACACAGATAGAAACATTTTCTGGAGGCTGGGAACAAAAACTGAAAGGTGGTCAAGATAGATTTTCACAGATTTGAAATAACAACTAAAATAGGGGTCTCCTGTGGTCTAGCGGCTAGCGCACTGGATTCATAAGCGGGAGATGGTGGGTTCGATCCCCACCGGCGACAGGAATTTTCTCATCTCAGGGCTCACTGAGAAAATTTCTGGTTGCACCCTGGAGGCCCGGCACTAATGGATTTGTCGATGCGCTGTTGAAAAAAAAAAAAAAATAATAATATATATATATATATATATATATTGTTATGATTTATTTTTTATAAAATGATTGCGCCACGTTGGGTCGCCATTTAATGTTAAGATTTTATTTTAAAAAGAAATAAAAAGATTTTAATTACTTGAGTAAGTTTTATTATATGAATTTGACTTAATCTCAGGGATTAAAGTTCCGAGTGAATGAACAATATAATATTTATTTCCAGACAATCCTGAGATACAAACATCAATATCAAAAATAATACAAATGACAATAAAAGAATTAACAATTACAAAAAAAAAAACAACTTTTACCTCTAAATCAATCCGCTTCCAACAAAGCCTCAATACACTGCGCTTCAGCAATTTCTTCCTCAAGGCGATACGCTTTATTGCCAGGTCTCGTGCCTAGAATGAATATCTCGAAATTGTGGAATCTGTTGTCTTCTCACTCCGTCTTCTATGACAATCAACAATAGACTGCACTCCGTACTCCTCGGAGGATAGCTATGGACTCTCTTCACGACTGCTGGGAATCAACTGACGATCCGCATTCCAGGGCTGCTGGGAATCAACTGACGATCCGCATTCCAGGGCTGCTGGGAATAGAGAGAAGCTCCGCACTTGACCACTGCTGGAAATCAACTGACGATCCGCAATCCAGGGCTGCTGGGAATCAACTGACGATCCGCATTCCAGGGCTGCTGGGAATCAACTGACGATCCGCATTCCAGGGCTGCTGGGAATAGAGAGAAGCTCCGCACTTGACCACTGCTGGAAATCAACTGACGATCCGCAATCCAGGGCTGCTGGGAATCAACTGACGATCCGCATTCCAGGGCTGCTGGGAATAGAGAGAAGCTCCGCACTTGACCACTGCTGGAAATCAACTGACGATCCGCAATCCAGGGCTGCTGGGAATCAACTGACGCCTTCTAGCAGGAAAGCTTGGCATCCTTGTTTCTTAACTTCCGCATTTTGTTGGTTCATATATAAAAGTAATAATTATATTTTTTCGTAACTTCAAATAATTAATTTATTGTTATCTGAATGTAAATTTAATATGGATATATTTTATACCAGTATTGTCCAAAAATATTATTAATTTTGATCGTATATAATACGATGTTAATTGTATATATGGTTTGTGATTTGCGCGGGCTTTTCAAAATATCAATGGTTATTTGAATTTAAAAATATTTTCGTGAATGTAATATATCATTACAATATATTTGCAAATGGTGTTCAACGTTAATGTTAAAATAATTGAAAATGTTCTACAAAATAATATTTGAACCAATAATTATAAATGACCAATAATTATTATTTGCTATTCTAATAAAAATTGTCAAAAATTATTGAGTTTTCTTTTAAAATAAATAAACATTAGGTGTAGGTGTAGCGGGTTTAAATAAACTGACTAATGCGCGCCTATTGATACTAGCCCGCAAAGCAGTGTTGGGCAAAAATTATTCAGAATAATGAATAAAGAACAACGAATTAATGTATTATTTTATTCACAAATGAAGAATAATTACTTTTACTCAGTATTCATTATTCTGTGAATAAAAGTTATATTTTATTTACAAATTATAAGAATAATAATATTTTATTGAATAATGAAAGATTTATTATGACATCGATAAACGGAAATATGTATATATATATATATATATATATATATATATATATATATATATATATATATATATATATATATATATATATGTGTGTGTGTGTGTGTGTGTGTGTTTGAGGTGGATTTATTGAGTAAACCAACTGGACATAAAGAATAACGAATAATTCTGTGAATAATTCATGATGTATCGTGTGAATACGATAATTTAGTGAATTATTCATCATTCACTAAAATTTATTTGAATGATCATTCGAATAATAATGTATTCGAATAATGCCCAACACTGCCGCAAAGCAGGTGGAATACCTCGCGTACGGGCTGTGCCTCCTGAAGGACACTTCCGAAAATGCAATTCCAGTTAGTTTTCTTTGTTGCATGACTATTAAAATCATCAGACATGATTAAAAAAAATGTATCCATGAAAAATTCAAACAAAAAATGCACCTGTAACTGAGGTATTCCTAAAAAATGACACCCACACTGAAAGTGTTAAAAGCCTATAGATAAATAAAAGAGAGTAGTAATAAATAATGAAAAGTAATATAAAATAAATGTTTAACCTAACCGGAGTTAGTCCAAATGGCAGATAAGGATAGAGTGGAAGATGAAAAAGTCCGACTCGCAGGAACTGCAGCATCTTAGCGCGGTTCCGTTCATGTCCCTAGTGCCATTTGATAAGCTTAGAAAAGAAATAAACTTTTTTTTTTTTTTATATATCTCGTGAAAATTGTCAAAATCCTCTCGAACATCTCGAATAAAAGTGATATTAAGGCGTCAGGGACACCGACAGTAGCTAACTTTTACACAGAAGCGGAAATTACAGAATCTGGCTCTCATTCTAAAGCAAAGCTCAATAAATCAATACAAAATATGCCTAATAAAGCCTTTCTAGAGGATACAGAAGCATGGGCATATATGAGGGGGGGGGGGCTGAGGGGGCTGCAGCCCCTCCCGAAATTTTGAATTGATGATAAAAACTTCTCGTAAAACCCTTAAAAATAAATTAAATATGATCATTTAGTTCATAAAACATATTTTATTTTACGTGTAATAGCGTTTTAGTTGCCTAAAACTATTCCAAGCTCTAAATATTTAGTATTCCATACCCTGGAAATGGTCTCAGCCCCCCCGAAATTGTTTTTATATACGCCCATGTACAGAAGGATCAAGAAGAAGTACACAAGATTGAGTAGAATACCCTGGCTAATGTAGCCTATATAGAATAATATGCCGAATAAAACCTATCTAGTAAAAACACAAGGATAAATAAAAGTCTTGACGAATAACAAGTCAAGAAAAAAAAACTTTATTTAACAAAATAAAACAAAGTTTAGTTGCCCAACTACAATAGAATAATATACCTAATTAAGTCTATGGAGTAGACACAAATGGACCAATAACAAGTCTTGTGGAATATTGTTTTTTTTTTCTAATTAAATACTTTTTATCAATATTTAGTATATAACCTTTGTTGAAAACTATTGATTGCTAATTGATGAATCGGTTTACAACTAAGTAGTCTTTATGAATATTTAGTATATAACCTTATGTTTGGATCTGAGTTTTTGGGGTGCTCTCCGCCTAGGCTTTGTATTTGTGTCGGCAGATACCTGGGGTATATTTACAGCTCTTGAGGATTAACTCTTAGCAGGTAAATTTCCTACGGCCCCCTTGTACGGGCATTGAACTGCCATATTCGCTCATAGTATCTAACCGTTGTGAAGTTTATTTTTTGGATTTAGGACTTAATATACATATGTAGACTAAATCATAGCAAGAAGTAATCCTCCGTCGTCGGTTCTTAACTATGTAGACTCGCTAATGTTATCCAATATTAGATACATCGTATTTAAAATCCACAGCAAAAACACGACATTTCATCAGAATCCCCTGCTGAATAAAACTTATATAGAATAATATGCAAAATAAAGCCTATCTAGTGGATAAAAATAGAGGAAAAAAGCCGTACGTGGTGGTAGAAAATCTTAAAAGTATTTCGCTCAGAAATCTCCGAAATATGGTCACTAATTTTACATATCCTGTTTTATAGCCAAATAGATTAATATTCTATAATCAATAAGAAAAACCTACTAACAATAAAAAACTATGGGTAACAGATGAAAATAGGGAATACCAAGAATAATTCTAAAGAATGAAATCAACACCAGTACTGTAATCTAGATATTCATACGGCATCTTCGAATTCTAACAAACAAAATATTGATTCTAATTATACGTATCCTGTTTTATTGACAAATACATTAGACTACTATAAGCAATTAAAAACACTAGGGAATATGCCAAAGAACTCGGAGTAGGAGCCTCGACAGTTTCAAGACATTTGAAGGAAATCGACAAATCCAAAACTGACATTTCATACGGTACAGCCTGATATATTTTTAACAATGAATTGTTTTTCTTATTTTAATTAATCTGTTTTATTGTCAAATACATTATCCACCTTTAAGCAATTAAAAAGTAACAAGGAATAAAAACAAACAAAAAGAACCGTTCGAATTAACGAAATCAATTACTTCAAAGTTTAAGCACTTATTTCTCCGATTGACATAGCCTAATCAAAAATTGTTTCAGAATCTTTTTTGTAGCACATTTAGTAAGCTTTCGCATGGTAACCCTCCGTTTACCAATATTCCTAACCGTCTTCGAGATATTAGGGAATGTATACGAAGTTCCCAAAACATTTCATGTCTGTTAATAAAATATTTTATTCTAATCCTTCCTTAGCTCCAAACGTAACCAAAATTTTAACATATTAGTGTTGATGAAATTCAAACATGCAGAAAATGTTTCAACTGAATCCCATAATTTTAAGTATCAAAATCAAAGACAAAAAGAACAGTTCGAATAAGCGAAATCAATTACTTTAAAGTTTTAAGCACTTATTTCTCCGATTGACATCGCCTAATCAAAACTTTCATTAGAACCTTTTTTGTAGAGCATTTAGTAAGCTTTCTAATGGTATTCTTCCGTTTCCCAAATTCTCAACCTTTTTCGAGATATTAAGGAATGTATACAAAGTTACCAAAACTTTTCATTATTTCTGACAACAGAAAATTGGTCTCATTTTACCTATCCTGTTTTACACACACATACATTTTCCTTACAAATACAACATCAGAAATTAAAAAAATAAAAAGCAATAAAAAACCAAGGGAAAGAGACAAAAATTACAAAAAGAACGACAAAAACCCGTTCATAAGAACAAAACAGACGTATTTGAAGTTTTAAGCATTTATTTCTCCGATTGACATAACCTAATCAAAAATAGTTTTAGAATCATTTTTGTAGAGAATTTAGTAAGCTTTCAAATAATTTTAATCCACTTACCACGATTTCCCAACCGTGTTCGAGATATTAATGAAAGTATACGAAGTTTCCAAAACTTTTCATATCTGTTCATAAAATATTTTATTCTAACCCTTCCTTAACTCCAAACGTAACATAACTTTCAACATATTAGTTTTAATGAAAGTAGAATATGCAGATAATGTTTCAACTGAATCCCGTTATTCTAAGTACCCAAACCAAAAACGATATTCAAAAACTATTTTTCCAATTTTCTCGACAACGGTTAAAGCTATCGCCTTGAAAATGGTTTCATTCGTTTTTCTAGCCCAAGAAGCCTATAAAACGAGTACTTACAAGCTTATGAACTCAAAAATGTAAGCGTTACGATTTTTTCTGCGCGAATTTCGCCCCAAACGCCATCTTCCAGTGGGCGGATTTTGCTGGTTAACGAACTTGACCTTTCAAATTGGACGACAGATTTTTGTACCAAATTTCATCAAAATCGGACCATTCGTCTTCTATTTAGAGAGCGAACAGACAAATATATATATATATATATATATATATATATATATATATATATATATATATATATATAAATATATACATATATATATATATACAAATTTGAAAGACCGTTATTTTCGGTTTCTAGGGGTTCTGAAACGGAAAATTTTCTAGTCGGCACTTCCGGATTGTTTCATTGTATCAACCTTATAAGCGGGGTTCCTCCCTATGGGGGAGGGAGGAACCGCGCTAAAATGTGACTTTATGTCCTGGTTGTGCAGATACTTTTAATAGGGCAACGTAGCTATGCCTTGTGGGCAGGTTTGATTTATAATTGAATTTATAATAGATGTGATATTGCATAGAATCTAATTTTGGTAATTGTGAAGTTTAGGGGCCTCCTCACCAATTGTTTTCAAAAGTAGTTCAATGAGGTATTTTGATGCATGAATCCGTTAAAAAAAAAAAAAAAAAAAAAAAAAAAAAAGAATCGCTCTCAACTAGGAAAAAGTTATTTTGCTGTTATGCAGGTTAAGAAAGCTAGCATAAACAACTATATTTGTAAACATTTACGTGCACGGGTATGCGTTCGTAATAAAGAAGTCTGGTATAAATTTACCATCAACTATTTAAATTCACCATTGAAAAATATATAGAAAAGAAATCCCTTAATAATTGGCTAATGCCTCTATAATTAGTGCGCTATGATTATTGCAAAAAAGTCAGAGAAGTTTGCTTAATAATAACGAAGTTGCATGAATTTATAGCAATTATTCACAAGAGAGAATAATCACGAATTTTTTTAGTAAAAAATAAGCTTCTAACCAATTCCATCGATTGTGGAAAATGTGGCGAGAAATTAGAGTTACACAGAAATAATCTTTCATTTCGCTGCTGAAAATGGAAGATTAGAAGATGCCTAGGAGATAGGCTAAAGAAGATGAAGTATTTTTATTTTTGTTTTGAGTATTTATAATTTGTATTTCTTTCGGATTATGGGCATAGGTGCTATGCGTTTCCGGTCGCTCAAGAAGATATCTAAACTCTAGTCAAGCCAACTCGCTAAAATTAATAGAATTTT
This sequence comes from Gonocerus acuteangulatus, assembly GCA_946811695.1. Classification (NCBI taxonomy): domain Eukaryota; kingdom Metazoa; phylum Arthropoda; class Insecta; order Hemiptera; family Coreidae; genus Gonocerus; species Gonocerus acuteangulatus. Next base: position 63,748,150 of record OX328132.1, on the reverse strand, counting down.
ATTAATTTTAACGAGTGGGATTGACTAAAGTTTAGATATCTTCTTGAGCAAGTGGAAATGCATAGCACGTATGCCGGTAAGCAGAGTAGGCCATTATTCAATAAATGTTTTATTCAATAATCATTGAAATAAATGTTTATTGAATAAGAATTTACACTGGGGGAAAAAGTCTGGAAACACCTGCCGAAGTTTTACACTTATGCTCCTCCTGTCTAAAATACGATATTTCCCATACTGAAACTACACTTACATTACACAACAAACATTAACCTTTTATTTTAACAAAATATAATGTTCATTCATGGCATCATTAGTCAATTGTAAACAAAACTCATCCAAAAAAAGTCTGGAAACAGTAGAAACTTATAAATATAAATATTGTAAGAACATGTTTTATAGCTGTTAGAAGCTTTTTTTTTAATTCCAGAAACTTCTTACAAACACAATTGGATGAATGGTTTCTTCCTGGGAATTTGGCCTCAAAAACTACTTTCCCGTAACTTGTTTCTTATAGTTTGGGGATTAACTGTTAAATCAAAGTTACCATACAAGTTCATAGCAATTTTGGGAGATTTGGTGCGTGTTTGTCAAGAACAGTCTTTATAATTTCACGTTTGAAACTTATGTATTTTTGTTGGAGGCACACTACGTTGGCTGCTGGATGCTGAGCCTAATTCTTTATATATTTGTATACTTGTACAAACTGTACCTGCACTTTCATTAACAGTTTTCCAAATTCCTTCACATCTTTTCCTTAATTTTGTAAGAAAACAATTAACTCGCAAATGACTTTTGCCACTTTCATCATGAACGCTAAACACAGGCGGAAACAATTTCTATTCATAAGACTTTGTTTCTGATCTTTGTCTTTAAAGCCTGTAGCGAGAATAATCAGTTTTTAGTGTTGAAATGCTTTAAACGCTTTATTTACCCAAGTGTTTCCAGAATTTTTTTGCATTAGGTGTGTATCGTTTTTATTTTAAAGTTTTCTCAATACTTTTGTTGATATGCATTCAATGATATATTATTATAAAATAAAAGTTTAAAGTATGCTTAGTAAAATAAAAATAGTTTCACTATGGAATATAAAATATTTTAGACAAGAGGAGTATAAATTTAAAATATTGGTAAATGTTTCCAGACTTTTTTTGCCCAGTGTATTCATCGACTCATTTATTTTTTATTCTATGAATAATAGGGTTGGCTCATAATTCAATAAATTTTTAATGAATAAGAATGTATTCATTTATTCATTGGCTGATTTTTTTTATTTAATGAATAAGCAATTTATTTTTAATTCTTCATTTATTATTTTTATACATTTAAAATAATGTGGCACAAGGAACAACAAACTTTGATTATTCAAGTTCAGTAAACAATATCACTTGAATAAATAATTTTCATTAAAAGTAAGAAAAAGTTTAATGAGCGTAGTTATTTTTATTAGAAAAGATTGATAAAATAAATCACTTGTATTTGATGAAAAATTTCAGTCAAATAAATCAATTTCAATAAAAAAATTATTTCATTTGAATAAATAACTTTTATTCAATACAAGTTTTCATTCATTAAATAATATTTATTCAATAGAAATTTTTATTCAATAAATCATTGTTATTCAATAATGAGTAAAAATAAAACGTTCTGTTATTCATTGAATGACTGAATAATGAATGAAATAATAGATTTATTCATTACTCATTATTCTGCATGATTTTTGCCCAACACTGCCTATAAGCAACGAGTGATGAGGCCTTTAAAATTTTAAATTATTTTTCAATAAATAACACAGGTCTACAACCAAAAATTTGATTTGATGATTTTGGCTAATCTCTGTGTTTCTCGGTGTGCTGAGGCCGAGAATGAAGTCCGTTTTTCTCTATCACGTACAGATTTTTTTCAAATCCATAGAACATAATATACCTACTATACACATAAATTTGGTAAGAAGTAGGTTTTTTTTTTTTTTTTTTTTTTTTTTTTTTCCAAACGATTTCTCTTTTTATAAACAGACATCTTTCTGTAGGCAATGACTCCCTCAGTTGATGTTGTAGGCCTGAGGGTGTCTAGGCACGACCTGTTCAGACAGGAACGTACTTGTTTGGTCCCAGATGTCACCGTCTGAAGCTAAACGAGATTGAACCTGTTGTATCAGGAACTTGGAGCTAAATTTCTGTTCATTCTTCAGTTCAGTAGTATAAACTGAAGTGAACACATTCACTGAGGTCTCTTAGTTGTGTCAAAGTGATTAAGACTGTATTTTAAGGTTTGAAAGTGCACTTAGACAAAATGTCTCATCGTCGTTGTGTTACCAGTCCAGACTACTTCTGTATTATCTGTGGTGAGTACACAGTTAAGAAATACCAACGAAATATAACAGGTTTTGTCAAAAATGTATATTATGCATATTTTGGCTTGAGAATAGGAGATCAAGATAAAGTGTGGGCTCCTCACAAAGTATGCCATAGCTGCGTAGAAAAACTTCGCTTATGGAACAAAGTAGAGTTAAAATCTTTCGGATTTGCTATCCCAATGATGTGGAGGGAGCAAAAAAAACACGTTAATGACTGTTACTTTTGTAATTGTCATGTTCAAGGCTATAATTCCAAAAATCATAAGCTCATTAACTACCCTAATGTGGAATCTGCTAGTCGTCCGGTACCACACGGTCCTGGATTGACAGTTCCTCAGCCCCCTCGTGACTTGGGCAGTATAGATAGGGAAGCTAATAGAGAAGACTGTATGTCGGAGAGTGATGAAGTACACAGTGAGTTCAAAGCAAGCAGTTCAGAAGATGAACCTCAGCTTATTTCTCAACAGGAGTTAAACGACTTAGTGAGGGATCTTGGACTTCCAAAAGATGCAGCTCAGTTACTTGGCTCCCGTCTTAAAAACAAAAATGTATTACAGCCAGGCACTTCTTTTTCATGGTATCGACACCGTGAAGCAGTTTTTGTTCCTTACTTTGCTCTGGATGAGAATCTTATTTATTGCAAAGACATTCTTGGTCTGATGGGTCAATTTGGTATACAATATGACCCGATTCATTGGCGTCTATTCATAGACTCATCAAAGCGAAGTCTAAAGGCTGTTTTGTTGCACAATGGCAATACTTATGCTTCAGTTTCAGTTGGCCATTCGGTACATTTAAAAGAAACATACGAAAATTTGTCATTAGTTCTCGAACGAATTCATTATAATGAGCATAACTGGTTGATGTGTGGAGACTTGAAAGTACTTACTATGCTCATAGGTCAGCAATCAGAGTACACCAAGTTCCCTTGTTTTTTATGTTTATGGGATAGCCGAGACAGAAATTCCCATTGGAACCATCACGAGGAGCTCTGTCGCCAGGCCAAAAAAATGTAATTAGGAGAAGTTGGGTTCCTTCTGACAAAATCCTGCTACCTCCTCTACACATAAAGCTAGGGCTGATAAAACAATTCGTAAAGTCTCTCAATAAAGAAGGAGAATGTTTTAAGTACTTATGCTCCAAGTTCCCATGATTAAGTGATGCAAAGCTAAAAGAGGGGATCTTTGTAGGTCCAGATATTCGGAAACTTTTCACAGATCCACATTTCACTCAGACCATGAATGAGAAGGAGAAGGAAGCTTGGAATTCTTTTAAAGATGTTGTTGAGAAGTTCCTTGGTAACGTGAAGGATCCCAACTACAGAAGTATCGTGGAACGCATGTTGAAGGCATTTCAATTACAAGGTTGCAACATGAGTTTGAAGGTTCACTTCTTACATTCGCATGTGGACTATTTTCCGGAAAACTTAGGGGAAGTAAGTGAAGAACAAGGGGAAAGGTTCCATCAGGACATCCAGGAAATGGAACGTAGGTATCAGGGCAAATGGAACGTAAACATGATGGCTGACTATTGTTGGATGCTGCAGCGTGAATCATCTGAAGAGTCCTACAGCCGGAAACAAACACGGAGAAATTTTCAAGAGAAAAAAATACGTTTTCATAAAAATAATAACTAAATATGCCACTGTTAATTCTGAAGCTGTTATTTCTACACATTTATGTATTTTGTACAGTAAACAACATTGAAATAACTAAAAGATCATGGAAACAAATGAAAACTCTTATTCGCCAATTCTGTTTTCTTTTAATGGTAGTACCTCTGCCCTTACTTGAGATTGACCAATTTCCTTTCGTGATAGAGAGGGACTGACCTCATGTTCGGCTTCAGCACGCCAAGGAGCATAGAGATTGACCAAAATCATCAAATCAAATTTCAGAAAGATTATTTTTGTAGACCTGTGTAATTTATCAACTTTTCAATTGAGAGTTCTTTATTTCCCAATTTTATATATCGCTGTACGTGCGCTTATTTACAAATATCTTTGTTTATGCTAGCTTTCCTAACCTGGATAACAGTGATTTTTTGTGCTTAATAACTTGTTTCCAAGTTGAGAGTGACTTTTTTTTTTAATGGATTTGTGTTTAGTGCATCAAAATACCTTATAAAAACAACATGTAAAAAAATCTGTGAGGAGCCCCCTAAACTTCACAATTACCCTAATTTTTATTTATTTTATAGAATGCAATTCCTCGCTTTCTTGCATTTTCATTTTCTAATCCTGTTTGCTATTTCCTTATTTAATACGTAGCTTTCGCTGATTTCATGATCCCAATTTCGATTAATATTAACAGAATAAAAAGTACTGAAAATCAATAATTTCCCTTAAGAATGTAAAGAGTAACACCAAAATAAAAATGTCTGAACTGATAAGATGGAGCCAAAATAAATATTTTTCTTACAATAATTAGTGTGATTTCAATTATTAAAACAAATAAGTAACGTTAAGTATATAATAAATATAATGGTTATTTTAGCCCGGTGCCCAAGGCGTTAAGGCATGAGCACTTAACACTCAGAGCCAAGAGTCATGGGATCGATTCCCACTATGGGGTTGTGGCTTCTTTTTTTGAAAAAAGAAACGGCATCAGCCCTATCCTGGCTAGAAAAGGGTGTAACGTATAGATAACCCGTCCTAAAATTCTTAGTTACTAATAATGGACGTTTAAATTTAAATAATGGATCTGTTTAGTGAGAGAATATTGTCAATTAGAACAATAAAAAGTTTGGTAAATGTGAAGACGAGGGTTCTAGGCACTGATTATTTTGAAATTTTGCACTATATCGTATTTTATATCGTCTTTTGATGCACTGAACACGAATCTGTTAAAAAAAAAAAAAAAAAAAAAAAAAAAAATCGCTCTCAACTAGGAAAGAAGTTATGAAGCACTAAATTTCACTGTTATGAAGGTTACGAAAGTTGGCGTAAACAGCGTATTAATAAACATGCATATTAAGAAGAATGTCTAGGACTTTTGGGCAAACGTGCTATGCGTTTCCGTTCGCTATGCTCGCTCAAGAAGATATCAAAACTCTAGTCAATCCAACTCGCTGTTATAGATAGAATTCCGATTTTATGGAGGTTATAAATAGGTTATCAACATTTCAAAGGAGAGTTCTTTGTTTCCCAATGTTACATGTCTGCGCATGCGCATGTGTTACAAATACGCTGTTTACGCCAACTTTAACCTCAATAACAGTGAACTTTAGTTCTTAATAACTTCTTTCCTACTTGAAAGCGAGTTTTTTTTTTTAACAGATTCGTGTTTTGTGCAGTAAAATACGTTATAGTGCAAAATTTCAAAATAATCGGTGCCTAGAACCCTCGTCTTCACATTTATCAAAAGTAAATGACACACAGTGGAGAAAAAAAAACAAACTTATATTTAGAAAAACCTTATATTAGAAATTACCTTTCTTGTCTGTAGCAAATTTGTGCCTTCAATTCTCGAAAATTTTGCTTGTTTTTATCAGAAGAACTTTCTATAACTTTTAAAGCCTCTTCAACTTTATTCAAGCGATAGAGGCAATAAGCTTTTTCATACAGTAACTGTCTGAAAAACAAAATTACTGTCACAGTATAAATCTTAACAATCTACTAATGGATCCGTACTCTTCCATTGGTTATAAACAAATAAAATAAATAAGATGCTTTGAAATGAAAGGTTGTTAACAAGTTTCAATAGTATTACAGAAATAACTTACTTAGTGAATTCTGAAAATTTAGCAAAAGCAGTCAAAGCATCTTCAAATCTGTCCAAATTTATTAAAGCAACGATCTTGCACTGGAAAGCCTTTATATCATCATGGTTGAAATGCAAAACTGAAATATAAAACAATCCTTGATATATTTATTACAAAACAAAATCAATTAAAAATGTCTTTAATTCATTGTCAAGAAAGAAATGTCCAATCAAATGAACTTGTAGATGTGTCCAATCCTGGCATTTCTTGTAGACATGCCTACTCTAAAGAAACAAAGATATAAGTAATAATTACTTAATTTTTCCAGATAAAATGATTAAATATTTTTAAAATATAAGTTCTAAATTCGTGTTAAATTAATAAATATTTTCTTGTGCTCCACATTAGCAGTAAAAATGGGGGGGGGATGAGTGTTCCATAAAAGCCGCTTTGGATAATTTGTGATTTCTATTAGAAATAAACACTAAGAATTAGTCTTTAAATATTTCACACTTCGGTACTTGTCTGTTATGGTATCACCAAGACAAGTTTAGAATTTAATTTTATATGAAACATATGAAATAATGGTCAACATATGTTAATTAGTAATTGAATATTTTTTACAGAAGTAGAATATGTTAATGTAAAATTAAAAACAAGATTTTACGAGGTTATAAATGAAAGGACAGCCATAAGATTCGCCCAAGAACATTGGGAAAAACACAAAGGGTAGATTGATTGTAGGCATCCACCAAATGGAGAAATAAGTTAAGACGTAGTACAAATCGGAATTTCTTCAAGCCTCATCAAACTGTCTTTAAGTGGCATAAAGACCTCACAAAAAAGAAACATTCGCCCAAATTGTATTAGATATTAAAGAATTCGGGATAGACCTCAATAATAATTATAATTATTTATATACAAACGTGTTTTATGTATTTAGTTTTTCTTATGTAAAATTAAATTAAAAATTGGTGATAACATAGTACCCAAAATTGGCTTGGGAATGTAAATAAAATACACTAATATTATGTATTTTAGCTAAATAAATCTTCTATACTACAATGTTTTAGTCAAAATATTTAATGTTTATAGATCTTATTAAAAGGTTCAATCGCCAGCCTAAAATAATCTGACAATTGTTAAATTAAATTCATTCATCAACAATAAACTACAAAAGGATAATTACTCAAAAACGTAGGCTGCACGAAAGCAAATTGGGTACTTAAAAATTACAATATATAATTATAAGCACTTTATTTGCAGCATGATTACTGTTACAAGTATTTTGTTTTTATTCCACAGAATATAATTACTAACAAATAAAAAGTACAAGAAGCCTCAATAATGAATACAATATTAATATCACCTTTATTAGCAGTTTTGATGATTTTATCGCAGTCATTTTTCTGTATGAATCTATGCAACTCCGCATAGAGGGAGTTGACATCAGACATTTTAACTCAAAACTTATTATTAATTAAGTTTATTACCACAACAATTCTGGAAAGGGCTCACAAAACCTGCCACATGTTTTAAAACAAATGACAGTTGTCACTTGACAAAGACGTTATAAAAATGTCATAAGCTTTAAGCTAATAACTGATGTGATACTAATACGTCATAGTAGTAATATCATTTTTGAGCATGATCACCTCTTCCTTGTCAAACTCGTAATATAATTATTTAAAAGTTTTGATAATAAAACTAAGAGAAAATTTAATTTTATTAGGCGAAAAAATGGTACTTGTTAACTGAAGGGCTCAGTACCAAAGAAAGAAATAGCTGAGAAAATTCGAGTTAAAGTTAAGAAGAATCTGGAAAAAAAATAGTGTTGGTGACAGGTTTTATTAATTGGACAAATTAAAATAATTTCTGTCACCAGCACTATTTTTCTATATTCTTCTTACTTTTAACTCCATTTTTTTTCAGTTATTTCTAATTGTGAGTTAGTCACCTTTGGCACTGAGCCCTTCAATTATTATTTCGCCACTGTAGAATAATAATTTATCTAGTATTCAAGCATATTGACACATATACTCATTGTTCGTCTTTTGCCCAACAAATAACCTTACAATGGACACATTAAAAGCATTTTTTCGCGAGGTTAATGATGAGAAAACAGAAATTCTTACAGAATAAAGATAATTTGACTGACAATGAAGTTATTCTCATTGAAAAAATAATTTGGGAAAGGAGTATATTGGAGATGCTACAAATGAAGTAGTGGGGGAAGGATTTGTTGGTCAGAAAAATTAATCATTTTTTTTTTTTGGCATAACACATGTGTTTTTATTATTTCGTTTTAAATTATTTAATTAATAACTAGTGGCTATACTATAATTAAGTTCCCGCAAAATTCACTTTTCAGGGAGAAATATTTCTGAGAATTGATGCGTGAAATGGCTCAACTGTCACCGACGGGCGTTTGGGGGGGGGGAATCACCTGCGACATAACTTTTATTTCAAAATGAATATAATTCTATTGTAGTGAGATCTGTTTAAACACTGTGTAGTACAAACCATGCCAAAACTGCATTGAAAGTGCAGTGGATCAAAGAAGTATTGTCACATCCACAACTTTTCCTCAAATCTGAATAGGGTTCACTTTTAAGCTAACCTTGTTCGAAAAGGCTATCAAAATTCATCACTTTATCAGCCACCAAAATAGCTGAAGACCTCCTTCCGTTCGAATACAGTAAAAAATTTCATTCAAAAGTATAATTATTATAGCAGCTTCCAAAGTCCTGTTTGTTAACAAGAACCTATAAAGCTGGAAAAATGTTATTTTTTTGTGTAGAAGCTGGTGAGCCGTGAAAAAAAAAGCATTTCTTCAAAGTGGGGCCTCACTTAGAATATTTAGTAGATTAAATGCTATATTCCACGAATGTTAGTCAAAATTGAGAATTCAATCGAAGGAAACGAGTTCCGTACTCACTTAGTCCCACATCATCATACACCGTTTTCGACTTAAACATCCACTTTCACATTTATTTGCTCGTGATCTATTCTATTTTCTACTATCAAATCTTCGAATACTCTTGATGGAAAAACACTATTCTATTGGTGGCTACCCCCGATCTCTTCATTTGAATCCTGATGTGAATGGTTTCTTTCCGAAGAAGTTTCATATTACAGAGACGATTATTTCGGCCAATGTTTCGGGATTCATTATTGACATCTTCGCGAGGATTAGGATTCTATACGTTCACAAGGCGAAAATGTGGAGTTTTAGGCAAGTTTTGGGATCAATGTTTTAAACTATCTACACTTAAAGCACCAAACTCCACGATTCCAGCAAACAGAGCATCTACTGAGTCAACAGGAAGATATCCTCTATATAAGAGCCCATCCATTCCTCTTCCAGCAGTTGTCTCCTCGCCCCTCAATAGTCATGATCTTTAAACAGTAAATATTATTGTACTTTTGTTTGTGTTCTCATATCAATAAAGTTTTTTTTGGTCAATCGCAAGTGTGAGTATTTAGCTTACGATGCACAGTTTTGCGAAACGCCAGATTTAGGGGGGGGGGGACCTGTAAGTACTTGAGTCGTTCTGGTTCTGGTATCATTTTTGAAGTATTTTTTGTGCTGAGTCGAATGATACCACTACAAATTTGACAGAATAATTATTTTGTAAGATAAACTGGGGTTGTATTAAGAAAACCCTGAAAAACAACTAGTATTCAATTTAAAAAAAGGCATATTACATTCAATGGGTGGAGAGATCTATAATTCCAAATGGTAATTGTCACCTACATTTTATTAGTCTGTCCACACATAAGGCTGAGTACGGCGATGAAATTTACAGGACAGGAACCATGGGCGTATATAAGGGGGGGGGCTGCAGCCCCCCCCCCGAAATTTTGATTTAATCGGTAAAAATTTCATAAACCCTTTAAAAATAAATTAAATTAGATCATTTAGTTCATAAAACATATTCTATTTTGGGTGTAATAGCGTTTAAGTTGGCTAAAACTCTTCCAAGATCTAAATTGTTGGTATTCCATACACCAGAAATGGTCTCAGTCCCCCCCCCCCCCCGAAATTTTCCCAGCCCCCTCCGAAATTAATTTCTATATACGCCCTATGCAGGAACTTCAAAACATGTACATTTACTTAAAACTAAGCGAAGAGGATAGCTAAGTACCTATTTCTTTCTATACCAAATATTGTAACGATAATGACAAAAAAGAATCATTTTTTAAAAGCTGCATATACTCGCGAGACTTCTTGGGTAATACCAATTTTCCAGAAAGAAAATAAGTGGTATAAAATATTGTTTTACTTTTAACTAAAACGGTGAGATTTTTATTCGGCTACTTTTACGAGAAAACCGTCAACAAAAAGGTGTTAAGTGATCAGAAATATTAATAAAATAGAGAATCGATTTAAGAGCAATATTCTACAACTAATTAGTTATAATAATATGTTAGTTCAAACGCGATTGAAGAAACTGGCTTTGGGGTTTTTTCCCTTCCGGTACCACTGTGCACTGCACAGTGGGCCCAAATGGCCAATAACCGGAAAAATCAATATCTTTTGAACAGTTGATCCCATCTAAATTTCGTTAGCCTCATTCGATTTATACTACAAAAATAGATTGGAAAACAAATGTGAAGCAGTTTTTCTAAGAATTTACAGGACCCGAAAATACCTGGTTCAAAACCCGCTAGATTGATTTCGTTGTGTTTTTTTTGTCGAGTGCCTCCTCTATCCTGTCCACGATTTAACATGAGGTAGTTGGACGACAAAATCTAATAAAAAAATACCTATTATTATTATTTTTATTTATTTTTTATATAATGGCGCATCTGCATCTAGGCCATTAGCGCCGTATTATTATTATTATTTCAAATATGTTTTTAATGCCTTGGGAAATCGCCCTCTAATCTAGAACTGAATTAGTTTTGGTCAATTGCATGTTGGCTGCTTATACCCTCAAGAATGACTGAAAATTTACGAACACGGTTTTTTTTATTTCTCATGTCAAAAATAAATTTGCAAAAAATCTTCTGGAGGTTTGACGAAACATATCCCTGTCGTACTTAATTGACACGTATTCCAAGTTTTTGTTATTAATTCTTCCTAAATTCGCTTAATTGGAAGAGTCGTATTTGTGGTTCTCCATTTTTTGAAATTCGAATTTTAGGCGAGATAAAGGATGTATTCGATATTTTTTATACGTGTGTGCAGAGGTAATGAACCTAGTTGGCGTCATTTGATTGCTTGAACTGATGTTAGATTATTCATTTCTGACGGACGAGCTTTACAAACGAAGCAGTCACTTGATGATGAAGTCCCTGTTATAGCCTGGGCTACCTTCCCGTCCAACATGGAGAAGATCAGAACATGTCTAATTGATATTTTTATCTGACCAGCATGCATGGTTGTTACTTATAAATTTGTATACATGCTTTCAACACTTTCTTTCTCACGAATATTATGCGAAACATCTCACATTAATCACAATAACTTCTAAAAGGGCAAAAAGGGGCAAATGACCATATAGTAATATATTCTCCAACCCATCCCGGTTCTAGATCAAGTGCCGCCATATTAATCTAGGGTAAGCGCTTTACTCAAACCTTGCTTCAAATTTGTTTTCGTGTGTGACATGTTTCCGCCTATCTAATTTTTTTTTCATAGGCAGTTATTGCTATCAAGTTCGTCTTCATGCCTACTTTAAGGATGAACAATACCGATCAACCAAATGTGGTTTAACAAGCTCAAAGGGGTCTCCCGTGGTCTAGTGGCTAGCGCGCTAGATTCATAAGCGGGAGACGGTGGGTTCGATCCCCACCGGCGCCAGAAATTTTCTCATCTCAGGGCTCGCCGAGAAAATTCCTGGCTGCACCCTGGATGTCGGCGCTAATAGCCAAGATTTGTTGATGCGCCGTAAAAAAAAAAAAAAAAAGAAAAAAAACAAGCTCAAAATAATGTTACAAGAAATAGGAATAATCATACAGAAGCAAGAAAAACGATAATTTTCAGCATTACAATTTTTTTTGTTTGGAACAAGGGAATAGGTTTTCATTCTTTGACTAATCAAGGATAAAAGCCTAATTTTTTACGGCTTTTATCCTTCCTTCAGAAATGGATGTTGCATTTTGGAGTTTTTTCCTTGTATGCCCCACTGTGCGCCGTTCCCTTATTTTTCTTTGCCGCAATACTCACCTTTTACCATTGTTTATTTGTTCGACACCATGGGCGTATATAAGGGGGGGGGGCTGAGGGGGCTGCAGCCCCCCGAAATTTTGATTTGATCGGTAAAAATTTCATAAAACCCTTAAAAATAAATTATATAGGATCATTTAGTTCATAAAACATATTCTATTTTGGGCGTAATAGCGTTTAAGTTGGCTAAAACTCTTCCAAGATCTAAATTGTTAGTATTCCATACACCGGAAATGGTCTCAGCCCCCCCCCCCGAAATTTTCCCAGCCCCCTCCGAAATTATTTTCTATATACGCCCATGTTCGACACGCTGTTGAAATTACAAAATATAATGGTAAATGTGAAGACGAGAGTTATAGGCACCGATTATTTTGAAATTTTGCACAGTGAATCGTATTTTGATGCACTGAATACGAATCCGTTAAAAAAAAAAAAAAAAAAAAAAAAAAAAAATCGCTCTCAACAAGGAAAGAAGTTATGAAGCACTAAATTTCACTGTTATGAAGGTTACGAAAGTTGGCGTAAACAGCGTATTAATAAACATGCATATTAAAAAGAATGTCTAGGACGACTTTTGGGCAGACGTGCTATGCGTTTCCGTTCGCTACGCTCGCTCAAGAAGATATCAAAACTCTAGTCAATCCAACTCGCTGTTGTGGATAGAATTCCGATTTTATGGAGGCTTCAAATGAGAGTTCTTTGTTTCCCAATGTTACATGTCTGCGCATGCGCATGTTTACAAATACGCTGTTTACGCCAACTTTAACCTCAATAATAGTGAACTTTAGTGCTTAATAACTTCTTTCCTAGTTGACAGCGAGTTTTTTTTTTAACGGATTCGTGTTTAGTGCATCAAAATACGGTATAGTGCAAAATTTCAAAATAATCGGTGCCTAGAACCCTCGTCTTCACATTTACCAATATTATTCCTACTATTGTAAATTAACAAGGATAGAAATAAATATTTCATGAATATCTATTCATGATTACTCGTACGTCTACTAATGTAGAAAGCTGACGAGATAGGTAATTTCAAAGCATCGACTAAGTCTACTTCTTTGGAGATGATCTATGTTCTAATCTGAACCTTTAATCCTTATCTTTAGTGTTAAATCGATGTTGGCTTCTAAAAATGTAAACAAATTGACCGTAATTTCACTGTCAAGTATATGTGAATTGAAATGTCTGGAACTGTACTTGAAAATCTAAGCGGGCGGAAGTTGGCTATCCTTGTATTCTGCTTTTTCCTTTGCCAAATTGCTTGTTTCCTGCTCGGAGGTTTAATTGGTAAGTTGTTTTATTTTTTAATTTGTTTGTTTACATTAACTTGGTCCAGTCCAGAGTCATGTAATTTGCTTTAATGATATTAAATTGGAAGTTATTATTAAAGAAAAGTGCCTAACGGTAATTTGATATGAAGCTTATCATTTAAAATATATTATAATTTATATTGCATTTCATTTTTTATATTGTGTATATGTTTGAATTTCTTTTAATGTGTATTTCCAAGCTCAAAGGGAAATGTTAATTATCAAAAAAGGATGTTCGTTAATTTTTATTGCATTAACCTTTCAAAAAAGTATATTTCTTAACCCTCCGTTGCCCACGTGGGGTCCACCAGGACCCCACTTACATTTATGGTGGTAACGTGCTAATACTTCATAAGACTACCTTAAAAAAATATTCAATCAATTTGTAGGTGTCTGTGAAGATACCCTCCAAATATGGAGTCTTAGGATCCAAAATTGTGGATTTAGCCTACAACTTGTAGGATTTCAAATTGCATTACAGAAAGACAATAACACAGGAAAAGGGAATCCTTTCGTCAGATTGTAAAATTCGACGAATTCAGTTTTATCTTGATACCAGATACTACCATGATGCAAACTAATTAAATTTTTAAAAATAAAATACATGTACATATCCTAAAAAAAACTTATCATGGAAGCCAACGGTTAGACCCCAACCCCGTTTTTCAACAAAAAATAATTAACTTGAGGGGTAGACTATTCTTTATGAGCGATTTCACACTGCTGTTCTACGGACCACTACTGATTAGGAAGCTACTCAAAGAGCAGGAAGGTAGGTATACAGTGGCTATAAGGGAGGGGGGAAATAATGTGAGTGGGGTCCGCCTAGACCCCACGTGATCGACTGAGGGTTAAATGTCTTTGTAGGTTATTGGCCAATGATTTTGGGCTAAATTTTTAAGATGTTCAAATGAATGTGTAGTGAATAGAAATTATTAAGTCACTGTTTGGTTTTATTTCAATAAAACACACCATGGATTTATTTAGTATTATGAGTTTTAATCTATATATTTTGTATTATACAAATCATGAAAGAAAAGTCCGACTCACAGGAACTGCGTCATCTTAGCGCGGTTCCATTTTTTTTTTTTTTTTTTTTTTTTTTTTACGGCACATATACATCTAGGTCATTAGCGCCGACATCCAGGGTGTAGCGAGGAATTTCACCAGCGAGCCGTGGGATGATAAAATTCCTGCTGGAGGTTGGGAATCGAACCCACCATCTCCCGCTTATGAATCCAAGGCGCAAGCCATTAGACCACGGGAGACCCCGGTTCCTGTTCATATCCCTATTCTCATTTGAAAAGCATAGAATAGAAACAGATAATATTTTCCTCGGCCTTTGTTCAAAGGGTTTTATGGCTATACCTGGGGTCAGGTCCGCAAGACCCTAGAATCCTCTTCTACCGATACTTCATTTCATACGTTTCAATGAATTGGAAAATATCAAATATTTTCACACATTCCTGTGTTCTTTTACTATAGTAATAATTCTACAGATAAAATCAATTAAAAAATAAAATAAAAAAACCAACAGCATAAAGGCAATTGAAAATATTCAAAAGACGTCAACGAATCTTTTTCTCTTGGCAAGCTATATTTCTAACAATGAATTGTTTTTCTTATTTTGCCTAATCAGTTTTATTGTAATATACATTATCCAACTATAAGCAATTAAAAAATAACAAGGAATAAAAACAGACAAAAAGAACAGTTCGAATAAACAAAATCAATTACTTTAATGTTTTAAGCACTTATTTCTCCGATTGACATCGCCTAATCAAAACTTTCATCAGAACCTTTTTTGTAGAGCATTTAGTAAGCTTTCTAATGGTATTCTTTCGTTTACCAAGATTCTCAACCTTTTTGAGATATTAAGGAAAATATACAAAGTTACCAAAACTTTTTAAGTCTGTTAATAAAATATTTTATTCTAACCCTTCCTTAACTCCAAACGTAACCAAAATTTCAACATATTAGTTTTAATGAAAGTAGAACATGCAGATAAAGTTTCAACTGAATCCCGTAATTCTAAGTACCCAAACCAAAAACGGTATTCAAAAACTATTTTTCCAATTTTCTCGAAAACGGTTAAAGCGATCGCCTTCAAAATGGTTTCATTCGTTTTCCTAGCCCAGGAATCATATAAAACGAGTACTTACAAGCTTATGAACTCAAAAACGTAAGCGTTACGATTTTTTTTGCGCGAATTTCGCCCCAAACGCCATCTTCCAGTAGGCGGATTTTGCTGGTTAACGAACTTGACCTTTCAAATTGGACGAAGGATTTTTGTACCAAATTTCATCAAAATCGGACCATTCGTCTTCTAGCTAGAGAGCGAACAGACAAATATATATATATATATATAAATAAATATATACATATATATATATATATACAAATTTGAACCACCGTTATTTACGGTCTCTAGGGGTTCTGAAACGCGAAATTTTCTAGTCGGCACTTCCAGTTTGTTTCATTGTATCAACCCTATAAGCGGGGTTCCTCCCTATGGGGGATGGAGGAACCGCGCTAAAAGGCCCTTATACACTCCCCATCAAAGATTTTGCAGCACCTATATATCTTGAGGTTTTTATAGTTTAACAGGTAAATCCATGTTTTATTTTAATTATCTTAATGGGATTAGTCACATGAGAGACATTAGGGATTATTCATATCATTGTTACTCACTGTTTGTGTAATAATGTAGGATTAAACATTGTTGATTGATTTGAATCAATCTTTTTGTCTGTCTTTTCCTTTTTGTTGGCCCTGTTCATCAATTTCTCGCTCAAGTTGTTATTATTTAGTCTATCCTTGTAATAATAAGTTGTTTAAGTCGCAATAGTTCACTAAGAATAATTAATCTTCACAAAGAAGGATAAGCTTTGTGTTACATCGCTAATCGCCTTGATTTTCATTAATCTTCAATTTAAAAGGCCATAAAAAGTACAGAAATATCAGAAGTTACTTAAGGTGACCAAATTCAGATGGTCCAATGGTCACTAATCCCATTTACTCATTCCATTAAATTGTAAGCACTCGGGAATCGCCATTTGACTTACCCAAAAAATAGAACCTAGCTGGCAAAATCAGCTGGGCACCCTTTGTTGATTAGGAACGTCTCGTGGCTCTCCATTATCTTAACCAGTAGCTTATTTTGTTTATTTACTAGTGCATGTACACTTTGCCTGTGAGAATTCATTATGGGATTTTCAAATCTATCATTTTATAACTTATTTGAAGGCCATTCAAACATTATTCTCTATAAACCTTTTTCCTATTACTAAAACTCCATTTTTAAATATGTTCTTCGTTGGGTTGTGCTTAATTTTCTTTTTTGACTTGAATTTAAAAGAAATTTGCTGTCAAAAATATTAGATCCACCCGTTATCAGGCCTTGTGTTTAGTGGTTGGTTTGATAAACTGTCGGGGGCAAGGTTAGCTCAGTGGTAGAGCACTCGACTAATGAACTGGAGGACCAGGTTCAAAACCCGAGCGCGCACTAAAGATTTTTTCTTCTAGTGCTGCCGTTCGAGGGTTGGATTTGGGGTCCCAGATCGTCCCTAGGCTCACCCAGCCTTTAATTAATTTAGGGTACCTTGGGTGCTAATGACTCTAGCAGTCGAAGCGGCCAAGGGGAAAATCAGGCGGCCGGAGCATAGTGTTGACCACACTATCTCCCTAGTGTGCCGTATGGTCAAGAATCAGATACCTCTACATTATCTGCCCCTCTGGGCCCTTGTGGCCTGTTACGGGACTGATTTTTTTTTTTTTTTTTTTTTGTTGATAAACTGTCTCAATGTTCGAAGCTTCAAATACCTCCTCAGCTACAAATGGTTTGTCGTTCACACATTTTGCAAGACCATTGCCTGGCCAAAAGTTCAGTAAGCGAGGATAGAAAATGTTTTTACCCCCTTACTCCTACAGAATGATCTTCCAAAATTCTTACATTACTCCCCTTAAGTAATAAAGCAGCTCGCAAAATTTTCTGGTTCATTATTTATGCAGCTAATTTCACTAAAACAGGTCTGTTTCTGGAGTATTTTTCCCCCAGAAGCTTCAAATTATCAGTTGCAGTGAAGTTAAATTTTGGTGTGCAGTAATCAGATTTGAAACTGTTTCTTCTAATTTCTCAATTATTTTATTTCACATAATTTTTCCCATTAATGTTTTGTAGCTCCTAAGCCTGCTGGGATTGACTCTTTTTTGGCTCATAGATGTTTAGATACTCAAAATGATAGCAGTAAGTGGTTGTATGTGCGAGGAGAGAATCCTTGTACCACATTAAATTCGTCTGAATTTGATGATGTGCAGAAATATGCTGATGAAATTGTTTTTGTTTTTCAGGTAAGTGTGAGTTTATACGATCATTTGAAATATTATATATCGACTATTTCTTAATATTTATTGTGTCAAGTTAATAAAAAAAAAAATACTGTTTTAGAAAGTAATTTTTATATCTCTCGGTTAATAAATCAGCAGCTCATCACAGTTGATACTTAATGGTCACCAATTAGGTAATTTTTTCATACCCTTCTAGTACCATTATTGAGACTATAAAATAATCTGTTTTTTTTTTTCATTAATAAGGGGGGGGGGGCTGCATTTTCTTTCTTGCATTTTCTATAATCTGTAAATTTGCTTTTGATAATGTCTAAAAACCTAATTTAAAAATAATTCAAGAGCCCTTTATATTTCTACACACATAATCACGCACACGCACACACACACACACACACACGCACGCACGCACGCACGCACGCACGCACGCACGCACGCACGCACGCACGCAGGCAGACAGACAGACAGACAGACAGACAGACCTGTGTAAACCTGCATCTTGCTTTAGTAGAGAATAACTGTTTGTCAATAGTGATATTTTCTTCATTTTAGTAACAAAGAAGACAATTTCTAGTGAATTTATTCCAGATAAATGACATTTTTCAACAAATTGAAATTATGAACTTTCAATAAAAAATAACTTGATAAAACTGTGCACTTCACTGGTTGAGTTAACTTAGCAAAAAAATACAACAAGAACGACTCAGAAATCTCAAACACAATGGACAGAGGTAATGTTGACGGTTTGAGGAACAAACAGAAGCTAAATCGTAACAAAGAGAGATCCAATACACATATAAACAAAAGTATGTCTCTCTTTGTTACGATTTAGCTTCTGTTTGTTTCTCAAACCGTCAACATTACCTCTGTGCATTGTGTGTGAGATTTTTGAGTCGTTCTTGTTGTATTTTTTTGCTAAGTTAACTCAACCAGTGAAGTGCACAGTTTTATCAAGTTATATTTTATTGAAAGTTCATAATTTCAATTTGTTGAAAAATGTCATTTATCTGGAATAAATTCACTAGAAATTGTCTTCTTTGCTACTAAAATGGAGAAAATATCACTATTGACAAACAGTTATTCCCTACTAAAGCAAGATGCAGGTTTACACAGTACATGCCAAGTAAGCCAAACAGATTTGGAATAAAATTTTGACTTGCTGTTGACACGAAATAAAAGTATATATTGAACGATTTTCAATATTTAGGTAAAGATGGGGCCCATCCAAAAGACCAATCTCTTACAGAAAATATAGTTTTTTCACCGTTTATCAAGGGAAGCCATGGAAAAATTTAATTACGTTGAGTACATTACACCATACTATGAATGTCCCTTGTGACACTAAAACGAAACCAGGAACAATTTTATATTATAACGCTACCAAATATGGTGTGGATGTGGTAGATCAAATGGCCGGAAAATACACTACAAAAGCATGCTCAAGAAGATGGCAAGTCCAAGTATTTTACAATATATTAGACCTATTGCTACTCAATGCTTACATTTTATATAAAGATGCAGCTGGTAATAATATGAAATGAAGGGATTTCATTTTAAAAATGTGTGAGAAGCTTGCAGAAAACTATTTAAGTACAAGTCAACAATTTACCTTCATTCAGTCTACCAGTAACAAGTATTTGACAACGTGTCAAATTTCAAATGCGAAAAGAAAACGAAGAATACATGTACAACCTGCAGAAAATGTGTGGGTCCGACTGAAAAAATTATGTTTTGTAAGCAGCGCAAATCTTATGTGATATTCTATTTTTTTAAAATTAATTAACTGTATTTTCATTACTGCCATTTTTTTATGTCAGTTATTTTTACATGTTATGAATAAAATTATAATTCAGCCTTTCTTTTTATTCTAAAAGAATTTGCTTAACTTTAAAACAATAGATATAAATAAATACTAGTCAAAAAGACCGGTGTTGGCAGTTCTAGGTATAGCACACCAGTCGGCGGTTCTTGTGTTAAGGGCTTAATATCTATGGCGATGAGCCCTTGGATAGCAGATTAACCCAGAGTATGATATGGAACAAGAAATTTCATTTGCTGTAAAGACCATTGATGTCTGAACAGGGCATTCCTCATACTAGTGTGATTTCCTCCCTTCCTTCTATATTTTACAATTATAAAATATATAATTATATTTTTAATTATAATAGTAGAATTACGTTTTCTAATTCTATTGATCACCAAGTCTTTGCATTTATTAGATAACTTCTTTTTTTTTTTTTTTTTTTTTTTTTTTTTTTTTTTTTTTTTTTTTTTTTTAAATTGCATTTAATAGTACTAAAGACCTCAGCAGTCGATGCACCAAAATTTTTTTTTTTTTTTTTTTTTTTTTTTTTTTTTTTTTACGGCGCATCTACATCTTGGCCATTAGCGCCGTGCATCAAAAATAAATTAAAAACAGTAAAATGAGTATTCTAGTCCTTTTATTTATTTATTTATTTTTCCCTAATTTTATTTTTTATTTCCACAGTACTATATTTTATGAAATATTTTTGTCCCTTTGAAGAATAGTAAAATTTTATCGATCATGAGTGGGTCGTTCTTCAATAGCGATGATAGGGATATATTTAGAGCATTTTGACTCTTCCTCTTCTAACATCAAATATTCGTGAGTTAGCCTTGAGTGTCCAATTCTAAGTCGAGTAATAACTACCTCTTACTTTCTTGATTGTCTTGAGGATGATTCCCTGTTGTGTCGAGTATCTTTTAGTATGTGTATTTCTTATTTTATTTCAATATATGTAGGCTACATTAGTATGTGTTTTGTATAATCCCTGAAGTGATTACATGTATGTTGTGATGATGGGACTTTGAATGGTCTACAGTTCTTAAAAGTCAGACTGTGCACTTCATCGAGAAAATGAAAGTTGACACTAAAATAGAACTGCCAAGCCTGGTTTATGTCACCACTTACCAGCCCCATTTGTCTTCTGCCGCCTACCGTTAGTACGTCTTCAACGCCCCTGTATTCCCACCTAACAACCTTCCTCCCTCCCTTCATAGGGAGGAAACTCGCTTATGAGGTTGATGGCTCATAGAGCTGACTAGAAAATTTCATGTTTCAGAACCCATAAATCACAAAAATAATAGTGATTCATATTCTTATATACATTTGTCTGTTCGCTCTTTAGCTGGCTAAAAAATGTACCAATTTTAATGAAATTTGGTATTATTCCTTTACTAATGGTACTAGGTAACCGCGCTAAGATGAAGAAGTTCCTGTAAGTCAGACTTTTTTATATGGCTGTTATTATAACTTGATTACTTATGGATTAAAAATTAAATAAACTTACATAACCTAGTCATTATTAGGTTATAATAAAATCCCTTTAAAAAAGATATTGAATGCTAGCCCGAAGAAGCAGGTCAATATTCCGGAAAAATATCTTACTATCTCCATATCATGGAGATGGGAACTGTTTCACAAGTCATAGGAATACTTCCCAGCGAAGAAGCTGTTCATAGGAGGTTGAATTTTTAGATTGGCTCATCATTTCTTGAACTTGAATATTCTCCTTATTTTTGAAATTAAATAAATGGTCTTATCAAGTATTGGAACTATTCATGAAATGCAAGATTGAGCTGTAACATATATTTTTTTATGTGCACTTATTTATTTTTTCAGATTCCAAATCCAAGGAGTGGAATTGTCTTAGATTATTCACGATGGCAACAAATGCTCATTGGCATATTAAACCTTGATGTACTTTATCATTCCAGAAATGAAATGGGTAAGTTTTATTTTATTAATAAATAATTTGTTGTGAGTTCTCTCTATCAGAGGGATCCCGACTTATCAAATCTGTACCATATCACTAACTAGAGGAGTATACAGTGGTGGGGTCAACGATTTGTCCCTATTCTTTTCCGTTGATTCTGCAACAAAAAATTGATTAGACGAAAGTTTGTAACATTGGAGCCTTTATTGACAAGCCAAATTTGTTTTGAATCGGTTAAATTATCTTTGAAATATGAATCTGTTTTTTTTATTTTTGGAATCTCCCCAAAATTGGAATATAGGCTTTTTTTAATTTGCTAAATACAAATCTAGATCAATTTTAAAGTCAAAAATATTTTTTCAAACTACACTCTATAGAAGTCATTATTTTGCCAAAATATTCCATGTACCTACCTTTAACAAGTTGTTCATTATCACCAGAGATGGGCATAATTTTATTTATAAATAAAAATACGAATTTATTTGTACTTCATATATTTGTGAATACGAATATAAATAAATTCGTACTTCATATATTTGTGAATACGAATATAAATAAATTTGTATTCATAGGTGTGAATACAAATTTATTTTTATTCGCATATATTAAATATAAAAATACAAATAAAATTTTATTCGCAAATTTTTCTGCGAATAAAAATAAATTCACAGAAAAAATTGTAAATAATCACAAAAAATGTGAATATTTACAAAAAATCAAGTGATTACAAAAAAAATCACATTAAAATATACGAATAAAAATTTATTCACATTATAATTTGTGAATCAAAATTTATTCACAATAAAATTCGCAAATAAATTATGAATTTATTCATATTAAGATGATATTACGAAAGTTAGTGAAGGTGATTTTTTTTTTTTTTTTTTTTGATGGAGGTACAGATGACAAACTGTGTACCTGCAGCATGGCTGGTGGCCCCGAGGCGGACTCGGGGTAAACCAAAAATCTAGGCGCTAATAACCGTTAAACACCTTAAAAAAAAATCACCTTCAATAACTTTCGATTTGGTCAAGGAGGTCTTTAAGGGTAATATTGGAAAGGTCAGATTTCTGGCCTTGCCATGGGTGTCTGCCTCGCTCCTGACCTTTCCAATATTACCCTTAATGACCTCCTTGACCAAATCCTCCCCATGTTCCATTGGTGAGGTATAGTTCTCAACCTTCTCATCGGTAAGCCCATATTGTTGTACTCTTATATATGTTTAATTTCTATAGCACTTTGTTGTTCTAACTGTACATTACGTTTATATGTTTTTTTCCCCCCCATATATGTATGTATGTGGGCATATATATGTACAATTGTGTGTGTGTATATATATATAATATATATATATATAATATATATATATATATATAATATATATATATATATATATATATATATATACATATGTTAGGTATATTTAGATAGATGGGGTCTCCCGTGGTCTAGTGGCTAGCGCGCTAGATTCATAAGCGAGAGATGGTGGGTTCGATCCCCACCGGCGCCAGAAATTTTCTCATCTCATGGCTCGCTGAGAAAATTCCTGGCTGCACCCTGGATGTCGGCGCTAATGGCCAAGAATTATGTCGATGCGCCGTAAAAAAAAAAAAAAAAAAAAAAATAGATAGATATGTGTATATATTAGTGTTAAAAATGTCCTTGTTGTTTTTACAGCCCTGATGAAGGCTTGAAGTTCAAGCCGAAACGTCGGCACAATAAAACCATTTTTACGATAGAATGTAGTTTTATTAAGTAACAGTGACCGAACCCCGATAATCCCTACCTTGCATCATCTACGGTCAACGATCTCCTCTCAACGAATTTATTTATATTCGTATTCAAAAATATATGAAGTACGAATAAATTCATATTTTTATTTATAAATAAAATTATGCCCATCTCTGATTATCACAAACTATTCCACAATGTTTTTCTTTTGAGGGAATAAATAGAAAAAAGTTTCAAGCGCAATTAATTCATGGCAACTATTTTTTGATGCAGTATCACCAGAAAAAAAATATGGGCCAAATCGTTTACCCCACCGCTGTATACTCCCCTTATGAGAAACATGAACTAAAATCCCTTCAGCGATGACCTGGGTTTTGGAAAAATAGCGATTGTTATAATTTATATTCACGCACTCAAAATATGCTTCATTTTTATAAATATAAGTTCATTTTTTTAATTTACAAATGAAAAATGTAATTAAAAGAAAATATTAGTTTAAATATTTGTTTGCACTTAATTATTGAATTTTTATATGGTGTAAATTTGTGATATAACTTAGGTACCAGTTTCATAGAACTGTATAAATAAATTAGTTCAATCTATGCATGAACATAATACCTACTTTATTATTTTTTCTTATAAGTCATCAAATGGTAACCACTGATTTTTATTATTTTTTTTTTTAGCTCCTAAAACCATTATTACTTTGGATACTAAATTAGGTTATAGAAACTGGAAGGATGATGATGATGACTGGAAAATGTATGCTTCTTCAGTTGAAACAAGGCAATTGGAATGTGAAATTGAAATAGTATGTACTTAAGCAATTTTTTTTTTTTTTTTTTTTGTTTTCTATTATTCAAAAACTATATATGTGTTTATATTCAATATTTTTTTCAGAGAAAAGAAGGACATCCTTACAATTGTTCTATAATTCCTCTGTTTGAACTAGGTTCCTTGCACCATGATTTTTACCTAGTTAATATCCGTTTGCCAGTTGATCATAAAAAAGGTATAAATACTGGTTTAGGGCATATCTTAGATATGTGGTTATTTGTAAGTACTCTTTCATGCAATTTATCAGACTCTTTATTTATCATTTTCTTTCTTTGTTAGTTTATACAGATTTTGACTCTCAATTTTGTTTCAGGTAATCAATCAAACTGGTGGTTTTACTAAAATATGGGTATCATTGAAGTGTATATTCTTTCCTACTATAATTTCTATTTTAATTTGGTTTTACCAAAGGATTCATAAACTGGACAGAAACCCTCTTTTACTTGAATATATGCTAATTTTTGTATCATGCACGTTGACACTTCTAAATAGTGAGTTCGACTATTTATCGAATAAATATTTCATGGATGGTGTTATTTTTTAGGAACATTTGTTTTAGCACTTATTCCCATTTATTCACTATCCGGTAACTTCTTGAATTAACTAGCCACAGTGAAGAAATTGATCATTAATTTTATTCTGAACGTCATTTTAGAATAAAATGGGAATTTTTCTGCGTCCAGACTTTCAACCATCAATTGTTTTTTTGTAAAAATAACTAAATAAAAAATGATATATGAAATGTTTGACGCCGTTATTCTGCATTGAGAAAATTGTTGTCGTGTCTACCCTCAGTGTTATGAAAACTAATTTGCACTCCATATATATATATATATATATATATATATATATATATATATATATATATATACAGGGTGTCCTTTTTAGATGGCCCGGCTGAATTTCTCTTGAACGGATAACGTTATAATAAAACAAAAAAATACGTATTTCATAATTTTTAGTCTAGTTTAGTATTTTGACCTTTTTTTTAGAAAACAAAAATTTTGGGGTACCCCAAACCCTATACAACTTTGAAATTTCAAATGGGATCGTATACTTTCCAATACATCATTTTAAAGAATTTTTTACACCGAAATCAATGGTGCAATCAGATTTCAATTTGGTCAATTAATAACAAAGTTATGACACAAAGTTCGAAACAAAATACATTTTGATTGTTTCGGTACTAATTACTTTAAACTGCTTTGCATTTCTTTTGTTACATGGGAAATAATTTGTAAATAAATAATTAACTTATTAGGTGTAATTCGTACTAAATGTTTCTTTTTAAGATGCAGAGAAGAAACAGAATAAGCCCCTTTATGTTCGGTGAAGGTAGAGCTGTTTACATTTACTGATATTGTTTATCCAAATGGTCTTAAGTAAGCGAACTTTAATTCCTGGAAATAGATAACTATTACAACAATGCCTACTTGCCTACATTCAGAATTAATCAGTTAGTCAAAATGAACCGAAGAGTGCAGATTTCCCGTGAGGAAAAAGTTGATATGTACCATTCTTTTATTGAAAGTGGTGGTATCGCTCGTTGTGCAGCTGTGTTGTACTCCCAGAAATTTCCCGCTCGTCCTCAAGTGAGCCACAAAACATTTATTCGTGTTGCTCTCAATATGAGGAGATTTGGATCAGTTGCTGATCGACCAAGATATCGGCAGCACAATTTCGACGAGGAGCTGGATATTTTATTGTATGTTATGGAAAATCCAAATTCTTTTCTCCAAAATACCGGAAGGGTTTTAGGTTTTTCAAAGAACAAAATTAGAGATGTACTACGGACTTATAATTTAAAGCCTTATCACTCTCATCTTGTCCAGGGGCTCTGGGACACTCATTACGACAGGTGTCTAACGTTCCTTGCACAAAGGTCGAGTTTGGTAGTTGATGAAAACATGCTTCATTATATCCTATGGACTGACGAATCAAAATTCACCACTAACGGTATGTTAAATCGTTGGATTTTTCAAACGTGGGCACAGGAAAATCCCAGAATCTCCTATGCTTGTCATCACCAGGTGGTTCACAGTATCAATGTTTGGTGCGGACTTCTCGGATTTAAATTAATTGGTCCTTATTTCTACCGAAATAATTTAAATGGAGCTCAGTTTCTAAATTTCTTGAGAGAACAATTGCGGGCATTACTAGAAGATGTACCTCTGCAGCATCGTCAAAGAATGATACTGCAGCCTGATGGGTGTCCCGCACACAATTCTCTGCAAGTGAGACATTACTTAAATCGGCACTACCGGGACCAGTGTATAGGACCTCACGGCCCCATCTGTTGGCCTCCTCGGTCGCCCGATCTAACTCCGTTAGCCTTTTTTTTGTGGGGACATTTGAAACATATAGTTTATGCTTATCATAATCCTGCAACATCAGTTGAAGAACTGCACCAAAGAGTGGAAAATGCTTGTCGATTGGTCTCTCCTCAGTCCATCGCACTGAGCACCAACGAAGAGTGGCTAAGAAGAGCGAATCTTTGGATCTTCAAAGAAGGCAGGCAGTTTGAACATGAGATGTAGGTTCGCCAACCTCTGCAGGTACGATGGAATTTTTTTAGTATTAAAAACAGTTAACAAAATTTATTGTCCTTTTTTCGACCTTTATGCCATAACTTTGTTATTAATTGACCAAATTGAAATCTGATTGCACCATTGATTTTGGTGTAAAAAATCCTTTAAAATGATGTATTGGAAAGTATAGGATCCCATTTGAAATTTCAAAGTTGTATAGGGTTTGGGGTACCCCGAAATTTTTGTTTTCTAAAAAAAGGTCAAAATCCTAAACTAGATTAAAAATTATGAAATACGTATTTTTTTGTTTTATTATAACGTTATCCGTTCAAGAGAAATTCAGCCGGGCCATCTAAAAAGGACACCCTGTATATATGTGTATATATATATATATATACATAAATGTTTTTTATTAGTACAAGAGTTGTAAAATACTTGAATGTTTTATTTATTGTTTATCGGTAAATGAATCTCATTTTCTGTTATGTCTAGAAGCTTATCAATGTATTTGATTTTTGCACTTCCACATTTTGTTTCATGATTACTTATATGATTTAACAGTTTTCACAGCTGTGGCATTTACCTTGATTTGACTCTACGGAAAAGTGCAAGTTAGGACATTACTATGTATACTGAGGCAGTAAATTATGACACATTCTAGAAAAGTTCTCACTGATATTTATCTCCCTAGTTAAAATCATTCTCTGAAGAGGGACATTTTTTGAAATACTGTAGTTATCATCACTCATATTGTAAATTATTTTTGCAAACTTTTTTCATGGTTGTGTTCTTTTTCTTTAATATTTAGTGCCACTGGAGCTTTTAACATTGTATTTTGAACTTCCCTTCATGCTACTTTTGACTGATATACGACAGGGTATTTTTTACGCATCTCTTCTTTCTTTTTGGCTCATCTTTTCTGCTGAACATTTAATGGTAATGTTATTTTTGAAATTTTGTGATATATTTATGATTTAATATTTTATCTACTATAAAACATTTTATTTTTATTTAACCGCTTAATGACCAAATTTATATTAAAAATTATGCCAAAATTGCCCGATTGTTTTTATACCACATTCATTACTTACAGATATAGCTCAATAGATGTATGTGGGTGTATCAAATATAAACGATGCTTTTTTTCCCGGAAGCTCAGTAAAGGTGCTAGATTGTTTCCGCATTTTTGGATGTTGGGTAGAGATGCCAGGAGTGCGGGAAGCAGGCGGGCGTGTTTGCTCGACCTGACCAGTAACCGTCGTGACAATGCCCAAGCAAGAGGTACCCCCCTCGATTGTGCAACGTATTGTGATCAAATTTCTTGTTGCTGAAGGTGTAAAACCGGCTGAAATCTTCAGAAGATAGGATGTACAGTTCGTGGAAGAGACACTTTCATGTGCCAGAATGTTAGCATGGCATAAACAGTTTGTGGAGGGTCGTGATCATGTTCACAATGAGAGCCATGACCGCAGACCCTGCTCCAGCATCACAGCCAACAGCATCAGCCGTGTTTGACAGCTTGTTGAAGATGACAGGCATCTAATCACCAGTACCATTACAAGTAAGGTTGGGATAAGCTATGGAAGCACTTTTTCCATTTTCAAAGAGGAGCTACGGTTTCTTAAGGTGTGTACAAGTTGGTTTCCTTGAATTCTCACAGCTGAGCAGAAGCTGAACCGTTTGCAGGTCTGTGAACACCTTCTTGCAAGCTTTCAGACTGAAGGAGCCTCATTTCTCACTCACGTCATCACCTGTGATGAAACTTGGGTGCACCATTAAAACCCTGAATCAAAACAAGCAAGTATGGAGTGGAGACTGAAAGGGGATCCTGGACTAGTGAAAGCAGTCCCGACGAGAAAAAAATGGAGCAATTGGGCTGGGAGACGCTAAAACACCCTCCCTACATTCCAGACTTATTACCATGTGACTTTCTCCTGATTGGGCCACTCAAGGAAGTTTTGGGAGGTCAGAGATTCGACGGTGATGATGAGGTTGAAGCCCTTGTGCACAATTGGCTGGAGACACAATCTACTTCATTCTATGAGGACAGGATTGACTATGTAGAAAAATTAGGTGTATTTTTTTTTTGTGTTCAATGTAAAAATAAAAAATAAGCCTCGTTTATATTTGATTCACCCTTGTAGCTTTGTAAGGCGTAAAAAATAACAATTTTTTTGAAAAGACAAAAAAAAGATATTTATTATGGTCCTTAACATTACCCGGGCATCTCGGGCTTCAAATAAGCAGAAAAAACAAAAACAAAACAACAACATGATCTAGCCAAAAGTAATGCAAAACTGTAGTCAAGTTAATAATTAGTAAAAATGTTATGGGCAATGGCATTGAATATCCATAACATTTTCTGTTCCCAAGTTCATAGGAAAATAACTAAATCTACCTTAGATATTTATTATGACTCATTACATTACCCGAGTTAGCTCAAGTCTCAATGTATCACCCCCCCCCCAAAACATCTAGCTTAAAGTAATATAAACCTGTAGTCTAGTTAACCTTATGGAGACGTATGGTAACCCTGGTGAATGGACCCTCCTAATACCTGCCTGCCCCTCCTGACGGCTACAAGCTAGCACCCTTCCACACGCGCTCCACAATTGTCTTGTTTTTAGCCATTTCAATGTTATTCCCATTTTGTGTTTCTTCAAATATTTAATGTTTTTCCCACCAATATTTGAAACGGAAATAGTTATCATACAATTATCAATACGTTCTTTAGAAATTAATCACATAGTAAATATTTTAACAATTAATAACACAAATTTTTCCTCACAGTAAAAAAATTCCCTCTCCTTATATCAATGGTGATAATTAAAAAATATTTAACATCTTATCAAATTATATTTTTGTTTATTTATTTTTTTGAAAATTCTTTTTTATACTTTATAATTTGAAAAACGTTATAATTCCTAACTTATTTATTTAGTTTCTCTCTATTGTTTACTAATTACCCAGTTACCTTTTTTTTTTTAGTTAGAAATTATAATTATTACAAATAAGAAAAGACTAATTCAAAATAATTTTAACTAAAATATTAATTTCGTAAAATAAGTATTTTTGTTAGATTTGTGTTCTCTTATTGGTCATATATATATTCTTTAATTAGTGCAGAAACCTTTCCACGTAACACCTTTGTACTACTGATAAAAAACTTATATCCCTGGAAACTGCGATGCTTTCTGAGCAAATTACATTGTTTAAGCTTCGGAAAAAGCCCACCGTCTTTGTCGAAATCCTAGAATGGTCTTCAATATTACTTCCTGGAGCTGGGAAAAGACCAGGTTGCGATGTATAATCTTCTTCCCAGAAGTCTCAAACATGTCTACTAAGAAATCTCACTAATAGTCTAAAAGAACCGCAGAAGCCCACTGTCCTTATTTATTTTTTTTTTGTTTAATTTATTTTTCGAGCTTCACAACAATGGCGATTTGCTCTTTTTCAAATACAACAAATACAGAGTTATACAAAAATACAAACTTATAGAACTAAATACAACAAAAGAAAACAAGAGCCACCAAAGAAGAAATTGACCTTGTCAAGAAAGTGGCTATTAGGCCACTGGGCATGCCTTGCCGTCTAGTCCGTCTCGAATGGGTTAAGCGGTTAATCAACATACATCATTAGTCCTCTAAGGCCTATTATATGGTTAATTCTTTCATATGTACATTACTCCGAAATATTACTGAATTTATAATAATTCAATGTGATACAAACAAAAAGTAATTTTAATTGATAACCCATATCTATTCCGTCATAGAAAATAACTACAACTTTAGGAGTATTTTTAGCTGACTTTCAATAAATTTGAATATTAGTGTGGTTGTGTGTGTTTGTGCTTGCCTGCTTGTATTTATTGTATCTAACGTTCATAGAAATACTATGCAAGCCTAGGATATATTAATTTTCCTATATGCTTCTATTTTTTTTTCTTTCAAGTCTACAGTTTTCCTCAATTTTTTTCAGTCCAGTGCAGGGAAGCTTTTGTAATAATTCATTGAAGAATAATTTTATTACTAACAATATTAAGAATCTTATTAACATTACTACACCATGTGAGAATCCAGGTAATATCTTCGATAATTATTCACTACACACTTTTATTTCAAGTGCACAATCATAACAACACTAGATTATTGAAGTTCTTAGAATTCTTGAGATATTAGTGGAAAATTTAGATAAAATGGCCAAATTCTGTGATGTGCACATACATTTGTGTTTAAAATGTGTCGTTTATTAATACGAGGATTATTGTTATTTTCTACATAAGCTTTATGCAGTTGGCATATATAAAAAACAATAATGGTTTATAATGAGGTGTAGATAGTTAGCCGTCGAGGTGATAAGCAGTCAGGGAATAGTTGGGATTCGGCTAAGAAACAACATTCAGATTTTTGTAAAAATATATATTTAGAACGTTTAAGCATGCTCTTTGGCAGCCATCTTAAGCTAAAAACAGAAAACAAATAATGATATACAGAATTACCACAAAGAATAATGAAAACAATAAAAACAAATTGTTAGATTGACACATAAACATCGCTTATAAAAACATTTCTTTTATGTCTAATAAGTTACAACATTATAAAAACGCAACAATAGTTTTTCATCTTGACTAGATTCTACGAGAAAATACTGTTCATTGGCCTTTTTATAATGTTTTTGACACTTTTTAGACACACAAACATTTTTTATAGGCAATGTTTATATGTTGATCTAACAATTTGATTTTATTGTATTTAATTAATCTTTGTGGTAATTTTGTATTTTTTTTAAACTGAAGAAGGCTGACAAAGAGCATGCCGAAATGTTCTAGATATCGATTTTTACAAAAATCTTAATGTTGTTTCTTATCCGAATAATGACTTAAGTGTTTACAGATATGTAGTTGCCATTTACTTTATCGACTTCCTTTCCAAGAATGTTTTCGAACTGACTTTGAGAACCTTCGTATTCCACTAGACTTCTGAATTAAAAAAACTCTATTTGATACAACAGCCTATGTCACTATGAGGTTCCGCTTTATTTCTTATGAATATTCAATAGAAACCAAATAAAAGGAAAAGCGAAATAGCACAGAATGTAGAATGAGAAGCAGAGCATTTAGAGGTTAATAGAGCTGTCCGTGTGGAGAGACGGGGTGAAGGCAGGGTCGTCTGAGGGGATTGACAAGTGCAGGCATAGTGAAGACAAGAAATGGTAATGTAGTCTTATGTATTGATGGTTTTACAAAATATTGTTCACATCTATCTAGGAGTTCAAAATGACCTTGTCTTTTCATGGTCTTATGAATCTAAAAAAATTAAAAATTAATCGCCAGTTTATATTAGAACTTTCTCTTGGTCTTGATGTTTTCAAGCAGCAGAAAAAACTCAGTTTGAATTTGCTATTTTATGTTTCTACATTTTTTGAAAACATTAAGCATAACGAAATTTGTTGATAGTTCATGACTTTATTTTCTACGAAGACACTTATAAAATATGATTTTAAAATTTGTTTAGATTTAAAATAAAAAATGTTTCGATTGGAAAAAATAAAGGAAAACTGTGACATTTCATAAGTACTTATACTTCTTTTTTTCTTTCTCTTACATACACTTTACAATAAACTCAGTGTTTTAATTGTTTTTTTTTTTCATGTTTCATTCTGGATCATCTAGATACAAGTAAGTTTACTTCTTATTATTTAAAATTTGCCTAACAAGTAAAATATATTTGAGTCATACTCTTCAAATATCAAGTTCAAATTAATTTAATGCAGTAGACATTTATATTCATGTATATAATTCATTATTACTATCATTTCTAGTATTAGGTTTAGGAGTAAACACAAAAAATAATGAAAACAATTAATATATAAAATGACTACATTAACAAAATATTACCTCAACCATTTTGTACCAAAAGGCTTCTTAAGTCAGGACCTGTAGAACAATGTTTCACCTATTATTTTACTAGGGATAAGTGATGAGTTCACTTACTTCATCTACATTGGCTAAGATTACTGGGATTCTGGAATCAAACCCTTGTGGACTGTTATCATTTGTCAAATAATTATGATGTATTCCTGCTTTTGGCCCATCTTCCTTTGCTACCATTAGTAAAGGAGGATTTTGTCTGTACTGTGTGGAAAGGTTGGTAGGTAAAGTGTTTGTCACTCCGTAGGTTGTTGCCTTTAATAATGACATACTTACAGGGCTTGCCCACAGTATTCTCACCGATGCCAGTGACGACGGTCTGCACCAACAGAAATGACAACAGTATATTTACTGGCGGACCTTCTCTTCTACTTCTTTTTCATTAGCTCTACAGCCCAGGGTGGGCATTGGCTTCCTGAACAAGAGCTCTCCAAACGTCCCTGTCGTTAGCCTTTTCCTTCCAGTTTGTCACTCTTATGCGCCTGAGGTCGCCTTCCATGTCTTCCTACCATTTTTTGTTCAGCTTTCCCCTTTCTCTGACACCATAGATTCTTCCTTGGAGCATCTTTTTTTGGGATTCTCTCATCTGGCATTCTAAGCACTTCCCCAGCCATTCGATTAGCCATGATTTTATGTAGCTCACAATTTCAATAATTCACATAGCCCCTTATTGGTCCTAATCCGCCATGCTTGGGTTGTTTCATTGCACAAGGAGAGAAACATTTTACTCAGGATCTTCCTCTTGAAGACCCTTAACAAATTTGCCATGGTGGTAGTAATCTTTCATGTTTTAGCCGCGTAAGTAAGTATGGGTCTTATTAGGGTAGTGTATAACCTTATTTTTGTTTTCCTCAATAAAAAGGATGATTTAAAAAGTTTGAAATTTGTGAAATACGCCCGGTTTTTGGCCATTATTCTTCTGGTCACCTCAGTCATAATTCTATTTTAATTATTGATTTCTGATCCTAGGTAAGGTAAAGGTAGTGACGTTTTCAAAAACGTTTTCTGAACCAATGGACATTGTTTTTAAATAATTTATTTCCAGACCAATAATTTTACTTTCAGCATAGATAACATTAAAAGTTTCAGTAAGAGTTTGAAAACTTCTGGCCACTAGTGCTACATCATCTGCATATGCCAAAATTTGAACACTTCAATGAAATATATTTCCCCGTGCATTTATGCTATTAACTACTTTATGTAAAGCTAGGTTAAATAGGTTGGCTAACAGAGCGTATCCTTGCCTTACACCGGTTGATAATGTAAATGTTCTACTTACCTCACCATTAGCATTAACTTTGGCATTACTTTTGCTTAGAGTCATCTGGATAAAAAATTCCTTGTTTTGTTATTAGTATTTAATTCTTTGATTTCTTCAACTTTCTTTTTCATGAGGGAAGTATGTACTCTTTATTAGCATATTATTTGATTCTGAGAACTAACATAGAAATTCACCATTCTTATTTGTCAAATTATTTAGGGAATAGGCAACGGCAACAGTATTAATAAAATCCTCTTTTCCAATTTGGGCATTTAAATGTCCCATTACTATTTTTATATCATATGCTTGGCTATTCTGGTAATTTCTTTCAAGTTTATGGTAGAAATCGATCTTTTCGTTGTCATTGCTATCTTCTGTGGGGGCATATGCAGATATAACAATAAAATCTTTAAATTGGCTTTTAAGTCGAATTTTACACATTCTATCACTGATAGGCTCAAATAGTAGAAGGGTATTTCTTAATCGCTTTGAAATTAGAAATCCCGTTCCATTTCTGCCAGTTCTTCTTTTTTGTCTATCCTTCATTAGCTGCTCCATATTTTTTCCTGTAGAGCTACTGCGTCTGCTTTAATTTTTTTGATTTCTTCTGCTACTTCCGCCATTTCCCCTGGCTGTATCAATGTTCATACATTCCATGTAGCAACTTTTAAGTCCATATCCAATTTCCGTTTTCTAAAGCCATTTTTTCCATCAGGTTTATTATTGTTCATAGGTTTCTCAACAAGGTTTGCTTTCCGAAGCAGGGTTGTTAGCCCTGCGCTCAACCCCCAACCTGGAGGGCCAGGCCATTTTGCTTATAGGTTTTCGTCCCCGAGCCTGGTTGCTTCCACTACAGCTTTGAGTCCAGACCATCCTTTGCTTTTCTTTTGGAGTTATCCTCCCCTAGCCTTTGATTTTTCCAACCCATATCGTACAAGGCAGTAGAGGCAGTGCTTATTTAATGGCGACACAAACTCGCCATGTTACAGTATCGTCTTCTGGTTATGCAGTATTTAATGCAAGTGACCCTGCCAAGGTACACCCCCTGTTGATGCTGTTGAATCTGGTCTGGGGCTGCTTATTTGGTATTTGCAGCTGACCTGTATATCTACAGGCCATTCCACTATCCACCACCTGTGGACCTGCCCAATAGCCGAGGTAGGCCCATTTTTGGTACTGGCGAACCTAACCCCTTAAAGTCTGCTACAGTTGTTAGCTGTTGTCTCTAGATGTAAATATATATCTTTTATATATGTACCAGCAGTGACTCTGAGGGTGTATTTAAATCATTTGGGAATTATTTAATACTTAATTATTTAATATTTTATTATTGTGTTAAAATATTTGGGTTAGATCTAAGTTTAATGCCAAATAAATATTTGTTAGAATAATAGTTTATTTTATTCCTTTGAAGATATTATAATTTAACAATTGATAATTTTTTCGGGCATAATTTTAGCATTAAAACTTCCATCAAGGTTTGTTCTAAGCAGCATTTTGAGCTGTTGACAATGGCAATTTCAGTTTAAAATAGATCAAGTTCTTGAAATTTTAGATATTTGGGGATCATACCTTAACTCTTGTTTCCGCATGTCATACATATTCAATAATTTATATTTTATTTTATTTATTTTAGGATAGTCAGAAAAATCACTTGCTTGGATATTGGAAATATCTTAGTAGTGTTATTATTGGATGCATTGCTCTATTTTTTTTTGATCTCTGCGAAAGAGGGCTACAATTAAGAAACCCTTTTTATTCTATTTGGGCTACTGACTTCGGTTCTCAAGTTGCTGTATCCTTTATGAATATTTATTTTTTTCAGTTATCTTCCTTCATTTAAAACATAAATACATGATCATAGTAGCAAAAAAACAAAACAAACATAGTAATTGACTTGCCTGCAAATACTGATTTGTTTGAAAGTTGCTGTTCTTCATAATTATTTGACCTATTGCACTGTTTTATTTGGTTTATTCATTTATAAACGCCATATTTATGACTTGAATGTCTTCAGTATTATTTTTTTTTTCTGTATTTTTTCAAATTGAATTATCCTAAGAATAAGAAACAATTTAAAACTTGCTTTTTGAATTACAATGACAGTAAACAAAAAAAAAGTAACCAATGCTAATTGTTATTATTTCACCAAATAACATTAATTAGTGAACAACAAAAATTGTGAGCAGTCGCATACTCTCATCAAATTAATGTTTCTGAAGTTGCAAATTCCAAGGAGAAAAGTATTCAGAAAGAAGCATCTTCAATTGAAAGTGAGATTTAAAATCTTCAGATTGAAATCGTGCAGGAATTAATCCTATGAAAATATTAGGAATGATTGCAATAAAATAAATATATATATATATTAAAAATCATTATAATTTTTTTTAACTACGTCCACAAGCAATTTCCTGTTTTTCAGATGTGCCAAGACAGGGAATAAGGTTAAAAAGTTCAGCTATAATGGGGAGTGGTTGAGGTTCATTTCCAGGCTCTCATATAGAAACATTAAACTGCATCTATGCATTTTAGAAACAGATAGAAGAATCTGATTAGAATGGGGTATTGGCGATAAATTGTCGATCGTTTTGTCGAGAGCAGCCCCGAGATCTGCCCAGAGAATTGGCTGTCTGCCTCTTCAGAACAACCACCGGACATGACTACCTACAGGCTCACCTGCACAGAATCGGCGTAGTTGAGACAGACATCTGTCCACTGTGCAATGGTGGCAGAATGGACGCTGCACACCTTACATCCTGCAGTGCGCTAACCTGTCCAGAGTACGATGATATGAATTTGCTGCTTTCCTCCCTGTACTGGTCTGCGAGGCGCTTGATGGCAGAATTGCCTCGTGCGGGCGTAGGATAAAGTAAAGTAAAGATTAGAATGGGGGCATGAATGTTGGTAGGATTTTTAAGATTAATCTGGTTATTTCACTTACTTCTCCCTAGAAAGTGGCAGGCATTTTGTCATACACTATCTCTCTGTCCCTGGTGTTAACAAAATTATAGTTTGGTCAATATTTTATAATTTTTGAGAATATATATATATATATATATATATATATATATATATATATATTATATTACATTATATCTCTCAAAACCGTTGTAATGATATGTAAGTTAAGTTACATCATAGAAAAAGAAATTAAACCAGTATAATATTTACTCCTGTGGGTCAAAATAATTTAGTTGGGACTAGGAGGTATAATTCTAGAAGGATCTTGATGGGATTAGTCAATGTTTGCACTCTCAGGGGTACGCTTTCTGTTGTTGGTTCATTACAACAGTTTTGTGGTGGATGTTTTGGAGTGAAGTTAAAAATGTAGAGTGTCATGTTAACTATTTATAATAGTTACTATCGAGCAAAACGGACATAAAAATAACATTTAAGCCAGATAAATTTAAAAAATGAGGATGAACTCAGTTTTCTCTGACATAAACAACAGTATTAAGCTTTTGGTCAATGAAGGCCTTTCGACGAGACAAATTTCTGCTCGAGTTGGTTTGAATGGTTTTACAGTAAGTATATAAAGAAGACTCTTTATTGTTCTAAACATGTTGGAGGTCAACCAAGAAAAATTTCAGAAAGAAACAGCGAGTTACTGGTTCGACTGCTTAGGATGGGCGTTTGACATTGATGTGCAAGGCCTACATATACTTAAAACAGACATGGGGCTTCAAATTAATGCTGAAAGTACTCCAAGAAAACTAATAAGTCAGGGAAATATGGCAAGGGTAAAGGTGAAGAAGCCTTTGCATAAAAAAAAACACAGGCAACTATGACAGGAATTTTGTCATAATCATGAAAATTGAACAATTGCTGGCTTGAGAAGAGTTGTGAGGTCAGAAAAAAACAAAACTAAATCGTTTTGGGGCTGATGGACAATTCTGGCTTTGGAAAAAAAACCTGGGCCACCTATTACTAACAGGGAATTCCAGTCTACTCAGAAATTTGGTGGTGGTAGTCAAATGGTTTGGGGTCCATAAAGGACCAAAATGTTGGACGGATTGCCAGAATAGGAGCCAAAATGACCCCTGAGGAATATCTAAGCATTTTTCAGTCATCTCAACTGCCAAGTTTTAAATTCCGAAATGATAATATTATATTTCAACAGGATAATGATCCATACTACATTGCAAAAATAAGTGGAATGGTTTGAAAATCACCCAATTAACTTGTGAGATTGGCCCCTCGGTCTCCTAATACAGATATTATTGATCACTTTTCGTTTCATAAAAAAACAAAATTTGGCCAAGTGTCAAAATTCATAATAATCCATTGAAGAATTATGTGAGCGAAACTAATTGATATAGAATGATATCCCGTCATAATTTTCAAACAATCTTGTGAAAAGTGTACCAAATAGAATTCAGATCATAATTAAAGCCAAAGGAAGCAATAAAAAGTACTAGATTATAAGGTTTTATAATAATTTTTATTGAGCCACAGAAGTATTGCAATTAGCAATATTTTTCAGAATTTATTTTTATACTTTAATAAAATTATTATAATGTTAATTTCTATCTATTAAGTATGTGTTAAAACTATATATATTTGTTTCATTGCCCAACACACATTTCTAACAGCAAGGTATTCAAATTTTGTAAGCAAGAGCTATCATTGCAACGGTTTTGTGAGTAACTGTATATATATATATATATATATATATATATATATATATATATATATATATATATATTATAATATCAGATAAAATATATACTCTCATATATATTCATGAATGTATAAAAATTACTTTTTCAATGTTTACTTTTTTCAAATTATTTCCTTATCTATATCAAAGATGGCATTTCTCATTGTTGGTGGTATCTGTGGAACTGGTTATTTCCTTTTACTGTGCTCTTTAATATGGAAAGTATTTTGTAATATGAGATCTAAGAAAGCGAGTTTACCTGCAATGTCTCAAGCACGACGTTTGCATTACAGTGGAATTATTTACAGATTCAATTTTCTGATGGTAACGACTTTGATTTGTGCTGCTCTGACAGTTATTTCTTTCAGCCTTGGACAGGTAATTTGCTTTTTTATATTAGCATTTATTTTATTGGAAATTAAGGGTGCTTCAGAACTTTATGAATGTCATAAAGTTTAGATTTGAATGATATTATAATGCAAATAAAGGAATTATAGTAAACCCCTTGGAAACCAAAGCTACAATAACTTTAACTATTTATTTTGCCTATTCTTAAAACATTACCTACAACTTACAAAGGCAATTTATTAATGATAAGGTGATTGATCAAGTTTGGTATCAATGATGGTGTACTGCCTATATTACTCTTATGTCTGGTCAGTTTTTGTTTTTTGTACACTGATTACTTAGATCATTCTGGAGTTTTTATAAGCAGAAGCTATGCAGGTACATAATAAACATTATTAAAATTTAGTATAAACAAGAAATAAAAATAATAAATATCACTAAGAGTACATACAGTAGTTTTGTTCTTGTGTTTGGATAGTGGTCACTATGTTTAAAATGATAATTATATCCCAGCAATGACAATAGTAGAGAATATTTTGTTATGAAGATTAGTATATCTGATTGGCTGGTACCAAAATATAAATATAGCTTTTAATTATAATAATCAAGAACAATCAAATATTTTTAACTTTAATAAATTAAAATTCTATAAACTTATGCCAGCTTATGGGTCTTCAAATATTATTTTATTTTCCATTGAAAAGTATTGCTCATGCCATTGTCAGTCAATATAAAAAACATGAAAATAACTCAGTTAAATGTTTTTCGGTTCATGTTTTTTATATAGATTCACAATAGTGTGAGCTAAAACGATTCAACGAAAAATGAAATAATATTTGAAGATCCATAAGCTGGCATAATTTTATAGAAACATCAGTCTTCAACAATAAAACATATTATAAATAAATTGAAATTATTTGTATGTACTTTTAATATGATTTAATAAGACCCAGAGGGCTTAGCACTATGGGCGCTCAACAATGGTGTTGGCGGCAGGGGCCATGTTATGGTTCACCTGTCACAGTGTAGTGGCCATGTGTTGGAAGCACTGCAGTTGAGTGACCAGAACTTGGTGGGGTTCAGAATTGAGCTTAAGTTACAGCACTCTGCTGGAAGCTATGTATAGTTGCCATCCTCTTAGATTTAGAGCTTATAAAATGCTGGGCATGACCTCTTTAGCGTTTCCCCCTTCTGTAGCATACACTCCTGTATG
Organism: Gonocerus acuteangulatus; assembly: GCA_946811695.1. Classification (NCBI taxonomy): domain Eukaryota; kingdom Metazoa; phylum Arthropoda; class Insecta; order Hemiptera; family Coreidae; genus Gonocerus; species Gonocerus acuteangulatus. The sequence goes on along the minus strand of OX328132.1, from coordinate 63,708,022 downwards.
TTTAAACACTATGCAAAACAAATGTAGTATTTACAGAACTCATGCTTTGAAACTGTCCTAAAATTTTTCCGTGAGACATAATTTGTTCTATTGTTAATTTTATTGAATTTCCAAAAGTATATTTGCTTTTAGGCATCAGAGGGACAATGGAAATGGAATGATAGCTTTGAGTTGGAATTTACTTCAGCATTTTTCACTGGTGTTTATGGAATGTGGAATATTTATATTTTTGCACTGTTAGCCCTTTATGCGCCATCTCACAAACAGTGGCCCGTCCAAAGAGGTAATTTGACTTGTTTTGTGAGAGGCCTTCTTAAGCCACTACTTTTATTATTTCTACAAAATATGAATAAAAACCTATATTTTTGATGTCGTGTTTAAAATTTGAGCAATTTTTTGTAATGTGAGTATAAAGCATCTACTCTGAGAAATATTGCCTTACAATTGTGAAGTGAACATGCTTTAAAGAGTTTCTTTTTCTTCTTTAGATTTAATTTAATATTTATAGTTACCTACTCCTCATGTTTTTTTAAAATAATAAATATGTTTATTTAAAATCTGTACAATGGTTAGTACAATAATTAATTGTGCTTGTTTAAGTATTACGTGGCAATTATTGTATTTGGAAGGAGCCAATCTCTATTGACTCTTCCTAAGCAATCTTCACATTTTATTCATGCTATAACTGCTATTAGGGTAGTTGGTCATGGGGCCAAAGTCTCTACTCCTTGTGTAGCTACTTTAATACACTTTTTAGTATATAGAAATAAGATTACTTGAAAATATTGACAAAATTGCAAAGAATTATGCAAAAAAAAAAATGATTTCCTTAGCCACTGAATGTTTTTCTATGCTCCAAGTCCCTTCCCCCCATTCTGAGTAACAGTACACTATACACTTACACTGATGTATGGTTGATCACTTTCAGATCATACCACAGAATCACCTTTCCCTTCTGGGTGCTACCCAGAATCGATTTAGCTTACACGAAACTGGAGCAAGGGCTGTTCCAGGACATTGCTTGGAAGCAGTGTGAGCGGTGCTCTGATGAAATACTAGCCTGTAAGATGAAGGATATTTTAAGAAGTAAAGTACTGACTTGAGGTTGGAGTAGAGTAAACGCTTCTGCCAGACAGAGGCCAAGAAATACATGAAAATGACTGGAGAAATGCATATTGCAGTCATGTGAGTGTTTTGCCTAGCTACTAAAAGAGAACTAGAAAACAGCACACTCTTAGCAATGAGAATCGCCCGATACTTCTTAAATATGTAGACTATATGTATGTGTATATGGGTACCTGTATATTCAAAAATATATAAAACATTTTTTTTTTTTTTAACTTTGGCTGCATATAGTTCCCCTCAAGAAAATGTAAACACCAGGGAACTAAGTAATCCTGACCATGAGTAATAATACAATGGACCATACAGATGATTCCTGAACTTTCTGATCACACTTAGAGAAACTGAAATTGGTTAGGTATTTATATATTGTGAATAATAATATCAGTCGGGGTCTCCCGTGGTCTAATGGCTAGCGCCTTGGATTCATAAGCGGGAGATGGTGGGTTCGATTCCCAACCTCCGGCAGGAATTTTATCATCCCACGGCTCGCTGGTAAAATTCCTCGCTGCACCCTGGATGTCGGCGCTAATGAGCTAGATGTAGATGCGCCGTAAAAAAAAAAAAAAAAAAAAAAAAAAAAAAAAAATATCAGTCCAGGCAACGAATGCTTGAAAATAGCTATAGGTGGAACACAATTGTGGACTTTGTGACATTGTTTGGCCTGGATAGGAGGTGAACATATCAAAAGTCCTCGCCCGTAGCCTTTGTGCTGGGGGGGTTAGAAGGTCCCTTCTTCTGGGTTTTCACTTACATCTCGGAAACCCTGCGTCCTAGCAACATGACTATTCTATAACAAATAAAAGCTGATAAAATCTCCTACAAGTTCAATTCATGCATATTTTTCCCCATTAACGGTTATAGGGTTGTAGAGTATTGCATTCCCTTCAATAATATATATTACTTTGCTATTTTATGTATTTTCCTACAAACATAAAAATAATTTCAGTGATCATTAGAAATCTGAAATTCAGCGACTAATAGCACAGGAAACTAAGAATTATTGGTGGAATTGTTTGGAACACAATTTTTGACTTTATAACTTTGTTCCAGCTAGTTAGGCGGTCAACATATAAAAGTCCTCACCCGTAGCCTTTGTGCCTGGGGGGAGGGTGGGTTTAGGAGGTCCCTTTTGCGGGTTTTCACTTATATCTCGGAAACCTTGCGTCCTAGAGACTTGACGATTCTATAACAAATGAAAGCTGATTAAATATGCTACAAGTTCAACTCAATAAAGTTTTTCGAGATATCTTAAGTTTTCGAAATATCCGCTCTTGAATATCTATCATTTTGGGGGAAAAAACACACTTTTTTCTATTCTCGACCAGATATCCCTTCAACGATGAACCCAAAAAATAAATGTCGGTTGTAGGGTTGTAGAGTATTCCATTCGCTTCAATAATATATATTACTTTACTATTTTATGTATATTCTTTCAAACGTTATATACACACTCACATGGTCTTATCAAAACCATTACCAATATAATGGACAAGATCTTATCTAATTGAATAACTGGTCAGTGGGTCCAAAATTATATATTTTGTGCTATTTATACGTCCAGTACTCACTATATTTACATAATGGATTATATTTTGGACAATACATTGACTGGAAATGGTGAGAAATTGAAATGTACATTGGTCGACAGTTGTCGCCAGATACCAGGATGAATACTAAAACTGTTTTCACGTTTGAAGGAAAATACATAAAATAGTAAAATTATACATATTCTTGAAGGGAATGTAATGCTCTACAACCCTATAAACGGCATTTGTTTTTTGGGTTTATCGTTAAAGAGTCATCTGGTCAAAAAGAGCTTACATCCTATAACAAATGAATCCTCACATGTACTCAGTAGCGGAATGAACCATCGTTGTACATTGCATCTTCAAGAGAAATACGCTGCCTGCATCTAGCTCAGAACCATCCTAATTAATTCAGCAAAATAGGACTTTTGAGCATCAACTGGCAATGCGTTGAAGGCCCTAATAATACGTTTTCTTTCCTCACACGTAGTGTTTTGGAAGCATTTGTGGCATTCGCATTGACAATCTGGATCCAACTTGTGAGATTGTAGACACATTTTCATCATCACATCAGCTACTCTTCCAGTTCTTTTTCTTTTCTTAGATCTTGGTTTGTATATCACTTCATCTTGATTACACCCACTCATCGTTTCTTTATCGGCAAACAATGCAATGAATCGAAAAAAAATAAATAAATAAGAGCACACTTGGTAGGAAGTTGAAACAATATTGTAAATAAACTTTGTAACACACCGGAAGGTAAGGTCGGTAACAATAGACAAGATTACGTTTGTGACTCCTTGTTTTTTCCCCGCAACACTTGGCATATTCTTGTTTCTTCCCTGTAGGCAGATTTTTCAACTTTGATTTTCATTAGAATATTCTTTTTTTTTAACCCTAAGCCAGTGTAGTACTTGTCAAGTAAAAAAAAAAACAAAAACAAAACAGAGAATTATGGACTATACTTGTTGTATATATATATATATATATATACACACACACCAGTATCTTAAAGATCAGAGTAGGTTTTTAGTTTAAGTCACTTGGGGGATATTTATAACCCTTAACCGTTTACTGAGCATTGTTCCCATTTGGGAACATCAATTCAAACACTTTTTAATCACATTTCCATTTTACTAAATATTTTATCGATTTAATTTCAATTAAGTAAGATATTAAATTAATCAACATTTTTTTTTCTTAGCTGGAAATGTGATATGAATTGAATCCAGAAATTCATGAAATTGTTGTATTTTTGAACATGCTATGCTTTATACTTATTTTTGCCCTATGATGTAAACTACTGTTAAGATTAGTCCGATAATTTTTATGAAATATTAAAAATATATATAATATTAAAATGTTCTTTAGTGTGGTTCTAAATATAATGGGACTCAGTATTCTAGTTTATTGTACCACTTTTATAACATGGCTACATTTAAAACTATGTTATTGTGTGCATGGGTGTGTAAGCTGGGAAGTTAGTTTATGTTTAGTGGTAGTTTATTGCTATTTATGTGATATTGCTTTATTGTTTTTATTGTTTTATTCTATACATTATTTCATAAGGTTTTATGCAAAATTTTAATTTTCAGATGCCCAGAATAGTGATGAAATTGAGTTTTCTTGCCTTGACCCAGAACCTAGCGAAATATCTTCTTTAACCACTCTTGCAAAGAAAGCTGCATTAGACTAAATTTAAAATGCACTTTAAATTATATTGCTTAAGTAATGTTTCTATTAAATAAATCCATGCATGTTTCATGAAAATTTAATCCTCTACATGTGTTCATCATATTTGTAATTTCTTTCATATAATATATATATATATATATATATATATATATATATATATATATATATATATATATATATATATATATTCAAACTGCATACCCATGTTATTCTGCCTTAGAAAATATGGCGTGAATTGAAGTAATGTGTTGAGATGAGATGAATAGTATTAACCCTTTCCGTACGCAAAGAGCTGGCAGGAGATGTGTTCTCCTGTACAAGATACTCGAACCTGGCGTTTGTCCCCCTGTACGGGATACTTTTCCCACTCTCGGTCAAAGCGCCTCAACGTTCAGCTATCTCCTCGCCGTTTTAAAACTCGTCTTTTTATTTTTATTTTGCCTACAATGATTATTAATTTTTATTTACGTTAAATTAGTTTTGCGTTGGAATAATTATTTTTAAGTTGAATAACAATGTTTAAAAATAAGTTATAAAAAACGTATATTAAAGAAAAAAAAGAAGGTTTTTCTGTTTATCATTTGCACTTTATTATATGAATAATAAGCAAGGAAATTATATACTCAATAACTGGGGAAAATAAGTTTCCCATTGTCATTTTTGATCCATGACTTTGAACACGACGCCGATTGAGTTAAAAACTTTTTTTTTTCTTTTTTTTTTTTTAATTTATTAAACATTTTTACAAAAACAAAAGGATTATTATACATATTTACAATTAATTTAATTAATTAAATATGTAATATATTAAACTTAATCATTAAATATTAGATTTTTTTTAAATAGAGGACACGCAATAAAAAACAAAAACAGTTTTTCTAAATTTAACAAAACACGAATATAAGATCATAACACTTAGGACTAAAAGTGAACTAATTTTGCAAAAAGATGCTGTTGGGAATGCACAGAGGTATAAAAACAAACAATAATTTCACAAAGGTTGACATGGTAAATGGGCGGAGAAGGCAACGAGTTGTAATTCGCCTGAAAACGACCAAAAACTTCATTCAAATGTCATCTAGTAATAGGCAGGAATACTAGAAGTACAATATGGTAACGCTTGATCGCTCTGAAGTCTAGAAATGAGAAGGTAAAGAATGCAATAGACACGTGGAGCTCTCGACTGCTGTACAAGTCAACGGTATGTGGGTCCCATCTTCCTTCGACTTCTACACAAGTCCATGTTACACAGGTCCCGACCGCTCTTGACTGCTGGAGCAGTCCACGGTAGAGAAAGGGTTAAAACAGACTATGAGTTCTACACATTACATCAATCCTGTTCTCCTTGTCTGTTCTACTGTAACTCGAGTTTAAAATTTAATAGTAAATAATATTTCTCTAGATTTTTTTTAAATATTTTTCAGTCCTATAACAAGCCTTGAGGGGCAGATGCTGAACAGGTATCTGATTCTTGACTTTACGGTTAACTAGGGAGCTAGTGTTGTCCTTGCTACGTTATTTTTCCACTTTTAAAATATCTTAAAGTCTGTTAGTTTGATTTTTGCATTTTGTGTACTTCTAAAAATGCTGATTTCACAAGTAGAGGGTTAAAACAAGTAGTTGGTATTTTTAATTGGTCACTATAGCATACAATTGTATATATACATATTATTTTGTAAAATACCTTATAGGCGTCATCCAATTGATCAATGAAAAGTAGATTAATTAGTTCTAAGTTTATTAAAGGTAGAGAAAAAATTAATAAAGTGTATTTAATATTTTTTATAATTAGTTTTCCATAAAATAACTGTCAGTATTATGGAAGTATTAATATAGTTAATTTTTATGTATGATGTCTTCTTCAGTATTATCAACTAAGCTTTTTTCTATGTCTTTCAGTCCTGTTACAAAAACAATTCATGGTAATAATTTTGTGCTTATTCCATGAATATTTTTAAATATATTTTGATATTATTTGTTATAAAAGTCTTACTAGATTACTATTTATTCTACTGAGATAGCTATTGTTTTCAGTATTTTTGTATATTTTTTTTACATTGACATGAGACAAGTCATAATTTGTACGTTTTAGTTATATTGAATTTAATAATTATTAGGTCTTATTAGAATTATTGAAACTTATTAATTCCTTAATGCTTTACTTAAATTTAAATATATATATTACCTTTATAATTTTAGTGTATCAGAATGAGTTGAGTCTGATTGTTTTTTAATTAACATGCATCTTCTTTCCTAGGGAATAAATTTAATTGGCCTTCTTATAATCATTCCGAATATTCCACATATTATGAGTAAATATATCTTTTGCTTTTTTAGCATCTTTGTTCCCTACCTTTGAGCAGGAAACTTCCTTTAGGCATTGACCCGATGACACAATTTGAAAGTCCTGATGAGAAATGTCAGCGTTTCTTAACACTCTCGGTGTGTCTCGTACCCAGCCTGATAAAACAGTTAAAAAAGTGTATACTTTTGCTGAAGAGCGTGAAGGGATCCGAGATACTGCCTAAATTGTTTTAATATGGACCATGAAGCCCAATCGAATAAGTAAGCCAGGTTTTTAAAAGAAATATTTGAATTATAATTTTTGAATTGGTTAACTTATTCGTTATGCCTTGTTAAAAGCCAACATGTTAAGCAAAAAAATTTTGTACCAAATTTCATCAAAATCAGACCATTTTTGAGCTGGAAGGAGAGCGAACAGACAAATATATATATATATATATATATATATATATATATATATATATATATATATATATATACACAAATTTAAACCACCGTTATTTTTGTTCTCTAGGGGTTCAGAAACGTAAAATTTTCTAGTCGGCACTTCCAGATTGCGTCATGAGGTCATCCTCATAAGCGGGTTTCCTCCCTATGGAGAGAAGGAGGAACCACGCTAAAAATACACCTAAATGAAATCTAATATAGAAACAGATAACTATTAGTTTCTCTCAAATCCCCTTGATAATTTTGCAATTAATATTCTTCTCTTCTTTCATTACTATAATTTTTATTTGATATTAAAAAGTCCCCTCACAGTTTGTGAAGCACTATTTTTTTTAACATATTTAACTTCATAAGTTCTTTTTTGTATTTAAAACATTTTTTATACTTTGTATACCCAGCCCAGACTTTGCTTTAAACCAGGAGATTTTCTTCTAAACACTTATCTTGGGACTGATTGAAGAGCTGTGTCGCATAGCAACCCCATTAATTTGGGCAGCCTCACTTTAATTAATTATTTTAAAAAAAGTGTCCTTTCTTTCTTTCTTTGGATTTGTTGTTTAATTATTATTGTAGCAGTAATAAGGGACTCACTGATCTGGTGAAATAATTTCAATATATATATATATATATATATATATATATATATATATTTTATTACTAATTCCTAGTCAAACGTTATTTTTGTTTTTACTCTTCAATCTTATTAGGGTGTCTAGTGGTCAGGAAATTATTTAAGTTGTAAATTTGCTCTGAAAAGAAGAAATTTTAGGGAAAACTCAGGAATATACTTAAAAACATTTTTCATTAGAATTTGAAAAAAATTACAATTTCTAAGGAAAACAGGATAGCAGCGTATATTCATGAATAAGAAAAAAGACAATGGTTTCTTTGACTTTCTGAGGATGGAAGGGGAAAAACTTTCTTTGACATTTCAAAAAGAAAAAGATATAGTTGTATTACAGTACATAGACCTAAGTAAAGCAGGAATATTTATTAAGTTCAAATCCTTGAACTTTTTTTAAAATCATTAAGAATTTTATTTACTAAATTTGCTAGACACCCTATTCATGAATAATTTTGTGAGGTATTTTGTAGATATATGTTTTTCTGTCTTATTTAGGAGGTTTTCTTTTAAGTATTTTCTGAATGGAGTAGTTCGTTTTTGAAAATTTGGCTTCTATATGTCAATAGGATTTTGATTTATTAGCTTAGAGATTACTTATAAGAATAAAACTTATTTCATAATATATAAAACATATATTAGTAGTTTAACAAATACTTCACTGTCAGGACTTGTAGACATTATTAATACTGGAATGATTAATCTTATTCTTCCCTTTAGTGGCTTGTCTAAAACGAGTTTTAAGCCTATAATTTTTCTTTGGGCATTCAATAAATTTATATTTCAGGTTGAACATGTGTTTAATGTATTATACTGTGTGTGTAGTATAGTAACACTGAGTAGACAAGTGTTTGTGTTTAATTGCTTTCCTCTTTTGGTGTGCTAATTATTCATAAAGGATGATTTATAGTTGATACATAAAGTATGTAACATAGTTGCCTAGTCAATGAAAGTAGCATCTGTTATGATACATCTTTAAGTATTCCTATTGGTTTATGTCTTTGCTCACACATAAATAATCTTTGAAATTCAAATTTTCTTTCTGAAATAGTTAATTTTTATGTAATTCAGATTATACTCTGGTCATTTGCAGCAATATTCATCTGTGATAAATATATGATTTTAAGAATAGATGTTTAAACAAGTTTGATCCCATAATTAGCTCTGTCTGTGATTTATTCGCCCCCTTTATCAAAAGTCAATATGTTATAATAGGCATTTGTATTTTATTAAATTAATTTGAAATAATAAGGAGTAAATGAAATATGTGACATACATTGTTATGAGTTGTTTTATGTATTAGTATCCTTTTGTGACTTTCAGTCACAATTGTTAAGAACTGACATTAGATTCATAAGTCGTTGTTTTTTAATTCCTTTATTAGTGCTGTAAAATTTGCTCCCAAACTGACAAACCCAGACATAAAAAACAAAAAAAATAAATAAAAATAAACAAACAAAAAATATTCTAGCTCACGACAATTTGTTCTGCGCTCTCCTTGTAAGTGATACATATTTACACGGGTTTGAGACAGGTTGAGTGAGAAGGTCTATTATTTTGCAAAATCTGAAAAACTTTGAGGTTATGATATAATAATATGTGAAATTACTTTATACATTATGTTTCAGACGTAAATGTTTCTATTCATTTTTGTGCTCCACTCACAAGTTGGGAAGATATAGAGGGCATACAAATTTAATTATTTCACTTGATAATAGGCAAACTCTCGATATAAATAGTAATGATGCTTAGTAACACATTTAATGTATATTATTTGTGTATGTATGTATGCATGTGTGTGTGTGTGTATATATATATATATATATATATATATATATATATATATATATATATATATATGCCCAATCGACCCATCCTCCTTTACTCCCCTCCCCCCATCCCAGAAATATAGGAGTAACTATGCCTCTGATTTTCGAGGAATAGTGATATAAAAGGTACCCATTTTTTGGCCCTTCGACTTAATGCAGAGTATTTCCACGCATTCCTTGATAATTAACTGTCGTTGTTATTGAAAAAAGGCCTTTTAGCACAGAGATAGGAAAGCTGGTTCCAAGTCGACCAGTCCACTATGGCCGTCCAAAATTGTTTGGACACTAACTATCCATGGTGTTGGATAGGGCGTGGTGGGCCAGTATCTTGGCAGGCTCGATCTTCAGACCTCACGCCCTTGGATGGGGAAACATTAAAGATTTGGTCTACAGGGAGCCTATTGGCTAAAGGGAGCTCCTTATCCGTCACATCAGGTGGGCCAGGGAACAGATTACAGTAGAGCAATGCACAATTGCCATCCAGCCTGTCAATGTGCGATGCGATGCCTGTATTGCTGCAAGAGGTCAAATCTTTGAATAGTTTTTAAATTGATTTTTAGGAGCCAATAGAAAAAGAAATTTTTACTTTTACTATAATTATTTATGCGTCCAGTGTTAAATTTAAAATGCTTTAAGAATTGACAATTTATTTTTATTAACCCTTTCGGTGCGACGCCTGAGAATACTCCCTGGTGAAAGATGTTCCTCAGAGGTGACGCCAGAGTATTCTCGCAGGGGAAAGTTGTGCACCAGAGGTGACACCCGAGTATCCTCGCCAATGCTGTATCTCATGATTGGGAGCCCTCTTTAGCCTTGAGCATATACAGAGAACTCTAGCAGGAATGGGGGATAATTTCTGGTTTAACCCTTAACTGGTAACATCCAAATATTTTTTTTTTTTAACGGCACACCGACTTCGCGGCCAGAAGAATTGCATACTTTTGTTGAACACTCTACATGGGTACAACATTTTATGCAATTGTAAGTTGTTTGTCTCCTATTTGAATAGTGACGGGAAATTATCAAAAGGTACAAGAGAATCATCCATCATCATAATCTATTGACATTATTTTAAAAATATGGGCATTGTAATCAGTTGATCTTTCTACCAAAATTCCAAAAAAAATAAACAATGCCCGGTGTAATTTCTTACTTAGTTCTGTTAAAATAGCGATTAGTGTCTTGCGTATTGCATATATTCATCGCGTAGTAACGGTATCGCCCAGTGAGAGACAAAAGCCTTATTAATAGTGAACTGTGGTAAAAGTGAATGCCTATGGCATCTATTGGTGAGAAAGATAACTCAGAAATACTACAGTCCACTCATAGAAAGAAGATATAAAAGGCCCGGACAACAAATAATGACTCATCCGATTATACTCGGGCGTAGCCTGTTGATGTTGTCTAGCCGGTCTAAAAATACTCAGGTATAGGCTTTAAGTAGTAAGGATATTTGTTAATAAGCAGTAAGGATATTTGTTTATAAGGAATATTTTTGTTTGAAATTTATATTGTGGCATTTGTGATGGACTTCTTAGTCTTTTTTTTTAGGTATTTGTGGAAAACAGTTGAAACATGGCATGCTCTCACCCTCCCCCTAAAAACTATACTGTATGTCATGTAACTTTTTATCAAAAGCTTTGTAGAAGTTATATAGTCACATATACACATAAGCACACACACACGTATATATATATATATATATATATATATATATATATATATATACACATATATTCTTAATTATTTCATTTTTAAAAGCTTACAATTTCAAAATAAAACGGTTTTAGTTATGTGATGGCTGAATAGCTGACCTTTAATCAAGTAGGAGGTAACTCATTATAAAATGTTTCTGACTGAATGTAACTCTGAGGGATTACTTTTGCTAATGAGGATTGTTATCTGTTAGGTTAATTCATGAACAAGATTCCTCTCATAGTTCAACTCTTCAAATACAATTATTCGGATCCTTCATTCAATCGGAGAATTGTTAAAATTATGATTTCATTTTTTTATAGCATCATAGATTTGCTAAATTCATCATTGTTTATGTTTGTATATTTTTTTCTGCATGCAAAGAAAAAGAATTGAGTTTCACATTTTATGATTCATGAGTTATTAATCTTGCCTATTGGTTTTCTTTAATTTAATTCATAATTAGATTGAAACTATGTGCCAAATAAAAATACTTTATGATTTATTTACTTTTTATTTTATGTATTCGTCATGACTATTGTTTATGACTATTTCTAAGCACTTTTTATATGGCTCACAACTTATAAGTTAAATTTTGTTTATGGTTATCATAAGATGAAAATTACACATCAATTGTAAAAGATATTTAGTACCATAAATGAGCGATTAAATATCACTTTGTATTAAACTGTATTGTATAAATGAAAATACAATTTATTTAATTAATAATTTTTTTAAGTGAAACGTCTTTGATATTACTACTTTTTTAAATTGATATCTTAATTTATTGTTATTGTTGTAAACCATGTAGTACGTTTATTTTTTGAACTCATCATGTTCACGTAGGTGGATATTGCTTTATTGATTTGATTCCACTCCTTATCCTGTTTCACATAAGGAATTAAAAAAAAAAAAAAAAAAAAAAAAAAAAAAAAAAAAAAAACAGGAATTAGTAATTTCATCAATAAATAAGATTAACTGGCTTGTTATTTTAGTGGTTGTTCCTTCAAGTTTGTTCACAATTACTTAAATGCCAATTGAAGTAGTCTGACAACCTGTATGATCTAATCAAATCTCACATGGTCTAAAATATTTACTGGTAGCTCTCCACAATACAGGTGTTTGTGTTTTTTATTTTTTTACTTTTGTAATAAAGTACATGATCAGATATTCAATTTAATATTTTATTAAATAAAACTAATGTCTGTGCGATATATTTATTTATATGTAGACCCAAGGTTTCTCTTACTCCAAAATTGTCCTATATATATATATATATATATATATATATATATATATATATGTATATATATATATATATATATATATATATATATTTATATATATACACACACATATATACAGGGTGTCCCAAATAATATGGCTCAAAACTAATTTTGCAGCCATACGTTTGGTCTGAGAAAAAAATGCCAGAGGTAAAAGTTATAGAGCTTGACTTAAGCTTTCTAAATTTGTCGACTATTTAACATATTTACTGCGCACGTGCGCTCGGCGCTAGATGAAATGTTGGGGTTTGCAAATGACCCCTATTATTATGCGCATCATTTTGAAGGGAATTAAAAAACAATACCTTTGCCGCAAACCGCACTTCGATATCTTTAAAATCAAATGAGTTTCGTGCGATTCAAGTATTATTGTTTTAAATTAAAATGATTTTTTGTAGGCACTCACAGAGATCGGTTATGAATATGTGATACATGACTTTGAGGTATTTTTTCCTCAACTTTCTGAAAAAAATGTGGCTGATCCTCTAAAAGAATTATTTTTCCTCATAACTTTAAAAAAAAGTCCGACTCGCAGGAACTGTATCATCTTAGCGCGGTTCCGTTCATGTCCCTAGTGTCATTTGATAAGCTTAGAAAATAAATAAAGTTATTTTTTTATATATCTCGTGAAAATTGTCAAAATCCTCTCGAACATCTCGAATAAAAGTGATATTAAGGCGTCAGGGAGACCGACAGTAGCTAACTTATACACAGAAGCGGAAATTACACAATCCGGCTCTCATTCTAAAGCAAAGCTCTATAAATCAATACAAAATATGCCTAATAAAGCCTTTCTATACAGAAGCATGGGCGTATATGATGGGGGGGGGGGCTGCAGCCCCTCCTGAAATTTTGAATTGATGATAAAAACTTGTCGTAAAACCGTTAAAAATAAATTAAATAAGATCACTTAGTTCATAAAACATATTTTATTTTACGTTTAATAGCGTTTTAGTTGCCTAAAACTATTCCAAGCTCTAAATATTTAGTATTCCATACCCTGGAAATGGTCTCAGCCCCCCCCCCCGAAATTTTCCCAGCCCCACCCGAAATTGTTTTCTATATACGCCCATGTACAGAAGGATCAAGAAGAAGTACAATAAAGATTGAGTAGAATACCCTGCCTAATAAAGCCTATATAGAATAATATGCCGAATAAAGCCTATCTAGTAGATACAGAAGGACAAATAACAAGTCTTGACGAATAATGAGTCAATATATAGAATAATATACCTAATTAAGTCTATGGAGTAGATACAAATGGACCAAAAACAAGTCTTGATGAATCTTGTTTTTTTTTTTCTACTTAAATACTTTTTTTCAATATTTAGTATATAACCTGTGTTGAAAACTATTGATTGCTAATTGATGAATCGGGTTACAACTAAGTAGTCTTTATGAATATTTAGTATATAACCTATGTTTGGATCTGTGTTTTCGGGGTGCTCTCCGCCTAGGCTTAGTATTTGTGTCGGCAGATACCTGGGATATATTTACAGCTCTTGAGGATTAACTCTTAGCAGGTAAATATCCTGCGGACCTTATGTTTGTACAGGCACTGACCCCACTCCCTATTCCCTCATAGTATCTAACCGTTGTGAAGTTTATTTTTTGGATTTAGGACTTAATATAGATATGTAGACTAAATCATAGCAAGAAGTCAACCTCCGTCGTCGGTTCTTAACTATGTAGACTCGCTAATGTTACCCAATCTTAGACACATCGTAATTGAAATCCACAGCAAAAACACGACATTTCATCAGAATCCCCTGCTAAATAAAACATATATAGAATAATATGCCAAATAAAGCCCATCTAGTGGATAAAAATAGAGGAAAAACGCCGTTCGTGGTGGTAGAAAATCTTAAAGGCATTTCGCTCAGAAATCTCCGAAATATTGTTACTAATTTTACGTATCCTGTTTTATAGCCAAATAGTTTTATATTCTATAATCAATAAGAAAAAACTACTAGCAATAGAAAACTATGGGCAACAGATGAAAATAGGGAATACTTAGAACAATTCAACACCAGTGCTGTAATCTAGATATTCATACGGCATCTTCGAATTCTAACAAACAAAATATTGATACTAATTATACGTATCCTGTTTACTGACAAATACATTTGACTGCTATAAGCAAGTACAAAAATAACGAGAAGTGAAAACAAAAACTGCGGGAAACACACAAATAGATCCGTTTAAATAAACGAAACTCCATCAAACATTTCTTCAAAACATTTTTTTGTGGAAAATTCAGTAAGCTTTCGAACTTTTATATTTCACTTGCCACGATTTCCTAACCCTTTTCGAGATATTAAGGAAAATATACGAAGGGGGCCTAATAGATATTCATACGGCATCTGAGAATCCCAAGATTCCGCAAAAATAAAATATGGTTTCTAATTATACGTATCCTGTTTTATTGGCAAATACATTTGACTACTACAAGCAATTGAAAACACTAGGGAATATGCCAAAGAACTCGGAGTAGGAGCCTCGACAGTTTCAAGACATTTGAAGGAAATCGGCAAATCCAAAACTGACATTTCATACGGTACAGCCTGATATATTTTTAACAATGAATTGTTTTTCTTATTTTAATTAATTTTATTGTCAAATACATTATCCAACTATAAGCAATGAAAAAACAACAAAGAATAAAAACAAACAAAAAAGAACCGTTCGAATAAACGAAATCAATTACTTCAAAGATTAAGCACTTATTTCTCCGATTGACATCGCCTAATCAAAACATTCATCAGAACCATTTTTGTAGAACATTTAGTAAGCTTTCGCATGGTATGTCTCCGTTTGCCAATATTCTCAACCTTTTTCGAAATATTAAGGAAAGTATACAAAGTTACCAAAACTTTTTATGTCTGTTAATAAAATATTTTATTCTAACCCTTCCTAAACTCCAAACGTAACACAAATTTCAACATATTAGTTTTAATGAAAGTAGAACATGCAGAAAATGTTTCAACTGGATCCCATGATTCTAAGTACCCAAACCAAAAACGGTATTCGAAAACTATTTTTCCAATTTTCTCGAAAACGGTTAAAGCTATCGCCTTGAAAATGGTTTCATTCGTTTTCCTAGCCCAAGAAGCCTATAAAACGAGTACTTACAAGCTTATGAAGTCAACAACGTAAGCGTTACGATTTTTTTTTGCGCGAATTTCGCCCCAAACGCCATCTTCCAGTGGGCGGATTCTGCTGGTTAACGAACTTGACCTTTCAAATTGGACGACGGATTTTTGTACCAAATTTCATTACAATCGGACCATTAGGGAAGCCACAAATGAGCGAACAGACAAATATATATATATATACAAATTTGAACCACCGTTATTTTCTGAAACGCGAAATTTTCTAGTCGGCACTTCCGGATTGTTTCATTTATCAACCTTATAAGCGGGGTTCCTCCCTAAGGGGGAGGGAGGAACCGCGCTAAAAATTAAAATAAGGCATCTTTTTTAAGTATTTTGTCTGATTTTTCGTTGGTGACGTACAATTTAAGTGATAACCCTATTTCATTGATAGATTAAATAATAAATTGTAAATAAAGCTATTTTCTTGCAGTTTTAAAGCATCCATTTTACTGTATTTTTATTCCTTCAAAAATGAATGTCTTTAAAGATGCCACCTTCAACATCCAGACACCTTTGAAGTCTGGAAAATATGCTGTTAACTGCTCTGAATACTTGTTCCTCCAATTTGGCTTATGGGTGTATCTTGAAATTTTGATTTGATGGTAAAAACTTGTCGTAAAACTTTTAAAAATAGATTAAATAAGATCACTTTGTTCATAAAAAATATTTTATTTTACGTGTTATAAGCCTTTTAGTTGCCTACTAACTAAACTATTCCAAGCTCTAAATTTTTAGTATTCCATGCCTCGGAAATGGTCTCAGCCCCCCCCCCCCCGAAATTTTCCGAGCCCCTCCCGAAATTATTTTCTATATACGCCCATGATTTGGCTCTGCAGGCTTCAGCAATCCTTCCTCGCGTTTGGTCTTGTGTACTAGGTGGATTAGAGTAGACCATATTTTTAAGTGTAACCCAAAGAAAGAAGTCCAGCAGAGTGAGGTCATGTGATGTAGGTGGCCAAGAAATATGACTATCCCTCCCAATCCAACGGTTTCCTAATATGGAGGTTACAGAATTCCTAGATTTTTGGGTATAATGGGCTGGAAAACCATCATGGTGGAACCACATTGTACGTCTTGTTTTTAGTAGTAAGTTTTTCATGAGCTCTTATACGGGATTCCCTGATACAGAACTTTCCAAAAAATATGGAACAATAATTTTGCTGCCCAGAATCCCGCACCAGACGTTTACTGACCACCGATCCTGGTGGTCCAGCTGCCTTATCCAGTGAGGGTTATTCATGGACCAATAATGTGAGCTATGCCTGTTCATGGACCCATCACTTGAGATCGTGGCTTCATCACTGAAGATAACATTCCTCATGAATATCCCGTTTTGCCGTAAGGGGTTGATTCCCCACTTGCAGAACTCCCCCCTCACTTCCATATCCCAATTTGAAAGGGCTTGATGCAAAGATATGTGATAAGCGTGGTACTTACAGCGCTGAAGTCAAGCCCTACGAATTTTACCTCTGGCATTTTTTTCTCAGACCAACCGTTTGGCTGCCAAATTAGTTTGAGCTGTCTTATTTGGGACATCCTGTATATATATTTATTAGGGTGTCCATAGGGTCACCCATTTCTATGTAGTTTGCGTATTAATTTTCAGCGTTGGTCCAAAGAAAAAGAGTGCAGCAATACTGCATATTTATTCAGAACATTGGGTAAAGCAGATGATGCTAGCTGGTAACGAACCCATTTTCTACAAGAATGTCAAGAAGTCCTTCTGAAAGGGCGGGTCCATGAAACCACCATCGACTTGTAGAAGTAGTCGATCAGCAGTATTGTGGGACTTTATTAACATTTAATACTTAATTATTCCGTTTTTCTTCTATCAATTGGAAGTATATTTATTTTTTATATATTCTTGGGTGCTTTAAAGACATCCAAAATATCCATGGTGTAGCAGGAAATTTTTCCAACTGGCTCACAGAGGAAAGAACTCAATCTGCTGCTGGCTTGACTCACACCACCATCTCCCACATAAGAATCATTAGCGTTGAGAGGCCCTTATTTTTTTTAATTTAAATCCTAAATAGGATCCGTTTCCACCAACTCTTCGTAGACACGATGCCTGCCCTCTTAGAAGACATTCATTAGGAAATACTGCGTTTTTTTGAATGGATGGATAATGGCATGATCATGGGATCACTCTTCCACCATGACACTCTGTCTCCTCCCTCCCCCCATTGAGAGGAACCCCGCTTATGACGCAATTTGGAAGTGCCGACTAGAAACTTTCACGTATCAGAACCCATAGATCACGAAAATAACGGTGGCTCAAATTTGTGTGCGTATATATATATATATATATATATATATATATATATATATATATATATATATATATATATATACACTAGCTGACCCGGCAAACGTTGTTTTGCCATACAAATTATTTCTACTGCTTATTTTTGTAGTCAAATAAAAAATAACTATCTTATAGTAAGTGTGTGGGATAGGGTCTATTACTAAAAAGAGAATAGAGCGTTGAGAACGATGACATCCTATAAAAGTAGCAAAACACCGAACATCCATTTTTTTTTTAATTCATTGTTCTTTATTATCTTAACTTAGATATTTAAAATTATATCTCTATTACTAATTATGACAATAAAGAAAAATTATATCAATTTCCTATTGCAATGGAGTGTACGATATTTTTGGTTAGTCCATCTTTAGCCAACACAATCAAACTGGATATTTTATCCACGCGAGAACATGCCATGTAAAATTGCTTGTCATTACAAGGAGCTCTTAAAATTGGTATTGCTTTTTGTAGGGGAACTTAATGGGGCGGAAGTGGGATTTAAATCTCCAGGTGCCATCAGTCATGCCAGGTGGATGGTCAAGCCATCTATTGTCTGAAGATTCTGTCTATTCCGTGGAGAATCCAAACTCGAGTTATGAAGAACTCAGTTCCTTAGAAGCTGTCTGTATTTTCATTTTTAGAGTGTATTTCAAAGCTTGGTTCAATGCCCACAATGAAATTTTTTGTTGAGAATATTTCATGTAAAAAAAAAGAAAAAAGACCTATAACAACGAAAAATGTCTTCTACATTTACCCTGGTCTACTTGGTGTCCAGAGGACCTTAAAACCCACAATTTTCTAACTAAAATGGGAACTTCGTATATTTTGTTATATATAACGGTTGGTTTTAAATATAAAATGTAATTGGAAGCCAGGGCCGCCACATGGGGGGGGGGACTGCTAGGTACTGTTGTCCTGGGCCCGGGCGGCGTGGGAGCCCGGGCCGGGCCTCAGTAATTGGAAAAAATGTATAGGTTATGAGCTTGTAAAAAGAATGGGGTTTAGAAATATAGACGGGCGTAGCCTATATTTATTAGAATAGGATCTATATCTTTTTAATGTACGTATACGACAAAACAAGTGCAGTCCTAGAATGGTATATTTTATTAGGAGTCGTAATAAAACTACAAGTACCGAAAGTGACCTTTGCTGCATCGATTGTCGGCTTTTATTATCATTTCGCTCAAAACTCAAGATGAAAATAATTTTAAAATGTCCAAAGTCCTATAGAAAAATACTAAAATTTTCAGTCTGGCTCTGAGAAGTGGGGGCCCGGCTCTGAGAAGGGGGGGGGGGGGCGGCTCTGAGATGTGAGGGCCCGTGATCTTGTCCTGGGCCCGGCTCTGAGATGTGGCGGCTCTGGTGAAAGCAAACCAATACGGCGAGATTCGATCTGCGATTTTGGGGTTATGAAAATTCCCGTTTGAATCGGCGAAGGGCACGTCGCACAGTGGTGCCGAGTAGGAAAAAACCTCCAAAACCGAAGGTGTTCAATCGCGTTTGAACTAACATTTTTTTATACCTATTTAGTTGTGGAATACTGCTATAATATTTCTTTTCCATTTTATTAATATGTATGATCACAAAAAAACCTTTCTGTTGACCGTTTTCTCACTGAGTAAAAATCTCACAGTTTTTAGTGAAAAGTAAAACAATATTTTATACCACTTATTTTATACCTGTAAAATTGATATTACCCAGGAAGTCTCATGGGTATATGCAGCTTTTAAACAGCTACAACAAATAGCTTTGTAGAATGTTCTTTTTTGTGAAAATGTACCATGAACTTGGTGCATTTAGGTTGTGAAGATATCTGTAATGAAACTCAATTATCCGTAGTTTATGTGGTGTAGAAAAGAAAAAAAAAAGAAAAAAAAGCGGCACTTTGCTATACTCTCCGCTTAGTTTTACCTGAAAGTACTTGTTAGCACTTTCCTCCGAAGGAAAGTAGCTATTGTGGTTGGACTCATGACGGAATTTTTGAAAAATTTCTTCAAATCGTTATCGATCCTACCTAGTAGACACCGAAAATAACCCCCGTTAAAATTGATATATATATATATATATATGCATATATATATGTGTGTCTGTTAACACGATAGTGGCCAGAGTTTTTGTTTTTTCGTCACGAAACTTGGTATATAGCATTCAATTAGCAAACGATTGAACGAGTTCGTTAACCACCAAAGTCAGTCCACCGGAAAGGGGGGTTTACCCCGAACCCAAAACACTAATTTGACTATGTCAGCCGTAATATTTGTTATATTTCAACAAAACTTGGTATTCGTAGTGGTAATATAGAGAGAAAAGTGAGATATAAAAATGAACTAAATCGGTTCATTAGAAGGGGGGGGGGTTTACTCCGGACCCACAATACCAATTCGTCACTACCAGCCGTGATTTTTGGTATATTTCGACGAAACTCGGTATTCGTAGTGGTAATCCACAGGTAAATATGTGTTGCAAAAATAAACTAAATCGGTTCATTAGGAGGGGGGGGGGTTTACTCCGGACCCACAATACTATTTCGCCACTACCAGCCGTGATTTTTGGTATATTTCGACGAAACTCGGTATTCGTAGTGGTAATCTACAGGTAAATATGTGTTGTAAAAATAAACTAAATCTGTTCATTAGAAGGGGGGGGGGGTTTACTCCGGGCCCAAATTCCTAATATACTCATACCGGTCGTAATTTCTGCTGTATTGTAACGAAACGCGGTATACGTCGTGGGTAACTCATGAGAAAGAAGTGTTGTAAAAATGGGCTGAATCGGTCAATCGGAAAGCGGGGGTTTAATTTCTAATATATTTCAATAGAAAAGCCCGCCAGACGTAGGTTCACAAAGCCGCCGCAAGGAGCGCTTTCTACCACTAGAGTGACTGTATCCTGATCCTGCGATAGATCAAAATACGATACTATGAGGTTTTTTGTATTTATTACGTAGTGTAGTAGGTACCATGTGTAAACATAACTCTGGAAGCAAATTAATAATTGATCAGTTACTCATTACAAAATTAAAAGAGAACTATTCACGTTTTTATTTTATTTATGTAGGATATTTTAAGCAAATTGTTCTGGAAAGCAATCTACACTACCCAAATTCTGAGGAAAGTGCTTAGTTATGCATCTCCTGCGCGACGGACTTTTTTGAAGTTGCTTTCCTATACATTACATCGCCGTACTCGGCCGTATGTGTGCACAGCCTAATAAAATGAAGGTATCAATTAGCGATGCGATTATTTTACGAGAAACGACTTTACCATTTTTTTTTTCTGCAGACAGTTGTTAAATGTTGTGTTAGCAAGTAACTAAACATAAACAGTGAGATCCATCAAATATCTCGTGTGAATCTGCTAAATTTAGTCGTTATATGCTCAAATTTCAAGAATGAGGAATACGTCGAGAACAGTTAACAATATTACATTTGTTATTAATTTATTCGACTCAGCACTCAAAAACACATTGTGAATTATACATATCTCTACCAATTGAGTAGAATATGACTTTTTTTATATTGAATACTAGCTGTTTTTCAGGTTTTTCTTAATATAAAACCTGTTTATCTTCCGAAATAATTATTCTATCAATTTGTTAGTGGTCTCATTCGACTCAGCACAAAAAAATACTTCAAAAATGACACCTAAATCAGAATGATTCATTTCCTAGAGGTTTTTTCCCGAAATCGGGCGTTTGGCACCACTGTGCGTCGTGGACTCGTCTTGTGAGTGCGTAATACTAGTTACGTGTATATCTATTTCTAGCTTTCTTAATGTCACTAGGGATAAGAAAGTTATGGAAACGCATTAAGATGACGCACTTCCAGTGATTCGGACTTATCTATGTGCTTTCTTTCTACCAGTTGTCTACCTACTATGTATATTACTATTTTTCAAATATTTGACATTTAATTTTAATTGACTGATGGTCAAATGAGAGCAGTAAATTTATTTTTTTATTACATTATATGAGTACATAGAACAACTCGTTTTGTACTTTGTTTTCGTGGAGAATGAATCGTTTATGGTTGTCCATCGGATATGATACAGATCAAACTTCCTTAAAGAGGCGCGAAACAAGTAGGGTAATTACACTGGCTTACAAAATTTAACTTTTTGTCTGGGGTTTTTATTTTAATAAGTAATTTTCCTTAATTTGAGTGTGATGAATCAGAATATGAACTTAGTTTTTCTCCATCTCATACAAATTTTTCACAATACAGGAAATAGTAAAATATGCACTTTTATACTAGCATCTATTGAATTTATGTTACATTATTAAATATAAGTTAACTCTTTAAAATTAATTAATGTTTCAGATTACCATTTAAATTTAAACATTTGGCCAGTTTTTAACGCGGTTTATCCCTCCCTCCATAGGGAGGAACCGCGCTAAAAACTGGTCAAATGTTTAAATTTAAATGGTTATCTGAAACATTAATTAATTTTGAAGAACAACAATATATATATATATATATATATATATATATATATATATATATATATATATATATAAAACGAATGAACCCATTTTTAAGGCGATAGCTTTAACCGTTTTTGAGAAAAGTGGCAAAATAGTTGATGAAATACGTTTTTGGTTTGGGTACTTAGAATCATGGGATTCAGTTAAAAAATTCTTTTTTTGGGGATTTATGTTGCGTAGGTCAACAAAAATAGTACTTCCTTTTTTCCTTTCGTACCCTTTTATTTGTTGCCCGGCGAATAAAGAATAAATTTGATAGGCCAGAAACACGTCGAATAAAAAAAAAAAGAAAGTTTTCTGCATGTTTGAAATTCATATAAACAAAGATGATTACATTTTGGTTACGTTTGGAGGATTAGAATAAAATATTTTATTAAGAGACATGAAAAGTTTTGGGAACTTCGCATATTTTCCTTCATATCTCGGAAACAGTTTGGAAATCTTGGTAAGTAGATAGAAACTATTCCAAAGCTTACTAAATTCTCTACAATTAATGTTCTTAGAATATTTTCGATCAGTCGATGTCAATCGGAGAAATAAAGTGCTTAAAACATTTCGGGGGGAGGGGGGCTGGGACCATTTCCCGGGTATGAGATACTACAATTTAGAACCTGGAATAGTTTTAGCCAACTAAAATGCTATAATACCTAAAATAAAATATTTTATGAGCTAAGTAATCTTATTTAATTTATGTTTAAAGGTTTTATGATACATTTTTACCTATCAAATCAAAATTTCGGGAGGGGGGGCTGCAGCCCCCCTTATATACGCCCATGCCGGGTCCTACTTAAACCTGGTCGGGATCATAGACGGTCTTCCTGGCCTTCAAGGTCAACCCTTTTCGCGTTACCCTATCAAATCTTCTCTCTTTCACGGAATGACGGGTGTCATTAATTTATTCAATCTATGTCAATCTTCTCTATTGAAATTCTGGAGATTTTTTTCTAAATTAAATGGCTAGAACTGTTGTTTAATCAAACTCTACGGGTTGATTTGTCTTGAAACAATATTCCACAATCGCTTATCTTTTTGTATCATTATTTTTTTTGTGGGTACTTAGAATCGCGTTATTCAATTGAAATATTTTTTACATATTGGAAATTAATCCCAACTAAGATTTTTAAATTTTGGTTATACTCGTATTTGGAGTTAAGGAAGTATGCGAAAAAAATATTTTATTAAGAGACATGAAACGTTTTCGGATCTTCATACATTTTTCGTAAATATCTCGATAACGGTTGGGAAATCGTTGTAAGTGGAAGGTGACCATTCGAATGCTTACTAAATTCTCTACAAAAAAGGTTCGGAAGCAATATTCGATGGGGCAACGTCAATTAGAGATATAAGCGCTTAAAACTTAAAAGGTGTTTGTTTTGTTGTTTTGAAAGGGTTTTTCTCTTTGTTTATCTCACTTTTTAATTGGTTGTTTCTTGTTTTAAATTGCATTTATCAGTAAAATTAGTATTGTAGGAAAATAAGCTAAGAAACGGTGAAAGGTGTTGGTAATAAGTTTGGAGTGGCTGTGGTAATCAAGATGGCTGTGGCTAATCAAGATGACGTATGCGTACTTTGTTTTGAATTCTCCTATCTATATAACGTTCCTCATAGCCTCCAACTGAAGTTATCGTTATTTCTTATTTTATAAAAAGATTTAACCCACGACAGAATGGAATTTTATTCGCCATGAAGCACATATTTACAGTTCATTATAACAGTAAAACGAATTTGCTAGTAAAACAAGATACTTAAAATGTTTGGTTGTTTAGAATAGAGCCTTCTCAGCAGTAGTCGAAGAGTAAGTACGTTTTCAGTCCATAATTGTATTGACTTATACAGATTAAGAATTATCCGCTTCTGTGTATGTTGGCTACTGTCAGTTTCCTGTGATTTGTGATGCTAATCTATTCCATTTCTTCGAGATGTTTGTAACCGTGTTAAGATGACGCAGTTCCTGCGAGTCGGACTTTTTTTATGTACTACAATTCCAACATTCTCTGCGTGTATACATGTTTTTCGACGATTCATTACATTTTTGAAATCAACATTAAATATACTTTGAGGCTAATGCACATCCAATGTTCACAAGTATCTCTTTGAAACCACAATATCCATTCAAAAAGTATAAATGAATAAAGTCTAATGGTTAGCGACAACTTTTCAAAAATCACTACTCTTCAAATCCTGCAGGCTGCCGAATCTCACAAAAGTTGTAAAATTTAATCAGTTTTCCAACGGTATACACAGTCTCATAATGTATGTTATCTCTCAGTTTCATAATATAATTGGAATTCTAGGGTGAAAAACATCAAATAAATTAAAGTACCATGATGATTAGATAGTTAGCCGTCGAGGTGATAAGTAAAGATGGAATGGTTGGGATTCCGCTAAAAAAAAAAAAAATCGGTTTTTTTAGCCGAATCCCAACCATTCCATCTTTACTTAAATAAAAGTAATATTATGTTTATTTTCGTGATATTAACAGAAATAGTGGTGCTCATGGCCTAAGCAGTCGATGCACCAAAAAAAAAAAAAAAAAAAAAAAAAAAAAAATTAACAGAAATAAATGAAAATTATTCTTGATGAAATTGATATTTAATGTTTATTGTAGGTACGTCTTACTAATAAAGAATAAATAATAATAAAGGTTAAATAAAAAAAATTCATTTCCAATAGTTTGTCGATAAAATCGAAAAATTGTTGAAATTGCGAAGAAGTCTAATGTAGTTTCTCGAATTGAAACTTCAGAAGATGATATTACTAAAACTCTTTCTAGCTCACACACTTTCGATTAAATAGTAAACAAAAAAATATCATTGTATGATGCATGTTTGGGCCTATCATTCGTCTCTAAGTGTTAACACTAGGGCAGATAGTGTTGAATGATATTGTATTATAGGAGAGGGACTGATTGAACCCATAGATGCAATGCAAACATAGACATACATCTAATACCAATAGGCAGGTAATAGAGCTCAGTTTGTACAGCTTTATTGTACAGTAATAGTAGCATCGTGTGCCTCTAATATTTAGGACTCTCTGGGCATCGTTCCAAATCGTCTCGGAGGAATTCGATTTCACAAAAGCATTTTATTTTACTCAGGGCTCTAGCATAACTATTTTAGCGCCATAATTTGTTCCACTGAAATTATTTTGCGAAAGATATTTTAGAGATCCTACATTCAGTTTCAATTTCCCTTTAATGATGATGTAATTCAAAATGAGTTTATGATATGTATTTTATTGATAAACTAGGCAAAATAAATTATGATAACAAAATAAATTAAACATAAAAAATGTTAGGTGTTTATTGTACTACGATGCTACAGAATTGCTTAAGAACCAAGGAAGGAACATCAGCCCTGCACCAGAGTAGGGCAAACTGTGATAAATTTTGTAACTAATGACTAATGATTGAAAGATTAATCGGGCTGTGAGTAACGATTGATCAATCATATTTCTCCATGACTAATGACTAACGACTAAATATTTCTATATCAATGATTTTTGATTGATGATTAGTGATTAAAAGAGGGTTTGGCTAATGACTAATGATTAATGACAAAATGTACACTGATTGATGATTAAAAAACTAGATTTATGATTGATGATTAACTTCATAACATTTCGAGATAATTATTATAAAAAAGGTTTTGACTGTTATTTTCAGCGTTGAGCGTAATAATAATCATAATTTCACCAATAATCACATTTTTAAAGCACAACGCTTACAAATTTCCTCGTTCACCGTTCTGACTAATTCTATCTTTTAAACGGTCTGTTTAAAAGATAAAACAGACCTGCTTCATGAAAAAATTCTAATCCCCAATGTATATGTATAAACAAGTATACATATACAACATGTATATGTATAAATAAGTAGCCTAATACCGAAAGTATTTACAACGTGAGTCATGTCGATCATTACAAGAGACCAGAGTAGAGCAAACTGTGATTAATTTTGTAACTGATGATTAATGAATGAGTGATCGGGATGTGACTAACGATTGGTGATTGATCAATCATATTTCTCCACGACTAATGACAAAGGACTAACTACTTCAGTATCAATGATTTGTGATTAATGATTAGTGATTAAAAGAGGGTTTGGCTAATGAATAATGATTAATGACTAAACTTACACAGATTGATGATAAAAGACTAAAAAAGCTAGATTTATGATTGATGATTAACTTCATGAAATTAAGAAATAGGTATTATAAAAAAGGAGTTGGCTGATATTTTTAGTGTTGAGCGTAATAGTAATCATAATTACACCAGTAATGATATTTTTAAAACACAAGGCTTAAAGTTTTCCTGGTTCACCGTACTGAATAATTTTATCTTTTGAACAAATAAAACAGAACTGCTTCATGAAGAAATTCCAATCCCCAATGTATATGAGTGAACAAGAGGGTCTTAGCAACGTCAATCATTATTATTGAAATTAATTTTCAATGCCAATCATTAGTTGATTTGTGCCCTACTCTGCTACAGACTGTTAATGATTGACGACTAAGGGATATATTTATCACTAATTCACATATGATTAATGGTTAATATGAACTATGACTAACTATGATTAACGAGAATAATTTAATCACGACTAATTCTGATAATATTTCATCCCATGATTGATTAGTCATAAGTAAAATTGTGAAAAACCCCTACTCTGTCCTGCGACGTCAAAGTGGATCAAAGTGTGCTCTGTTTTTTTATTAACCAGGGGGTAACTTAAATGGTTAACGCATATAATTAACAATGAAAATTGTTTTACACACACACACACACACACACACACACACACACACACACACACATATATATATATTTCTCTATCCATTTTTGCACAGTTTATAATGCATATTGGCACTATTCATTCCTTCTCATTTTATGAGAAGCACAGCAGTTTTATGGCATTAGAGGAAAATAACTTCATAATCATCAACACCATAGTTATTGTTAACTATATTTTTCAAATCGGGCGATACTCTGGCCTTTTTCAATTTTTGCCCGATCGAATTTTAACTGCAGCTTCCTCATGATATTTGCTAGAAAAGAACGTAGGATTTTTTTCGATTCATTGAATTATAACGATTTTTGACGTTTTTTTTTTTAATAGAAAATGAATCACCATTTTCACCATTTTGGAAAAAAATAATATTTCTTAAAAATCCTACGTACTTCACTAGATTTAACCTTCTTCTTTCATTATCACCCGTGAAAAAAGAGTGGTTCCGTTAATCAGACACAGCGACGCCATTATTTTTTTCGGAGAATTGAAAAGTATTTTTAGGTCTGTTTGCGAAAAGCACATCCAATTACTTCTCCAGTTACTTGTGAAGCATCTGTAGTGATTACAACAGTGATTTAGCGCATGCGCATAACTCATTAGCATTTCTATTTGTTGCTGGTAGTAATGTAACCTTCAACACTCAAGTCAATCCAACTCGCAAAAATTAATAGAATTGTATTAATTTTAGCGAGTTGAATTGACTACAGTTTTGATATATTCTTGAGCGAGCGTAGCGAGCGGAAACGCACAGCACGTATGCCCATAATGGGAAATAAACATAAAATATAAATATGTTATAGAACCACCGGACAAAAAAATCGGTGAGGAGGCCCATAAACTTCACAATTACCATTGATTTTTATAACATTAACCTTTTTATTAATAAATATTGCTTGCTGAAATATATTATGCTTATTTTCATTTATGCTTTACAAGTCTAAAAGCATTACTTACAAATAGAAGTTATCTAACGGTAAGTTAGAAAACATATTATATTAATATAGTCGTCAAAAAAAGTTACTTTTGTTAAGATTTTAAATACTTTTCATTACTATATAAACTTTTTATTACTATATTTATATAATATGGTTTCAACCTTAGATAACCTGTAAAGAAGTAATAGATAACCTGCAAAGAACCTGGAAACTAATCTGTAAGTACCAAAATCACTGTTTAAAATCACGACTGATACTTCAAAGTAACTGGATGTGGTCTTCGCAAACATGCCCGTATTTTTTTTAAATACTTTACCATTCCATAAAGGGTTTGATTTAAAGGTTTGCAAATATTCATTCATTTGTTATTTATAATTTCAAGGAAATTACACTGATTTCGATCGCACTAGGTAGTATTACCCTTTAAGTCGATTTGTTCAATTGCTCCGTGGCTCCATTGTCTCCCCTCTCCACTAGTGTATTATGATTGTACCTAGATGGTGGAGTATCGAGTGAGGAATGGTTGCTGTTTAGCGGTGCCTATAAAGAGCTAGAAGAGAGGTAACGGTGGCCTAGATGGTGGAGTATCGAGTGAGGAATGGCTGCTGTTTAGCGGTGCCTATAAAGAGCTCGAAGAGAGGTAACGGTGGTCTAGATGGTGGAGTATCGAGTGAGGAATGTTTGCTGTTTAGCGGTGCCTATAAAGAGCTCGAAGTGAGGTAACGGCGGCCTAGATGGTAGAGTATCGAGTGAGGAATGTTTGCTGTTTAGCGGTGCCTATAAAGAGCTCGAAGTGAGGTAACGGTGGCCTAGATGGTAGAGTATCGAGTGAGGAATGGTTGCTTTTTAGCGGTGCCTATAAAGAACTCGAAGAGAGATAACGGTGGTCTAGAAAGTGGAGTATCGAGCGAGGAATGTTTGCTGTTTAGCGGTGCCTATAAAGAGCTCGAAGAGAGGTAACGGGGGCCTAGATGGTGGAGTATCGAGTGAGGAATGGTTGCTGTTTAGCGGTGCCTATAAAGAGCTCGAAGAGAGGTAACGGTGGCCTAGGTGTTTGTAAATATACCCCTAACGACTCGACCAGTGGCTTTAATAATTAATGCTGTGTACTTCCCTCCACTTTTTATGGAGCTCCCCTTCTCACGATCGATCATAGGCTCTCTCACTCCTTCACCTTCTCTCTTCTTTTCACTTCTTGTCGTTTTTCTTTCTTCTCCTAGTGAGAACGCTTAAAATAATCACTGCGTTTCCTTCCTCTTTCTTAGACGAAAAAGCCGCTTATCAATCGCTATTCCCAACTCCCAATATCTAATTCCACCCGAATTGACTTCTCGACTAAAGGAATAAGAACAGAAACGCGCTAAGATGACGCAATTCCTATGAGTCGGACTTTTATATAATGTAATGATCTGAATGAAACGAAGAAACTGTCAAGGTTTTAATTTTAAGTTATTTGTGTGTTGAATCGATTTTTCATAGGAAGGATTTTTTTCAGGAAAGATTTCTGTGGATCTTATTGTTTGAGAAATATGAGTTAAAAAATAAAATGAAATATTACTTCCACACCACAGTATTTTTGCTGTCGAAGTACGACAACACTTGATCTTCGCATATTTTGCTGGAAACCCCACCGCTATCACAAACCCTACACAAACGCTATGGGTCTAGATACAGAAACCCTTCTCTTCTATGATCAATTCGGGATATTCAGCGCCTTCAAGAAGTTATCTTAGGGCAGATAGTTCGTGCCTAGAGTCTTGCCACTGGGTGAGTATTACTCCAACGAAGGCCTCAGAGCGCCCTTCCTATAAAGGTGGCAGGGTATCGTAAGGAACTTAATCAGGCACCCACTCTCCAATTGACCCCTGATTCGCAGGCAGCGAACCCTAGTATTTCGAAACCGAATATCTAAAAATATATTAATATTATTTAAATGAATCAATTTCGTCTAGAAAGAAATTCTATATGTCAATTTTAATAATTAAATGACAGTTTACTCGGAGTCAGGAATTGGCGAAATAGGCAGAAGATCAAAGGTTAATCGAGGTTAATTTACAATTTAATAATATTTAACCTTTTTCCGACATGATATCACACCTTTGTGGCGTAGCTTCTTGGAACTATGCTCAGCTAGATATATTTTTATCAAATTCCAAAATAAATTCATAAAAGAGGATCCGTGTTCTAAGGATTCTAAAGACGCTTGCCGTAATGAGCGTACTTAAACTTGGTTCCTTTTGTTGTTCACTCAGATGAAGTCTTACAATTCAAGCCGAAACGTCAGTAAATAAACCTGCTGTTTACAATCAAACGCAGGCTGTCTTCATCTTGATTATCCAACGATGACAACCTATTGAGAGTTGGAACTGAATGTATTTATATAGACGCTATACGCGGAGGAGTCAACCAAATTTGTAGAAATTTAAGTCCCATTCCCCAGTCTCAAGCCAAGTAAAAACTCATAAGCTGGAAAAGGCCTCTGCGCCTTTGTTTGTCATCCTCATAAAAATGGGTTTACTTGTTTGTACAAGGATGGTGGTTTGGAAACGGTTTGCGAATTAGGGAAAATCACGGAGCAAACAGAGAATGGACTAGAGGGACAATGTTCGGAGAGGAGTGCCGGCTGAATGGATTTCACAGAACAAACTTGAGCTCCAGTAAGGGAGGGGGGGGGTCGAGGGGCGACGAAAGCAAACTTGATTACATACAGTGGACCGTCCTCTGCCTACCCAACCACCAGCCGTCCAATTAAGAGAAAGCGGAGCCAAACAAACTCCCATCCCTGCCAATCCCGATTCTACCGTCATGTTCTCTCCCGATACCAATCTACCATCGAACCTTCTAATACGCTGGATTAAAAACTAACCTACCGTCAGACCAATACACTCGTTTAGAGAACAGCTTTTGAGTCGTACGTTTTTCGGGATTACTTTTGCTGGTCTCAATTATCAGTAAGTGGCTTTCATGTCGTCTTGGCTCGACCTGTCTCATTGGCGTGATTAATTATTTGTTAATTGAAGTCTCGTACACTGAACTAATAGTTACTTTATTTTTATTTGTTCTTCCTGTGTGCCCCTCCTGGAAGGCCGTTTATTGGTACAGCACGTTTCCCTTTCAAGGAACACACTCCGTTCATGGGATATTTTTTATACAGTGTATTCAATTACCTTACTTACCGTACTATGAGCTGTGTATTTTTGAGAAAGTGTATGGAAACAGGGAGACTACTGCTAATCAGGAGTATACCGCGGTCTCATGCGTGCGATGTGGGTTCCAGTTCCGCTTGTGGCACTTTGATTTTTGTCAGCAATGAGTTTGCTGAAATGATTCTTTGCTATACCATGGGTGTTTATAACGAATGGCAACTCGGTGCTAACAGTATAGAAGCAGATCCATGGGCTACCTCCTAATACGATAGATTTAAAAGTAACCATCTACCTCGACAATACCATCGTTTAGGGGAGGGAGTTGATAGTCTTCCGCTAAGGCAAGTATTATTAGATTTGAGGATATCCGAATATCCGTTACATGCTCTGAATTTGTTATCAACTGATGTCAAGGGAAACGTTGATCATGGTAGTTCTCATACTATGATCAACGTTGACGTTCTCATACCATGATGACGTCCTCTTGTCATACCCGCGCCAGAAGATCAGCGTTAATTGTAGCTGTACTTCGCCATGTGATATCGATATAGTTGCAGTTGAAACTATCAACAGAAGGCACATTGAACACCCATACGAAAGTAAAACACCATGACCATTTCATTAGTGCAGGATAACTGTGATTCGAAATGTTGGTATATTAAGCGACATACGAGCTTCAATATCTACTGAAGGGCCCTTCACCTCACTCTGTTGAATTCTAGTTATTATTTCCTAGGCAAAACTCATACATTATGGAAGGGGTGGTTGAATATCTGTTGAAGCCCGTTTTTACAAATCGAAGGTACAGGTTTGTGGGAAAACCTTAACATTTAAATTTCATTGAATTGGGCGCGATCCTATTTTTTTGGTCACAAAAGGTAGCCTAAGACTTGTTCAATCTATCCTTTGATGATAATTCGGTAGATCTCTAGATAATGTAGGTATTTCAGACTCACAGGAAAAAGCCGCGTGGCATAAGATCCAGAGGCCGAGGAGGTGTACTTTCAGTGCCAGTCTTTAGGTGAATGTAATCATCTAGATTAACGAATGATCGTTTACCGCAACACAAACATAATTCAGACATCTTTTAAGTTATTAGGAAGAATTATGTAGAAGAATTCTTTCTGAAATGAGGGACTGGGTGTCAGCTTATGTAGTAAGCGCAGCTGAATTTTACCTCTAGCCTGAAGGTCTAGACCAAGTATGGGCAACCTTTGACATGTTGTGGGCCAAGCTGTAGTGTGCAAATATGTTCACGGGCCGCGTGGATGTTTCAAAATAAAATAACGTCGGGTTTTAAATTAGTGTTCATAATTTATAGCGATAGATATCAGAAATGAAAAAAAAAAAAAATACAACAATTTATTAAAAAAGCAAAATGAATTGAAAAAAAAAATGGGTACAACATTATAATTAAATTTTGAAAATTGGAATTATTACAAACTACGAAAGTTAAATGACTACACGAAATCAATGAGACACTCGGCTTCTCGCTAACTTGATTCTGCAGGAGCAAGCGACAAACCCCATCTCACTCGATCTTCCACATTTGGAGTGAGTGTAACTAGTGTATGGTATAGACGTAAAGACATAGATTCGTGAAAGCGATTTCGTTGACAAAGCCGCTTTGGTACTTTCTTCAGTACAGTAGATTGCCAAGAGCGTCTATAGTGGACGTAATATTTTTAGGACTGGAGTAATAAAGATGGAATACATGGAAAAGCTAAAATTGTATGATATAAATAAGAAGGGGAAGAATATAATAAGGGGAGTGTATTGAGCTGAGAGTTTCCCCTGGTCTGGAAGGGAGGGTTTCGTGGAGGGGATCATGGCGGTACAGCTTGGGGTCTCTGCCTCCTCGCCCGTTGCCCTGGAGATGCAGAAATTACCTTCAACCCCTCTCTGTAAGTTCCTATTCTCCAATACACCAACACTCGTTTATTCTATCCTATATCAGGGACCGGATGGGCTTTCCAATCGGCCCACTATACCGTCTGGATGAACAAGAAGACACACCACGTCGCTTGAATGAGTAATAAACCGGAGATGTAGGTGTTCTCTAGAATCCTCTTCTGAAAGCTATCAATAAGCCGGCTCTTCTACTATCCGAAATCTCAAATTGGGCGAAGATATAGAAATGGCCTAGACAACTCCTCCTCTGCAAATTCCTTTTTCAAAATAAACTGGTACTTCTTTATAATATTCTATCCACGATCTATCTACGACTGGGGGTCTTTTCGCGAAGACCACATCCAGTTACTTTTAAAGTAGCAGTAGTGATTTTAACAGTGATTCAGCGCATGCGCATAACTCCTTTGCATTTCTATTGGAGGATTTCTATGTGCAATTCTATTGGTTGACTAGAGTCACTAAAATTAATAGAATTCTATTAATTTTAGCGAGTTGGATTGACTAGAGTTTTAATATCTTCTTGAGCGAGAGAAGCGAGCGGAAACGCATAGCACGTAGGCCCACAATGCTAAATGAATGTAACATATCCGAAAAGAGAGAAAAAAAAAAACAGGAATAAAATATGTGTGTTTACAAATATCATTGTTTATGTAATCATTCCTAATTTGCAAAACTTTAATGCTTAATAACATTTTTCGTAGTTGAGAGAGATTTTTTTTGTGTAGCGGATTCGTCTTTAGTGCATAAAAATATATTATACAACTAACGGACCAAAAAAACCGTAAGGAGGCCCCTTAATTTAACAATTACCATTGATTTTGATCATATTAACCGAAAAGAGAGAGAGAGAAAAAAAATGTAAAAATATGTCTGTTTACAAATATCGTTGTCTACGGTAGCCTTCATAACCTGAAAAACAGTTAACTTTAATGCTTAATAACTTTTTTCGTAGTTGAGAGCGATTTTTTTGTTTACCGGATTTGTCTTTAGTGCATCAATATACATTATAGAACTAATGGACCAAAAAATCTGTGAGGAGGCCACTTAATTTAACAATTACCATTGATTTTGATCATATTAACCTTTTTACTACTAAATATTGCTTGCCATTATCTAATATCGTTTATAACCATAGATAACGTGTCAAGTAGTAGTAGATAACCAGCAAAGAAATTGTAACCTTATCATTAAGCTTAGTAGCGAGTACGAGTAACAGTTAAAAATCACTACAGATACTTCAAAAGTAACTGGATGTGGTCTTCACAAAAAGAGCCACGACTTGTTTCACAAACATAGCTCGAATAAAAAATTCCCGTGTGAACCAAATGTGAGGGAACCTCGCGTTGGCTGATTGGTATTGGGCATAGATACTAAGAGTTCCCGTTTCGAAGAACTCTCCAATTCCCTTGGATATTAAAGAATGTTTAAGGAATCAGTAGAGAACTTTGGAGAAACTGAGTTCTTCAGACTATGTGGGCTTACGTCCCCCATTTGTAAATGTCACAGCCCCTTCTAAGTAGTAAGTAAGTAAGCATAAGATAAGGTGTCATTTTTTAAGTCCAGCTCCAGGTTCCAAACCGTTCGGTCTCGAGCTTTCTATATACATAATAATAAACGGGTGGATGGAGAAAAATAGAATAAAAATAAGAAAAAAAATGAGAACGTGCCGCTAAAGCCATAAAAGAAGTCTATGTGCCAGAGACAAAAAAAAGTGATCGTAATATTCCGAGAAATTTTGAATGTATTCAAAAAAGCTTCGTCACAGATATAGATGAATGATGAAACCGCACGTGAATAATAATAATAATATCAAATAAATACATTCTTTCCCCGAATAAACCAATACTCAGCTCAGTGAAATTTGTTTGCCTGAAAATACTAAAAATATATAAATAAGCCCAAAAAAATATTTGTTACAAACGACTAATTCGTAACTGATTTTTGAGTCAGATAATTTAAATTCGACACTTTGCTCTCCAAACACTAACGGGATCATATTTTCGGGAGATTTTTGCAGTATACTTTAATACTGTTGAATTGATCAAAAATACCCAAATATAATTTCGGTAACGGGCTTTCACGAGTCCTTCCAAATACATTCCGGTGTCCGGGTAGATAGCAGGCTGAAACAGGCTTTCGAAATAGAACTCTTGGGGTCAAAAATCACATTTGATGCGAAAAAATTACTTATATTCCTTATGACTAGAGCCCGGAAGTTAGGCAAAATGCCTTTTTTTATCTGAATGGATATATTGAAGAATTAGATAGAAATAAATATGTTTCAGTGCATTCAGGAAGTGTAAAGATAATTTTTATTTTGCCTTTTTTGCCTATTTTGGCTATTTTAAGATTTAATGCCTTTTTTTGCCTTGTTTACTATTTTTTTCTGGGATTTAAACATTTTAAAAAGCACCGTTCATCGAAGACAAAAACGTTTGCACAAGTTAAATTACATATATCCGTCACAAATATCTATTCGAGAGCTCATTTTCCAACCCATGGATTTAACCTCTATAAATAACAGATCCTTCCTTAGTAGAAGGAATGATGAAGTATAATGAATATCAGGATAGAGACAGGATGAGAGAAGTACGTCACTTCTTCCTCACACCCCTTTTGCTGTGACGATGGTTAGTTAACTGGTACTCCGGATTTCGAAATATTAAGATATTGCAGAGGAAGGGAGGAAATAACTTCCCTCTAACAGGACAATTATAAAATAAGCTGTTAGTCTACTGTTGAACTTCTTAAAGACAGCTCGTGTGTTCGTTCTCACTTATTTATAATGCCGAAAGTTTCATCGTTGCGTGGTAAATTACATAGCTATGTTCGCGAATTCGGTTCGGATTTACTTTCTACTGATGGAGCTATACTCTTCTGCAAAGTCTGTGAAAAATCTATCAATCACGATAAAAAGTATTTTATTACTCAACATTTCGCAACAACGAAACATAAATCTAGGATAAATACTGTTTAATTTAATTGGAACCGCAGTTACAACATCCAGCAGGCAATCTCAGTTTTCCCTGGATCTATGCAAAGCTTTCTTGGACTCAGGAATTCCGTTCTGGAAACTGGAAAATCAATCCCTGAGGACATTTCTGCAAAAGTACACTAAAGAAGAGGTTCCATCAGAATCCACGTTAAGAAAAACGTATTTAAATATCACCTTTGAAGAGACGATGCAGAGGATTCGACTCAGAGTTGCAGAAAAGAAGATCTGGATCTCCATTGATGAAACTACGGATGCAATGCTACTTTAAACACCTAATAGTGAATTATTATTTTATAATTGCATAATAACATTTTTCGCACGTGTTTCTTTTTTTAGGAGGTCATGCGTAACTCCAATAGGAAGGAGATATGACAAAACCACGATGGCAGCTTACGTATCCGCAACGCCACATATCTACCTTCGTCAAAGACGACCTTATTTGAATAATACACGTACGTGTTGAATAATCAATCAAGGTATAGTACAGATTCGGTTAAGAAAAACAGTCATCTTGTTATGTTTTAGCACTTCCTTTCGAAGGAAAGTAGCTATTGAGGTTGCTCTCATGTCAGGATTTTTGAAAAATTTCTTCAAATCTTTTTCTAACCTACCTAGTAGACACCGAAAATGACCCCCGTAAAAATGTTTATATATATATATATATATATATATATATATATATATATATATCTGTTAACTCGATACAGGCCAGAGTTTTTGTTTTTTCGCCATGAAACGTGGTATGTAGTATTCCCCTAGATCCAGCAAAATCGGCCAATCTGGAGGGGGGTTTACCCCCAAGCCAAAGAAGTTGTTTAGCAATACCAGCCGTAATTTTGTTATATTTCTGCGAAACTCAGTATTCGTTGTAGTAATCTAAAGAGCAAAGTTGTAAAAATAAACTAAATCGGTTCACTTGAATGGGGGAGTTTACTCCGGACAAAAATTACTAATTTCCTCATACCGGTCGTAATTTCTGCTGTATTGTTGCGTCCATGGTTGTATATTATTATCTCCATGGTTTTACATTATTTTGTTAAACTCAATACGTTATAAATTATTCCAAGTTACTACAGAAAATATAGTTTTGCACTTATGAAAAATAAATGGAAAAAAATATTTTCGTGTATTTTTTTAAATATGTCAAAATCGGTTGGGAAATAGTTGAAGGTGAAATTAAGGTTGAAACTAAGTTTCCCATAAAATCGATTCTTATTCAAATTTAGAATCTCTGTCGAAGGAATCGGTAGTTAATAGTAGAAAGTGTTGTATTCGTTCCTTTCGACGGTATATTGTCCATGTTTCCCTCAAGTTTTAATTTGGAGTTTTTGCAATTAAACATTTAACAGTAAAATGAATATTTTATAAAAACAAGTTGAATGAGAAACGTGTTCGTAATTGAGTTTCCCTTAGGATGAGCGAGAAGGGCGAGTAACTACTTCCCGCTTAGAGTTGGGTACAACCACATTCCTTTCCATCTCGCTTGTCTTCGTGATTTCATTAACTTTGTGGCAAAATATGAAAACAAAATATTAGCCATTTTAATTTCAAGCTGTGTCCAAATTACAATGGATAAGAATGGAAACGACTTATGATGACGCAGTTCCAGTAAGTCGGAAGCTATACAGTCCAATATTCAGAATGCTCAATATTTCATAAGTGCTTACATATTTAGCGCGGTTCCTCCCTCCCTCCATAGGAGGAAACCCGCTTATGAGGTTGACCTTACGACGCAATCCAGAAGTCCCGACTTCAAAATTTCTCGTTTCAGACACCATGGATCACGAAAATATATGTGGTTCCAATTTGTATTTTTATATATATATATATATATATATATATATATATATATATATATATATATATTAGGGTGGCCCTTAGCTATAGGGAATTTTTTTGAAAGTCAAAATGTTGCAGCTCACACCCCCCCAATTCTGTTCCAATCAACAAAAACTAGCTGTACACAATTTTAGGGCAATCGGACAACTGCTAGGCCACCCGCAAACGGTTTGGAATTGAAACATAGTATACGCAGCGATTAATTCAGTTAAAAAGGTATATACTGTTCTATCTCAATAATTTTCTTTTAAAAAAAAATGTATGTAGTTACATCTAGGAGACAATATATTTTTCAATATCCTCCATTTAAACAACCCCAAGATGCTATGTACAGGACATTAATTTTGGATTTAGGGGTAGTGGAATATGAATCAAAGTGACTTATACCCTACCTTATATGTTAGCTTCTTATCTAAGTAACTGGGGCAGACTAAGTCCTAATTCTTCTTGGAAATTCTAGTCGGTAAGGTAGTAAGAAACTGGCCGGAGTAGATAAGCAGCTCGCCTCAGAGTAACCGTCATAACTTAAACGTACAGTTTACACTCTGCCCCCCTCCACTTACCGAAGCCAAGCGACGCTTTATACATGGCCCCGATTTTCCAATCTCAAATTCACCAAGCTTAACTCCAGTCAAGCCTGCTATATCCACTCCCGTAGCAATATATCACGATTGGGTATTTATGTATTTTCATACATTGCAGGAACCAGGATGTTGGAAGAAGAACCTAATAATACGCTCGCAATTTTTTATTTTCGTTAAATGATCACCTTGAACATGGGCGTATATAGGAAATAATTTCGAGAGGGGCTGAGAAAATTTCGGGGGGGGGGCTGAGACCATTTCCAGGGTATGGAATACTAACAATTTAGAACTTGGAATAGTTTTAAACAACTAAAACGCTATTACACCCAAAATAAAATATTTTTTATGAACACAGTGATCTTATTTAATTTATTTTTAAGGGTTTATGACACATTTTTACCGATCAACTCAAAATTTGATGCTGGAGTGGGCTGCATCCCCCTCAGCCCCCCCTCCTTATATACGCCCATGACCTTGAATCGTTACTCTAAGAGCCTGAATATTTAAACGCTCGAAATTTTATAATAAATCCGATCATGATAGCGGCCATCATTTAACGAAAATTAGCCAAGTTGGAAATGCACAAATAACTAAGAGGGTATCACACCCTCTCACCCGCTGCTATAAATATATATATATATCAGAAACACTAGCCCACATAA
The DNA here is from genome assembly GCA_946811695.1 of Gonocerus acuteangulatus. Lineage (NCBI taxonomy): Eukaryota > Metazoa > Arthropoda > Insecta > Hemiptera > Coreidae > Gonocerus > Gonocerus acuteangulatus. The sequence continues at coordinate 63,668,685 of OX328132.1, read as the reverse complement.
TAATCATTTGCCCTGTGTACAGCAGTCCTCGGAATCACTTGATCAAGAACAACCTTCTACCTGAGTGAGACCAAGAAGCATTACAGCAATTCTTTGCCAGCATGACTACCAACACATCCAGCAGTATCTTCTACTTCATCAAGAGCTATCTTCGACTTGGGAGAGACCCAGAAGCATTAAGGCAGTTCTTCAACAGCATGACTACCAGCACATGCAGCAGTCTCTTCTACTTCATCAAGAACTACCTTATACCGGGGAGAGAAAAAGAAGCATTACAGCAATTCTTCACCAGCATGACTACCAACACATTCAGCAATATATTCTACTTCATCAAGAGCTACCTTCGACCTGGCAGAGAATAAGCATTACAGCAATTCTTCAACAGTATGACTACCAACACATGCAGCAGACTCTTCTACTTCATCACGGAACCAAGGAAGATACAAGCTTTCATAACTTACGAATAATTATGATATTCTGTGCATGAGTTTGTTTACTTTTTTTTTGTTTGTTTTATTTTGCACTTAATTTTATTTATCAGAATTTTGTAAATTTGTAAATAATATACCGGAGCGAGGGTAGCTCAGTAACCCTCGTAGTAGTGGACTAATATACTGGAGAACCTGAGTTCAAATCCCGAACAAGCACTAAAGATTTTTATCTTCTAGTGCCTTCGTTCTTGGGTTGGATTCGGCCTCCCTGACCGTCCGTAGGCCAATTTAGCTTTTAATTAATTTATTAATGGGTACCTTCGTGCTAATGACCCTAGCAGTCGAAGAAGCAAAGGGGAAAACCAGGCGGCCGGAACATAGTACTGTCAACGCTATCTCCTTAGTGTGTGGTCTTGAATCATGATACCTCTACAGTATCTGCCCCTCAGGGCCCTTGTGTCCTGTTACGGGACTCATTTGTTTTAAATAGTATACCCAGACTCCCTGTAATTGTACTAATGTATATATATATATATATATATATATATATATATATATATATATATATATATATATATATATATATATATATTGTTTCGAATAAGTTAAGATATATAGTAAGAAGACAACTAAACTAACGAAGAGTTTTCTCTTTTTAACGCCTCTTTTTTTTTTTTTTAATCAGCCGAAAACTACTTTATAACGAATTCTGAAAGGAGGAGAACCGCCAGGAGGACGAAGGGTTTATTAATAAATAGGAGGAAGAAAAGGATTCAGGGAGGATCCGTCTGCTAACTGCAATATTAAAATGATTGCTCTTCACCAAATAACCCTGTCTCGCCCCTCATGCCCTGTTTGAATTATGAAGCGAGCAAATATAGCGAGGGAGGGGGGGGGGGGGTGGCAAATATTTGTACGAGCCGAGTTTGCTCACTCGAAATTAAAAGCACACAGGGAAATAGAGCAGTTTTGACGGGAAAGAACGTGTTACGGCTCCATAACGTATTAACGAAGTATTACCGGGCGTATTCTGAGAAACCTAAAATTGCAATTAACCCTCGGGTGCCCTTTTTTTCCGTTTCCCGAGAGTGGAAGAAAAAAAACTTATCCTGAAAATTATTTATTTCCTTAATCAAAGTTTTCAAAATTACCTATCCGTAAAATGATTCGGTAACATTTTATTTACATTTCTTAAAATTGAGAGTAATATTCAATTTTGCGAGGAAATTGAAATTGAACAAACTTAAAATACCTATTTTTTTTTATTACTCTACAAAATATTATGATAAACACTGGTATGAAATACTTTTAAAACAATTTTTGTATTGCAATATTCACCACAAAAAAATGACATTTTTACAGCGTTTCTACAGAGAGGAAATCAAAGTAAATAAACAATCATATATATGTATGGGGACGAGGTTAGCAATGTGGTAGAGCACTGGACTCATATGCTGGATAACCTGAGTTTAAATCCCGAGCAAGCATTAAAGATTTTTATCTTCTAGTGTCTTCGTTCATGGGTTGAATTTTGTTCCAGTTGCCTCCCAGACCGTACCTAGGCGAACCCAGCCTTTAATAATTTATTAATGGGTACCTTTGTGCTATTGGCCCTAGTAGTCGATGCATAAAAGGGGAAAATCAGGCGGCCGGAGCATAGTACTGACCACACTATCTCCCTAGTGAACCACATGGTACACTAGAATACTTTTATAGTACCTGCCCCTTAGGGACCTTGTGGCATGTTACTAGACTGATTTTATATATATATATATATATATATATATATATATATATATATATATATATCATCCGTTATTGACCCGATTATGTATTTATATTTATATTCTTCTTTGTGTAACATGGGTCATTTAGATTCCGGTGCCCCTGTGGCAACGATACATAAAGGACAGATTGTCTTAATTAAGTGTTGTAGAACTTATTTTTGTTTTCCTTGTAGCGAGCGTATCTCATATGCAGGGTTCAAATGGTCTGGTTCAGAAGAGAAGCCACGTAACGTGGAGTGCATTCATAAAATAAAGTGGTACATGAAATAGAAAAAATAAGTTCCACTTTTTATGACCTACGCCAAAAACAATCATAAAAGTGAATTCAATTGATTGAGTCAGAAAATCCTGCTGATTAGTAAGAGAAATATGATACATTTTCATGACAAAAGAAAGAATAAGTTCGGAAATCTGCAAGTTCGATCCGTTGGAAGTGGGAGTATTCGCCATGTAATGGCTGGTTTTCTTACCACGCAACACATCAGACGAGATCCAAAACTTTGGAGAGATACGTATTCTAAAGGAAAAAACAAATCATAATGAGGGGCATGGGCGTATATAGAAAATAATTTCGGGAGGGGCTAGGAAAATTTCGGGGGGGGCCTGAGACCATTTCCGGGGTATGGAATACTAAAAATTTAGAGCCTGTAATAGTTTTAGGCAACTAAAACAACGCTATTACACGTAAAATAAAATATTTTTTATGAACTAAGAGATCTTATTTAATTTATTTTTAAGGGGCTTACGACAAGTTTTTACCATCAAATCTAAATTTCGGGGGGAGGGGCTGCCGCACCCTCAGCCCCCCCCCCTTATATACGCCCATGATGGGGGGGGGGGGTGGTTATCTGGATACCTACTCCAGACCAAAATATAAGTGCTGACCACGTTGACGTAAGTTTTGGTTTCTAGTAATAAAACCCGCTAAATAAAATTTGAAAATAGTGATTAAGATTTGTTATGAAAACCATGAAGGTCCATCGAATAAAAGCAGGTATTTAAAACACATTGAACAAATGTATCAGGCTAACGTGGACGGATCACATCTCCAGGCTGGGCCGGCAAAGAGGACACGGACTGAATACCATGGAAGCGCTGGCCAAGGACCGCGATGCGTGGCTGGCATGGACCTAGGCACCTCCACGCTGAAAGGCATAAGGAGGAAGAAGAAGAAGAAGAAGAAGAAACAAATATATTGCATTTAATTTTGAACGTCGTAAAAACTAATTGAATCAAATGGTTTTAGGAAATAAAGTGGAGTAAGTTAAACGTTCCTACTTTTCTATTTACATAAAATGTGTCATAAAACCTTAAAAATAAATTAAACTAGCGTTAATTAAGCCCAGCGTGCCATGCTAAACCTACTTTCTACCTCTAGAAAAGCAAAAGTAAATTAGAAACCAAATAGATAATATTAAAACCTAATGACGCAAATCTGTTATTTCGGGTTCACAGTTTCGAACGCGGAACAAACATACAGACAGACAGCCATGGGCGTACATAGGAAATAATTTCGGGAGGGGCTGGGAAAATTTCGGGGGGGGGGGCTGAGACCATTTCCGGGGCATGGAATATGAAAGAGTTAGAACTTGGTATAGTTTTAGGCAACTACAATGCTATTACGCCTAAAATAAACTATTTTTTATTAACTAAGTGATCTTATTTAATTTATTTTTAAGGTTTTTACGACAAATTTTTACCACCAATTGAAAATTTCCGGGGGGGGGGCTGCAGCCCCCTCAGCCCCCCCCTTATATACGCCCATGCAGACAGCTGGTGCCGTTTCTGACCTACCCTACGACACTCACCGGATCAAGACCTACCTGTGTGCCAAGTTTGATAAAAATCGGTCAAACGATGTGGATTTGTATAAGGAACAAACAGACATACACGTTCCAAATATAGTTTTCTGGTATTGACCGTGTCACAAATTTCTTTGCCGGCGTTTCCCTAGTCATACTGCCAGCTTCCTCAGAATCTCAGACTAAGCCCTGAGGAAGCTGGCAGTATGACTAGCGAATCGTCGGCAAAGAAATTTGTGACACGGTCAATACCAGAAGACTATAATATTTGTAATGACTCGGACCGTGGAAGCCTAGGAGTTAAATAGACATACACGTGATTTTCCCTTAGTTCAGAAAAAATTTGTTGTTTGGTTGTAATTGCGTTTCAGTTGGCTAACTATTCTAAGTCCTAGATTGTTAATATTCCATCCCCCCCCCTCCAAATGGTTCTAGCTCCCCCACCGCGAAATTTTTTTCTATATACGCCCGTGGGGCATTGGTACTGCTATCTCCAGGGGTTGATTTTTTTTTACGTTATTAATCACATTCTGCTTGTGTGCATGAGTTTATTTACTTTTTTTTTTATTGTTTTATTTTGCACTTAATATTATTTATCAGCATTTTGTAAATTTGTAAATAACAACAGGAGCGAGGGTAGCTCAGTGGTAAAGCACTGGACTAATATACTGGAGAACCTGAGTTCAAATCCCGAGCAAACACTACATTTCTTTTACTTTATTATTTTCTATAAACTATAATAGATTAATACTAATCTTTGAGCCATCGAGATCATATTATAATTATATTATATATGTGTGTATATTTTCGCTCTCCAACATCTACAAAAGTGGACTGAATATTGATTATTTGTCACAGAAATACATTGACTAAATCCATAAGTGAAGTTTTTTTTAGGCGGAATCTTTACGAAAAAAGTCTAGGACTTAAATTTTTGCGCGAAATAAACTTATAAATATTGTAACGTGGGGTCAAAGCAATATAATTGTTTTTGAACACGTGGTAAAAACTCGAATCTTTATCCACGTGACCTGTATTCGTCATAAGTAGAGCCCGGAAGTTAGGCATTTATTTTTGGTTAAAATAGGCAGGCAAAAAGGCAGTTAAAATACTGAAAATAGGCAGTACTTTAGTTAAAATGGGCATTTATTAGGAGTAAAGGCAAAGATGAATCTTACTCATTATTAGAACCCGGAAGTTAGGCATTTAATTTTGGTTAAAATAGGCAGGCAAAAAGGCACTTGAAATACATAAAAGTACTTTAATTAAAATAGGTATTTACAAGGAGTGAAGGCAAAGAGGAATCTCATTCCTAATTATCAATTAAAAGGTGCATTTTAAATACTATACTTACTCTTACTTTCCCTGATTACAAGCTACAAAAAGATGCTTTTTTTAAAGTATCAACTGTCATAGAAAGACGCCTGTCAGAAAGAATGTTTTCATCATGGAAAAGGAACGTTCTACTTCCCCTGAAGTGATAGGCGCAAATTTGAAACAAGCTACATCGAAAGGACACATGCCAGTTAAAACAGAATATTCGCCTTTCAGAACATTACGAATGTTCTTCTTTTTCGATATCCACATTAGCACTCAGAACACGTTTAACTTTTTCACTGACACTCTTTCCTTTTTCTCCTGGTGCTTGGAGCAGTTGATTTACAGCATCTTCGAAGATCCCCATAGATGATACCAGCGAATCATCTCTTTTCTCTAACTTCAAGATTGCTTCCGGTATCACACTACACGGTGCTTTTATAAATGCCAGATCATTGCTAAGCTCTTCTTGGTCCAGCAACTTTTTTACCTCGCGAACTGAACTAACTTCGTCTACTGATACTGCATGAACTACCTCACGTATCTTGTCCAAGTTGTTGCAGTAATATATTACTGTACGGTTTACGACGTTCAAAATGCAATATATTTGTTTCTTCTTCTTCTTCTTCTTCTTCCTCCTTATGCCTTTCAGCGTGGAGGTGCCTAGGTCCATGCCAGCCACGCATCGCGGTCCTTGGCCAGCGCTTCCATGGTATTCAGTCCGTGTCCTCTTTGCTGCCCCAGCCTGGAGATGTGATCCGTCCACGTTAGCCTGATACATTTGTTCAATGTGTTTTAAATACCTGCTTTTATTCGATGGACCTTCATGGTTTTCATAACAAATCTTAATCACTATTTTCAAATTTTATTTAGCGGGTTTTATTACTAGAAACCAAAACTTACGTCAACGTGGTCAGCACTTATATTTTGGTCTGGAGTAGTTATCCAGATAACCACCCCCCTCATCATGGGCGTATATCGGGGGGGGGGGGGGGGGGGCTGAGGGTGCGGCAGCCCCTCCCCCCGAAATTTTGATTTGATGGTAAAACCTTGTCGTAAGCCCCTTAAAAATAAATTAAATAAGATCTCTTAGTTCATAAAAAATATTTTATTTTACGTGTAATAGCGTTGTTTTAGTTGCCTAAAACTATTACAAGCTCTAAATTTTTAGTATTCCATAACCCGGAAATGGTCTCAGGCCCCCCCCGAAATTTTCCTAGCCCCTCCCCAAAATTATTTTCTATATACGTCCATGCCCCTCATTATGATTTGTTTTTTCCTTTAGAATACGTATCTCTCCACAGTTTTGGATCTCGTCTGATGTGTTGCGTGGTAAGAAAACCAGCCATTACATGGCGAATACTCCCACTTCCAACGGATCGAACTTGCAGATTTCCGAACTTATTCTTTCTTTTGTCATGAAAATGTATCATATTTCTCTTACTAATCAGCAGGATTTTCTGACTCAATCAATTGAATTCACTTTTATGATTGTTTTTGGCGTAGGTCATAAAAAGTGGAACTTATTTTTCTATTTCATGTACCACTTTATTTTATGAATGCACTCCACGTTACGTGGCTTCTCTTCTGAACCAGACCATTTGAACCCTGCATATGAGATACGCTCGCTACAAGGAAAACAAAAATAAGTTCTACAACACTTAATTAAGACAATCTGTCCTTTATGTATCGTTGCCACAGGGGCACCGGAATCTAAATGACCCATGTTACACAAAGAAGAATATAAATATAAATACATAATCGGGTCAATAACGGATGATATATATATATATATATATATATAAAATCAGTCTAGTAACATGCCACAAGGTCCCTAAGGGGCAGGTACTATAAAAGTATTCTAGTGTACCATGTGGTTCACTAGGGAGATAGTGTGGTCAGTACTATGCTCCGGCCGCCTGATTTTCCCCTTTCATGCATCGACTACTAGGGCCATTAGCACAAAGGTACCCATTAATAAATTATTAAAGGCTGGGTTTGCCTAGGTACGGTCTGGGAGGCAACTGGAACAAAATTCAACCCATGAACGAAGACACTAGAAGATAAAAATCTTTAATGCTTGCTCGGGATTTAAACTCAGGTTATCCAGCATATGAGTCCAGTGCTCTACCACATTGCTAACCTCGTCCCCATACATATATATGATTGTTTATTTACTTTGATTTCCTCTCTGTAGAAACGCTGTAAAAATGTCATTTTTTATGTGGTGAATATTGCAATACAAAAATTGTTTTAAAAGTATTTCATACCAGTGTTTATCATAATATTTTGTAGAGTAATAAAAAAAATAGGTATAACAGATTTTTGAAAACAACTTTCCACCTCAATAGCAAATTTGTTTAAAGCAAACCCCCATCGAATAATGTAAGTTAGCTTACGAATATAATGTACAAAATAGAATTTTAAGTTTGTTCAATTTCAATTTCCTCGCAAAATTGAATATTACTCTCAATTTTAAGAAATGTAAATAAAATGTTACCGAATCATTTTACGGATAGGTAATTTTGAAAACTTTGATTAAGGAAATAAAAAATTTTCAGGATAAGTTTTTTTTCTTCCACTCTCGGGAAACGGAAAAAAAGGGCACCCTAGGGTTAATTGCAATTTTAGGTTTCTCAGAATACGCCCGGTAATACTTCGTTAATACGTTATGGAGCCATAACACGTTCTTTCCCGTCAAAACTGCTCTATTTCCCTGTGTGCTTTTAATTTCGAGTGAGCAAACTCGGCTCGTACAAATATTTGCCCCCCCCCCTCCCTCGCTATATTTGCTCGCTTCATAATTCAAACAGGGCATGAGGGGCGAGACAGGGTTATTTGGTGAAGAGCAATCATTTTAATATTGCAGTTAGCAGACGGATCCTCCCTGAATCCTTTTCTTCCTCCTATTTATTAATAAACCCTTCGTCCTCCTGGCGGTTCTCCTCCTTTCAGAATTCGTTATAGAGTAGTTTTCGGCTGATTAAAAAAAAAAAAAAAAGAGGCGTTAAAAAGAGAAAACTCTTCGTTAGTTTAGTTACCTTCTTACTATATATCTTAACCTATTCGAAACAATATATATATATATATATATATATATATATATATATATATATATATATATATATATTAAGTACAATTACAGGGAGTCTGGGTATATTATTTAAAACAAATGAGTCCCGTAACAGGACACAAGGGCCCTGAGGGGCAGATACTGTAGAGGTATCATGATTCATGACCACACACTAAGGAGATAGCGTTGACAGTACTATGTTCCGGCCGCCTGGTTTTCCCCTTTGCTTCTTCGACTGCTAGGGTCATTAGCACGAAGGTACCCATTAATAAATTAATTAAAAGCTAAATTGGCCTACGGACGGTCAGGGAGGCCGAATCCAACCCAAGAACGAAAGCACTAGAAGATAAAAATCTTTAGTGCTTGTTCGGGATTTGAACTCAGGTTCTCCAGTATATTAGTCCACTACTACGAGGGTTACTGAGCTACCCTCGCTCCGGTATATTATTTACAAATTTACAAAATTCTGATAAATAAAATTAAGTGCAAAATAAAACAATAAAAAAAAAAGTAAATAAACTCATGCACAGAATATCATAATTATTCGTAAGTTATGAAAGCTTGTATCTTCCTTGGTTCCGTGATGAAGTAGAAGAGTCTGCTGCATGTGTTGGTAGTCATACTGTTGAAGAATTGCTGTAATGCTTCTTGGTCTCTCCCAGGTCGAAGGTAGCTCTTGATGAAGTAGAATATATTGCTGAATGTGTTGGTAGTCATACTGTTGAAGAATTGCTGTAATGCTTATTCTCTGCCAGGTCGAAGGTAGCTCTTGATGAAGTAGAATATATTGCTGAATGTGTTGGTAGTCATGCTGGTGAAGAATTGCTGTAATGCTTCTTTTTCTCTCCCCGGTATAAGGTAGTTCTTGATGAAGTAGAAGAGACTGCTGCATGTGCTGGTAGTCATGCTGTTGAAGAACTGCCTTAATGCTTCTGGGTCTCTCCCAAGTCGAAGATAGCTCTTGATGAAGTAGAAGATACTGCTGGATGTGTTGGTAGTCATGCTGGCAAAGAATTGCTGTAATGCTTCTTGGTCTCACTCAGGTAGAAGGTTGTTCTTGATCAAGTGATTCCGAGGACTGCTGTACACAGGGCAAATGATTATTATGTGGGCTAGTGTTTCTGATATATATATATATTTATAGCAGCGGGTGAGAGGGTGTGATACCCTCTTAGTTATTTGTGCATTTCCAACTTGGCTAATTTTCGTTAAATGATGGCCGCTATCATGATCGGATTTATTATAAAATTTCGAGCGTTTAAATATTCAGGCTCTTAGAGTAACGATTCAAGGTCATGGGCGTATATAAGGAGGGGGGGCTGAGGGGGATGCAGCCCACTCCAGCATCAAATTTTGAGTTGATCGGTAAAAATGTGTCATAAACCCTTAAAAATAAATTAAATAAGATCACTATGTTCATAAAAAATATTTTATTTTGGGTGTAATAGCGTTTTAGTTGTTTAAAACTATTCCAAGTTCTAAATTGTTAGTATTCCATACCCTGGAAATGGTCTCAGCCCCCCCCCCCGAAATTTTCTCAGCCCCTCTCGAAATTATTTCCTATATACGCCCATGTTCAAGGTGATCATTTAACGAAAATAAAAAATTGCGAGCGTATTATTAGGTTCTTCTTCCAACATCCTCGTTCCTGCAATGTATGAAAATACATAAATACCCAATCGTGATATATTGCTACGGGAGTGGATATAGCAGGCTTGACTGGAGTTAAGCTTGGTGAATTTGAGATTGGAAAATCGGGGCCATGTATAAAGCGTCGCTTGGCTTCGGTAAGTGGAGGGGGGCAGAGTGTAAACTGTACGTTTAAGTTATGACGGTTACTCTGAGGCGAGCTGCTTATCTACTCCGGCCAGTTTCTTACTACCTTACCGACTAGAATTTCCAACAAGAATTAGGACTTAGTCTGCCCCAGTTACTTAGATAAGAAGCTAACATATAAGGTAGGGTATAAGTCACTTTGATTCATATTCTACTACCCCTAAATCCAAAATTAATGTCCTGTACATAGCATCTTGGGGTTGTTTAAATGGAGGATATTGAAAAATATATTGTCTCCTAGATGTAACTACATACATTTTTTTTTAAAAAGAAAATTATTGAGATAGAACAGTATATACCTTTTTAACTGAATTAATCGCTGCGTATACTATGTTTCAATTCCAAACCGTTTGCGGGTGGCCTAGCAGTTGTCCGATTGCCCTAAAATTGTGTACAGCTAGTTTTTGTTGATTGGAACAGAATTGGGGGGTGTGAGCCGCAACATTTTGACTTTCATAAAAATTCCCTATAGCTAAGGGCCACCCTAATATATATATATAAATACAAATTGGAACCACATATATTTTCGTGATCCATGGGGTCTGAAACGAGAAATTTTGAAGTCGGGACTTCTGGATTGCGTCGTAAGGTCAACCTCATAAGCGGGTTTCCTCCTATGGAGGGAGGGAGGAACCGCGCTAAATATGTAAGCACTTATGAAATATTGAGCATTCTGAATATTGGACTGTATAGCTTCCGACTTACTGGAACTGCGTCATCATAACTCGTTTCCATTCTTATCCATTGTAATTTGGACACAGCTTGAAATTAAAATGGCTAATATTTTGTTTTCATATTTTCCCACAAAGTTAATGAAATCACGAAGACAAGCGAGATGGAAAGGAATGTGGTTGTACCCAACTCTAAGCGGGAAGTAGTTACTCGCCCTTCTCGCTCATCCTAAGGGAAACTCAATTACGAACACGTTTCTCATTCAACTTGTTTTTATAAAATATTCATTTTACTGTTAAATGTTTAATTGCAAAAACTCCAAATTAAAACTTGAGGGAAACATGGACAATATACCGTCGAAAGGAACGAATACAACACTTTCTACTATTAACTACCGATTCCTTCGACAGAGATTCTAAATTTGAATAAGAATCGATTTTATGGGAAACTTAGTTTCAACCTTAATTTCACCTTCAACTATTTCCCAACCGATTTTGAAATATTTAAAAAAATACACGAAAATATTTTTTTCCATTTATTTTTCATAAGTGCAAAACTATATTTTCTGTAGTAACTTGGAATAATTTATAACGTATTAAGTTTAACAAAATAATGTAAAACCATGGAGATAATAATATAAAACCATGGACGCAACAATACAGCAGAAATTACGACCGGTATGAGGAAATTAGTAATTTTTGTCCGAGTAAACTCCCCCATTCAAGTGAACCGATTTA
>OX328132.1:63382351-63656830 GCA_946811695.1 Gonocerus acuteangulatus | reverse complement strand
ATAGTGTGTATGCATAATGCGTGAGTCGTCCCCTTAGAGATAGTACAAATGATTCACTGTCTAAACAGTGGGCCCCTCCCTTGATTCACATAACTAGCCCCACGGAGCTAGGCCTCTACAGATTCACAACCCTAGGACAGCAATACTCAGGACCCGTCAGCGGATTACAGGTCCTCTTTACGCCCTCCTATTCTTATCTTACTAGTAGGAACTGAGTATTAATAGCGCTATTCCATGAAGAAGTGTGATCACTAGGAAACGGATGTTATTGTGTTTACATATTTTTTTCTGATTCTTAAATCGTAATTGTTAAATTAATTAAATTAAATAAATTCTGATTTTGAAACATTTAAACAGGTTTTTATTTTACATATTTTGTCAAAAATCCATATTTTTACATATTCAGCCATAAATATATATTTTGGCTATATATTTCGATACACTTTTCATTTTAAAATTGGAAAAAATAAAGGGGAAACCAAGAAAGAAAAGAATGCTTTAGCCATTGAGTCGAGATCGCTGTGTCTTTTCTAATTGCAAGAAGCAAAGTTGGCTGGTAGCCATGCTTCCCCGGCACTAACGGTCTAGGAGTAGATGCGTTTTAAAAAAAAAAATAATAATTAATAATATAATTATAATTATATTATGTATTATTCCTTTAATCTACTCTCTAAAACAAATAAGGAAAGAATCATGTCAATATTATTTTCCTCATGATGATTAGATAGTTAGCCGTCGAGGTGATAAGTACAGATGGAATGGTTGGGATTCGGCTAAATAAACCTCAATATGATTTTGTTTTAAAAAAATCTATATTTCGGACGTTTCGGCTACTCATTGGTAGCCTTCGTCAGCTAAAATGACAAAAAAAAGAAATTAATACAGAAACAATCAAGAAAAATTTATAATTGTGATAGGTAACAGAACTATAGATACAGTTTAACTTATAACAGAACATATCGTCTTAAAATTCTTAGAATGAGTAGAATGAAAAGGAAATAGGTACAGTAATTGATTTTAATAGTAATTAGTAACATTAATTGATTTTACAAAGAAATAAGAGAACTATATACCAATGACAAATATAGTAGCTAATAGTAACATTAATTAATTTTACAAAGAAATAAGATACTACATACCAATGGAAATGCCGAGCGGCAGAGGAAGACCAAGGTTGGCAATTAAGTAACCATTGTGAAAGTGTCTAAGGAAAAAAGGAATCTGCAAGGGGTATATGTAACTGGAAACAGCAAGAGGTGGGGGAAAACGGGCGGTAGGATCAAACAGATGTTTATGACATTTTATGACAGGAAAGGAGAAAAAGGTGTTAATGGAAGGATACCCAAGGGGCAAGGTAAAAATCTAGGTAGGTGGTCGGGCGAGTATTTGGAAAATATTAGCGTACATAGGAGAAATGCCTTGTTGGTCAGTTTTGTAATTTATATTGTTTTTGTTTAAGTTTATGTGTACACATTCCGAGATCTGTAGTCTTTTTTTGTTACGTTGTGTAGAAAGAATTTTCGTTTCGTCGAAGTTAAAAGTGTGTTTTTGTGTAATGGCGTGTTTTGCAAGTGCAGATTTATCTATTTCTTTATTAGTGATGGTTCGTTTATGTTGTGTAAGACGTGAGTGAATGTCATTTATGGTTTCTCCTATGTATACACCATTACAGGAAGGGGTTTGGCAAGGGACTTGGTAAACACATCGGGTTGTATGTTCAAAAGGGATGGGATCTTTGAGTTTGGTGTAGAGGGTTTTGATGTACGCTAATATTTTCCAAATACTCGCCCGACCACCTACCTAGATTTTTACCTTGCCCCTTGGGTATCCTTCCATTAACACCTTTTTCTCCTTTCCTGTCATAAAATGTCATAAACATCTGTTTGATCCTACCGCCCGTTTTCCCCCACCTCTTGCTGTTTCCAGTTACATATACCCCTTGCAGATTCCTTTTTTCCTTAGACACTTTCACAATGGTTACTTAATTGCCAACCTTGGTCTTCCTCTGCCGCTCGGCATTTCCATTGGTATGTAGTATCTTATTTCTTTGTAAAATTAATTAATGTTACTATTAGCTACTATATTTGTCATTGGTATATAGTTCTCTTATTTCTTTGTAAAATCAATTAATGTTACTAATTACTATTAAAATCAATTACTGTACCTATTTCCTTTTCATTCTACTCATTCTAAGAATTTTAAGACGATATGTTCTGTTATAAGTTAAACTGTATCTATAGTTCTGTTACCTATCACAATTATAAATTTTTCTTGATTGTTTCTGTATTAATTTCTTTTTTTTTGTCATTTTAGCTGACGAAGGCTACCAATGAGTAGCCGAAACGTCCGAAATATAGATTTTTTTAAAACAAAATCATATTGAGGTTTATTTAGCCGAATCCCAACCATTCCATCTGTACTTAATATTATTTTCCAAACTCGAAATATAAAATAATGAATTTTCAACCGGAAGTGAAGAGGATATGAAGCGGAAAGAAGAAGCCCTGGAGTTACCTGAAAGTGAACAGAAAGTGGCCTGGAAGTGAAGAGGATATGAAGCGGAAGTGGTAAAGAAGAAGCCCGGGAGCTAGCTGAAAGTAAACAGAAAGTGACCCAGAAGTGAGGCGGTAGTGAGAAAGAAGAAGGCCTAAAGTTACCTGGAAGAGAACAGAAAGTGAAAAGGAAATGAACGGTATAAAACTTCTGTTTCGTTTTCGTGTTTCGCTTCGCGAAAAATTCTGCGGACCCGCTAAGATGGAGTGGCTAATGTATGTTACATGTCTTTTAGCTTTTGTAGTAGGCACAAAGCCAAGGGGTCCATGTGGTCCAAGCCTATAGCGAGGCCCGAAATGCCGAACTGATTATTGCATTATTCTATAATAAAAGACTCTCTATGAAGAGGAACATAACTACGCCCACACTAGTATCCTCCGTTTGCCGGCTACGCCCACACTAGTATCCTCCGTTTGCCGGTATCTTTGTTCCGAACACCATTAGAACGAGCTGATTAGACGAAAGGAGAATAAGATGTTTGCACAAGTTGTAAACTTGGAAGTAAATCCCTTAAAACGTATAAGATTGTGTACACTTAGCGCTGAACAGAAGGGTTCCTCCTTAAGCTTAATTAACAAAGGTTCTCTTACGTCCATGCACACAAATGTCTTATCGGCTTCTCTATATTAGAACTAATAAGAGGAGTCTGTAGCGCAACAATGCAGAATATAATGCCTTTTTTAGCGTGTTGCTTCCCTTCCAAAGTCGAGGAACCTACAAATTAAGACTGGATGGCACAATTTGGTGCGTTTTCTGACTTATAAGTCACGAAGAAAACCGTCGTCCAAATTTGTATATATATATTGTCTTTTCACTCACTAGCATCTAAACTAATTTAATTAAATTAGTTGCTTTTTTTGGAATTATTTTTTCTAAAATGTCGTATACTGCTTGAAGAAAACGGCGATTTTTTCTTCTTTGCCGTCAAATTGGAAAGTAAGTCAGTTATCGCCTTTACACTTTTATCTAGGCTGAGAAATGTTTCTGCGATATTTCCAGAATAAGTGTTAAAAATGGTTGTTTTGTTCTTGTAATATTCCACGAATTCCGCGTACTTCATGTCGGTGAATATACTTGTCAAATTTCAAATCGCCCCTTTGAAAGAATCCGCCAGATTTTAAAATAAACGCGAATGTCTTTTCCACTCAGGACAAATCATTAAATTTTTTATGAGAAATTATACCAAAGTGTGATAAAATTGCATTATCTTGGCCGTTGAAATATTTCGTTAATTTACCTTCTGTATGGCCACATCCTGTCAACCAGCTCCCTCAGAAGTGCGAGTAGATGGGTCCTGGTTGCTACGGGGATTACCATCCTGGCCCAGAAGTGCCTCCACTAGTTCTCGGTGGGATCTTGGTGAAATTTGTCTACAATTTTCAACGAATGGTCAAATTCCAGTTGAAACATTGTTTTTTCGACGAAATTATTGTTAATAAACGGGTTTCGGTAAATTTGTTCTATGTTTTTATGTATTCTGAGGTGGAGAATTTAATGAAACTAGTTTTAGGCAATATTTTTTACCTTTTCCAGGGAAAACGGAAATGAACTGGATTTTTTGTTTTGGTCACTCAAAAACGTCTTACTAACTAGAAAATGGTCAACTTGTATCATAATTAAGATAAATCGACTTTATTACATTTGGATTAGATAAAACATAACCAAAAACTGCATCATTTTGACGAGTTTCCGATCTTATCCCTAGTTTCAATTGCAAAGCTTGAGTGATAACCAGTTAATATTTTGTTTTGATATTTGGAATAATTTGAAGACCTATTCCAATGCCATCTCGAGATTCGAACTCCATGAGTTTAGAACATGAGCCTAGTACTGTACCATGACCACTCCTCTTCAATCAAGCCGGACCATTATTTGGTATATAATGGAAGTATAATTACAATTTTGTAGTATAGTAGAATTTGAGAATCCGATCCCTAGCTGCGTTTTTTTTTTAGTTCATATATCTAAAGCAAAAAAATACCTGAATTACGGTTCTTATAATTGAATTTTTTAATGTATAATTGCTGAAAATGTAAACAGTTAATATTTTTACCAGGTGAAAGGGCCTCTTTGCTTGTTTTATTTGGCAAGCGATTATTGCATTATAAATATGTGCCTCGAAAATTTTTGTTATTTTTTTTTCTGATGTGGGCCTCCCTAAATACAACCGCTTGTGAGGAACAAATTAAATGCTCGTTCTCGAGTGAATTAGCAAACACTTTCTTATATTATTTTAATTTCATTAAGATTTGTTTTCTGAGAGAATCATTCTCCGTCCGCTTTTTTTTTTTTTTTTTTTTTTTTTTTTTTTTCTTTTTTTTTTTTCTTTTTTTTTTTCTTTTTTTTTTCTTTACAAACGTCAATTTCTTAGGCATCATTTTAGCACTTACGGAAAAGTAGGAAAGTAAATGAATCCAATCCTAAGTCCATGTTTGGATGTGATATGTTCTGTATGGATTTTATTTTCAGTTTTTTGCCATTACAAAATACAAAAATGCATTTTTACATCTTAGATGTGACCTTCAAAACATGACTATGAATAACGTATTAGCGTTTAGAATTTTATTGGGATAACTAAAATAATAATGTAAACATTTGTTTAGGATGTAATGGCCCTGAGGAGGTGGCATGTAAGCCGCGAAACATTTAGGGCAAATAACTAATAAAGTGGTGCAGAAGAAAAAGAAGGTACTATTTTTAGATCTACTCCATTTATATCCGAAAAAGTGAATATAATGTATTTATCAGAAACACGTGGAATAGATTCTGAACGTAGTGGACCGTGGTAAGTTTGAGAACTTACCATCGTGCTACCACCTGTAATTTATTTTTTTTTAATATATACGGCGCAGGTCAAAAAAATTAAGACTACTTAATATGGGTGGCGAGCGGACCACACATGGGGATTTAATGGCCCCTGAGGAGGTGGCATGAAGGCAACGAAACATGTAGGGCAAGCCAAGAATAAAGTAATACATAAGAAAAAGGAGTACTATTTTTTGCCCTGCGCCATCTATATCCTAAAAAATAAATATACGTAATTAATGGTCAGAAATACGTGGAATTGACTTATAATTTAAGCTCTAGCTATAACACGCACTTACCAAATGTATCATTCGCCCTATTCCATGTATAATATTTTTATCATTTATTTTGTGTATAAATTAGTATTACCTCTGTCCTACTTGTTTTGCAGCCTTGATAAAGGCTTGACTTTTTGGCTAAAACGTCGGCAAAATATAAAACATTTTCTTAATAAAAAAAAATGTAGTTTTATTAAGATACCACGACCGAAACCTGACATTTTTTATAGTACTATTTATCAATTTTATTTAGGTACGATGTTTGTCCTTTGGAAATATCTGTAAACGGAGTCCATTGTATAAATAAGGAAATACTGAGAATATTTTGAGATTAATTTCCCGTGGTTCGATAAAACGAAAAGCCGTCAAAAATTGAAAAAGAAATCAAGAAGATGTAGAATAAAGTGGTATTTGCATTAGTCGGAAAGTTTTGATGATAAAAAAAAAAAAAAAAAAAAAAAGAGAAGAGAATTAAGGGGAGATTGGGGTTAAAATTTGCTTGGACCGAGAGGAGAGGGTATTAGCATGCATTAGCTGCTGACTGGGAATAGGGGGGGGGGTTCCTTTCTTTGACAAACAATAATATTTGTCACCCCCCCCAAACCCCCCCTCTTATCCGAGCAGCTATCCGACGAAGATCCAAACACCTTACTTTCCTAAACATCGCCACCAGCCTCCCACACTACTTAAGTATTTAGCTTTGTCGAGTTTTTTTTTTACCCCCATGGCAAAGATATCTCACACACTTTTCTTTTCGGAAGAATATATTCAGTTCAAAATTTGTTTTCATTTTCCGTCAGTGTATCTTTTTCAGCACTTTCCAAAGGAAAGTAGGTATTGAGTTTGCACTTACGAAAGACTTTTTGATGAATGTCTTGTAATCTTTATCTATCTTAATTACTAGATGCCGAAAATGACCTTCGGTAGAATATACATTATTTTTGAGGTTTCTTCTGTTGGGAGAATTATTGTTGTTGATACGGCTTTATGCAGCGGTCGTTTTTTACGTAATTAAATTATAATAAACTGTCAAAATTAAAAATAAGTCATCATAAATGGAAAAACCTATCTGATTAAGCAGAATAAGATTTCTGTGCAATATTACGTAAAAAAACCGTGAAGCCATATCAACATATATATATATATATATATATATATATATATATATATATATATATATATATGTATATATATGCCTTTGTGTGTGTGTGGGGGGGGGGGGGGTGTTGTTAACACGATAACAGCCGCAGTTACTCCCCAAAGTTTTTGTTCTCCCGAAATTATATATATACCATTCCCATAACAAGTGATTGGACGAGTTCGTTGACCAGAAAAATCTACCTTTAAGGGAGGGGGGGGGGGGGTTACTCCATCCCCAAATTACTAACCCTAATTGCTACTGGCCGTAATGTTTGTTATATTACAATAAACGTTGGCATACGTCATTTGTATCTTAAGATAAAAAAATGTTTTTTGTAAAAAAAAAAAACAAAAACGAAATTTGTCTGTTTGAAGTGGTTGTTTACTCAGGACACAAATTTCCAATTTGCCCTTACTGGCCGTTATTTGTACTTTAATGCAACGAACCCCGACAGACATGTTTTTTTAAAAAAACAGAAACCAAAATCAGGTGTCAATAGAAGTTGGGATTGACTCTATATTATGTTTAAGTGGAATGTAGCCGCCAAACTACGAGCATTGGTTGGTTTCTGTGTTGTTATAATGTGGGGTTTTCTCTTAGAGCACAAGGACGGTTTTAGTTATGTATTCATCTAGATAAATAAACATGACTGTGAAGTTTTTTTTTGTGTTTATTATTTAGTTTTATACAACCTCACACACACAAACGTCGGGGAAAAAAAGTAATTTAAAACAAATAATTGAGTTAGCTGCTCATTACAAATATAAAAGGTCATTTTTTTTTTTTTTTTTTCAAAAGAATAAGTATGTTTTGTCATGCAGCTCCTGGGTGATGGGAACATTATTTTTTTTTTGTGAAAAATTCATGTGATGCGCAGCGCTTACATTTAGATTAATAAGCTTGTAGGCACACCATTTATAAGATTTGTATCGTAGGGGAAATCGATACAACTAGTTTTCCTGACCAATTTTTGATGTGGTTACTACTAAAGTATATATTCACTTGAAATTGCTTGCGTTAGACATACGCCCAAAATATTTTAATTTTGGTTTGGAGCAGTCGAGAGCTTACTGCGTTCCCCAAAGATTATCGATTAATTTCGTTTGAGATTTTCTCAGTCAGAGATAAACGTTCTTAAGACTTCGAAAGTGTTAGTTTCGTGCATAATAGTGCCTATAATCTTTTTCAAAAAATATTAACTGTATCGATTCCAAGCTTTGGAAAATACACGAGGGAAGCTAAGAACGCTCAAAGATGACGCAGTTCCTTTGAGTAGTACTTGTTGTTTTTTTTTAATTAACATATGTGTTTTTAATGCAAATCGTAATAATGTTTGAAGTCCTTAATTTTTATAAGACAGCCTCGCTGGAGGTTTTGTGATTGGAAGGTACATAGGTGAAAGAGCAGCTGTTCAAACAAGGAGCCCTGGAATACCACTTATTTACAACTAACAAGGCCTGGCCCCTCAGAAAACTGGCGATCGATCCCGGTCTCTGAAGAGGACTCGATATTCTTCCCCCAGAATGGCTGAAACTTTCCCGGTATAAAACTCCCAATAATCTAGTTCCGTCCTTCCGGGTTGATGGTTAAGTAGTCATATAGTTTCACATGTTTATTGTGATGGACCAGTTGTATTGTGCTTGGTAGGGCTGGTATATGATTTATTCCCTCCTTTTAGTATGTTTTTTTTCACCCTATAGGGAGGACAACCCGTGTCGACACGATGACAAAATCCGGAAGTGCTGACGAGATATGTCGACGTTTCTAAACCACTGGCCACATTATCCCTCGTGTCATTTCCAAAGCTTCGAATATATATGTATATGTAGTTAATATTTTGTGAAACATTTATCTTAATTTTAACGTCTACTTAAACATAACTCAGATTTTTTGTTAGAGGTTACCACTCTTTTTAGGCAAGGATAGGGGTAAAGACGTTATCTCTAGTGGGGGTCTCCTATTTAAAAGCCCACCGGACATGAAACATTTAAAAACGAACTCACTACATCAGTAAACAAAGTGAGATTTTAGGCACCATTATGCACAAAAGAAACCGAGAAAAACAAACACATGGAACCCTCAAATGCAACGAAAATAACCCTATTGAAGTTTTAAGCACTCATATCTCCGACTGAGATCATTTCAACCGAAATTACTCGATAACCGTTTCTGTGGGAAATTTATGAAGCTCCCGAATGGTTAACGTTCATTTACTACGATTTTCAACCGTTTTCGAGATATTTAAGAAAATATACGAATATCTCGAAACTGGTCCAAACCAAAATTTAATCATATTGGGAGAATGCCAAACGCACGCCAATGTTTCAACTGAATCGAGTAACCACATCAAAAATGGTTAAGAAATCTAGTTTCATCAACTTTCTCCAAAACGGTTAAATATATCGCCTTAAAAATTGTATCACTGGTTTCCTTACGTTATAAAACTTATAAAAATGTTGCCTACAAGCATATAACCCTAAAAATGTAAACGCTACGATTTTTTCGCACGAATTGATATATATATATATATATATATATATATATATATATATATATATATATATATATATATATATATAAATAAATAAATAAATAAATAAATAAATAAAGCCTTTATTGCATAAGAGGAACAATACAAACAAAAAAAAACTATTTCCAAAAAAAAATAACCAAAATAAAAAGTAATAAAAATTTAAATTCATTTCTTTTTAAATTACTATTTACAATATTTACAAATACATGTTTCTCATGCAGGCCTCCCCTTCATGGGGGTAATGGTCTAACTTCCCTGGCGACCAACCCAACTAGGAAGTGGAGTTCCTATATATATATATATATATATAGGAACTCCTATATATATATATATATATATATATATATATATATATATATATATATATATATATATATTTGGATGGAACGGCATTTTTCTTCAGCGGTGGTACTCCTCCTCACTTCTTCCTGGAATATTTCGATGGATTCATCTCCATCTTCTTCAGCCAGGTACTTGTTTCTTCCTCGGTGGTAGCCAAGGGAATGACATTTTTCTCGATCTGGGCTCCTTTTCTCCCCTCTAGCCACAGTATCGGCGGACGAATGGTGTTGAAGCTCCCTGGTGTAGTTGGGATTCTGTCCGTTAGTAGCGCTGATGGTATTGCGTATTTTTTTTTTTTTTTTTTTTTTCCCTGCTTCTATTTTCCTCGGCGTAAGGTTTTATATGTTTGATGTTATTTTTCGTCGCTGGGATAGTATTTTTGGATGGAACGGCATTTTTCTCCAGCGGTGGTACTCCTCCTCACTTCTGAAGAAGATGGAGATGAATCCATCGAAATATTCCAGGAAGAAGTGAGGAGGAGTACCACCGCTGGAGAAAAATGCCGTTCCATCCAAAAATACTATCCCAGCGACGAAAAATAACATCAAACATATAAAACCTTACGGCGAGGAAAATAGAAGCAGGAAAAAAAAAAAGACGCAATACCATCAGCGCTACTAACGGACAGAATCCCAACTACACCAGGGAGCTTCAACACCATTCGTCCGCCGATACTGTGGCTAGAGGGGAGAAAAGGAGCCCAGATCGAGAAAAATGTCATTCCCTTGGCTACCACCGAGGAAGAAACAAGTACCTGGCTGAAGAAGATGGAGATGAATCCATCGAAATATTCCAGGAAGAAGTGAGGAGGCGTACCACCGCTGGAGAAAAATGCCGTTCCATCCAAAAATACTATCCCAGCGACGAAAAATAACATCAAACATATATATATATATATATATATATATATATATATATATATATATATATGTATATATATATTCAATTCTATCTGAGGATAACACAATAATGATGTGCTACTTTGTCAACCAAAAGCCTCCGAATTAAAAACAAAAATAGAAGTCATATCGAAAATGCTCCTAACCTCACCTGACTTCATTATACCCCTTACTTGACGTCACCACACCTACTTATCATACGTTATCTCACATCAGTACACGCTGCACAACGTCACCCGCACTTACTACACCTCACAAAACTACACCCCAACTAGCCCCGGGGCTTAATGGAGTGTCCTAATCTTATATATTATTCTCCGCTGTTAATATAACGGCACGAGGTTATGAGCTGATAAAACAGTACACTTATTTCGTAGAGTGTTGGGAGAATTGGATAGGTAGTTAAATAGGAACGAGGTTCCGGGGAAACTGTTTTATTTAACAAGTGACCAACTCCCCTTCCTAATTACTAACATCTGATATTTACTCTCGGACTGACCACTTGGAGCAATCGAATTATCCCTCCAACTCTCTCTTTTTCACACACTCTCTCACTCCAATACCCCCTCCTTCTCAATCTATTTTCTTCATTTACTGTATAAAATTATTTATGAATGTTTCCGCGGAATTTCTAAAATAGTTAGCCATTGCTATTAGCAACATCCGAAAGAAGGTTACACACAGAAAAGAATATTAGAAAACTCCGGCACCCGGGAATTGTCATGATCTATTGGGTTGTCCGGAAAATAATGCAGGATTTTGGTATTAAAATAAAAAAAAAAAGAAAAAAAAAAGAAAAAGTATTTTATAATTGTTTAATCGAAATAGCCTCCCATACTCTCAATATATTTCTCCCAAGGTGTTGGTAACTTTTTAATACCGTCTGAATAGAATTCAGAATTCTTAGAATTTATTAAGTCAACAAACACATTCTCTAATTCCGTTTGATCCTTAAATATTTTATGTTGTAAGTAGGGGTTCAGGCGTCGAAATAGATGATCGTCAGTAGGCGAGAGGCCCGGTGGATTTGGCTAAAAAAGGGTCATTTTTGTTCCGGCAAAGAAGTGCAGCACAAACTCCATAGCGCTGATTTTTTTGGCGGTCGTTTAATGCAAGTGGAACCCAATTTTCGATCTTTTTAACTTTTCTAATCGCCTTCAGGTAGTCATAGTCGGTCTATTGTCTAACTTTATGTTATTCTGCATGTTCCAGAACAGTTATACAGAGGATTTCTTCCACTGATGATCGCAGAACATCGTCATCAAGAGGAGAAGGCGTTCCGCCTTCTTTATATTCAGGGCTGAAGTCTCCATCCCGAAATGTTTTTAAACCACCTTTGAACAGTGCACTCATTAACACTACCCTCGCCCCAGACTTGGTTTATGTTTCTAGCCGTCTGGTCTCCGCTGCGGTCGAGTTTAAACTCGTAAAAGAAAATCTTACGAAATTCACGATGTGACATCGTAGGAAAGACTGAATTATTTCCAAGTCGCGAAATACTGCAGAGGTAAACAATCATTACTATTTAGAAGATGATTAGTAAGTGTTGACATTCATACAGATGAATAATCCAGTAAACCTGAACAGATTATTATATAGAGGATTTTTTAAAAGAAAATGTAAAATCCTGCAGTATTTTCCGGAACACCCAATAGCATGTCTGCACATTAAACCTTTTTGGTAGGGTGGCTATTATTCATTCGAATTATCTCCTTTTATTCACCAAGTTTTAGCGTCTGATGTAGTTTTCAAAAAATACCCCTGAAGTTTATTCAGCTTTCAAATCTTTACTTACCACAATTTCATAAGATATTTACCAAAAATGCACATACATTTTTTTAATAATACTTTCTCTACTTAAAACGTAACCAAAATTGATATATCTTTGTTTGGATGTTTGTCAAACGCGTTAAAAATGGTTTACCTCAATCCGTCGTTTTGTACCCGAAAACCAAACGCCTTTCCTCTTTCCACAAAACCCGTTAAAGATGTCACCTTAAAGATTTTTTTATTTAATCCACCGTTTCAAAATATTTATAAAACTTGAGGAGGCCTATTTAAAATTTTGTGCACTTGAGCTTTGCCGAAAAACTGACACCAGAATAGGAGGATTATTTTAACTAAAATCTTTAACCATGATGATTAGATTGTTAGCCGTCGAGGTGATAAGTAAAGATGGAATGGTTGGGATTCGGCTAAATAAACCTCAATATGATTTTGTTTTAAAAAAATCTATATTTCGGACGTTTCGGCTACTCATTGGTAGCCTTCGTCAGCTAAAATGACAAAAAAAAGAAATTAATACAAAAACAAAAAAAATTATGATTGTGATAGGTAACAGAGCTATAGATACAATTAACTTATAAAAGAACATATCGTCTTAAATTCTTAGAATGAAAAAGTAAATAGGTAGAATAATTGATTTTAATAGTAATTAGTAACGTTAATTGATTTTACAAAGAAATAAGAAACTACATACCAATGACAAATATAGTAGCTAATAGTAACATTAATTAATTTTACAAAGAAATAAGATACTACATACCAATAGAAATGCCGAGCGGCAGAGGAAGACCAAGGTTGGCAATTAAGTAACCATTGTAGAGTGTCTAAGGAGAAAAGGAATCTACTGGGGTATAAGTAAGTGAAACCAGCAGGTGGTGGGGGAAATGTCGGTAAGGATCAAAAAGCATGTTTATGACATGTCGGTAAGGATCAAAAGGCATGTTTATGACATATTTATGACAGGAAAGGAGAAAAAGGTGTTAATGGAAGGATACCCAAGGGGCATGGTAAAAATCTAGGTGGGAGGTCGGGAGAGTATTTGGAAAATATTAGCGTACATAGGAGAAATGCCTTGTTGGTCAGTTTTGTAGTTTATATTGTTTTTGTTTAAGTTTATGTGTACACATTCCGAGATCTGTAGTCTTTTTTTGTTTCGTTGTGTGGAAAGAATTTTCGTGTCGTCGAAGTTAAAAGTGTGTTTTTGTGTAATGGCGTGTTTTGCAAGTGCAGATTTATCTATTTCTTTATTAGTGATGGTTCGTTTATGTTGTGTAAGACGTGAGTGAATGTCATTTATGGTTTCTCCTATGTATACACCATTACAGGAAGGGGTTTGACAAGGGACTTGGTAAACACAACGGGTGGTTTGTTCAAAAGGGATGGGATCTTTGAGTTTGGTATAGAGGGTTTTGAGTTTGTTGGTAGTTTTCAAACCAAAATTTAGGGAAGGGTAGGATTTTTTTTATTGTCTTTGTAAGTTTATCAGTCCTACCCTTCCCTAAATTTTGGTGGTACTCCTCCTCACTTCTTCCTGGAATATTTCGATGGTTTCATCTCCATCTTCTACAGCCAGGTGTTTGTTGTTTCTTCCTTGGTGGTAGCCGAGGGAATGACATTTTTCTCGATCTGGGCGCCTTTTCTCCTCTCTAGCCCCAGTATCGGCGGACCAATGATGTTGAAGCTCCCTGGTGTAGTTGGGATTCTGGCCGTTGGTAGGGCTGATGGTATTGCGTCTTTTTTTTTCTCCTACTTCTATTTTCCTCGCCGTAAGGTTTTATATGTTTGATGTTATATATATTATATATGTTATATGTGGGATAGTATTTTTGGATGGAACGGCATTTCGCTCTAGCGGTGGTACTCCTCCTCACTTCTTCCTGGAATATTTGCCGCCCCATCCAAAAAATGTATATTTATGTATATTATTTATTACTTTTAAAATGGGCTAACTATTAGGAATTAGAGAATTTTTCATAATAAAAAAAATTGCAAATAGCTGTTGTGGGTTTACATGGCAGTAATTAAGTAACGCAAATCCGTAAGCGAATTCCGCTGAAAAAACGTTCCAGTGAGTGGATTCTCCTGGTTAACGAACTTGACCTTTCCTTAAGATTTATATATATATATATATATATATATATATATATATATATATATATATATAGGTTATCGGAACGACGTAAAACCCGGTTTTCCAAAGGGGGGGGGGTAAATGGAAAATGCGAAAATAAGTTAATTAATGTTTTACACCCTTCGATTATATTTCAAAATACAAAAACGTATCGATACAACTTTTAATACTTGTATTTTTGGAATTTTATTTTATTTGGAATAAAAAATCTCTTTGTCAATTTTCTTGTTGGAAATGTCCAGCCAGGGGACTTGAGCCCCCTAATTTTCATAATTCTAGGCCTACTTGTGCATAATAAAAAAAAGTTAAATTGATATACGTCAAGTTGGGAACATTTGTTTCAGATGATGCAGAATTCAATCACGTATTTACTTTATAGAAAGAGAAGGAAACAAGTTTTTTTTTTCCTTCTGGTGCCCTTAAAGGTGCGAGCGCGTGCGTTGAACACATATTTACCCCATGTAAGCCCGTTCCGTACTATTAATTAGCGTGTAAACTTCATCCTTGTGTAAGCAAAAGTGACGGTCCAGAGAGGAATTAAAAGCAAACGGCAAAGATTCAACGGGCAAACCTAAATGTTGCCACTCCGGCTTCGAGCCTTCTCCAGAAAGTGGAACGCTGAAGATTCATTGTATGTACAGTATAAATTAAATGCAAGCAGTATATTTAATTAAGTCTGTTGCTAAATTGTTTAATATTTCTGGTGTATCCAGTGATTCGGAAGATAAACAACTAGTGTTTATCTAATACCGTTGGGCCCACACAAAACGGATATTTCACCGGAGCTGTCTTCATTAGACTCTATAAAGACCGGCTGCTATTTCCTGTAGACTTAAGCAGTATTCTAAAAACAGTTTTGAATTGTTTAAAATATTTTAATTGCTCCTCAGCTCCATTGTTAACTATTTCATTGTAGTCGCGATACGATTACTAAGAGAAAAGAGTTGTATATCTTTCTGTAAGCTTAAAAATACCTCAAGCATTGAGCTATTTTGAAACTGGTCTTTACTGGTCTACAAAATTTAAATTTTTGTGTGCCTCTCAATTGAATACTATATTTACATATATACTGCGTTGCGGTTACTGAATACGAAAAATTTGACTTTTAGTAACATGTTAAAATACAAAACAATTCAATAAACAAAAAAGGGTCTTTTGCGAAGACCACATCCCGTTACTTTTAAAGTAGCAGTAGTGATTTTAACAGTGATTCAGCGCATGCGCATAACTCCTTTACATTTGTATTGGTGGATTCCTTTGTGCAATTCTATTGGTTTTTGCTGGGAGTAAAGTGACCTTAAACATTGAATTAGCGTTAGTTAAATTGACTAGAGTCGCAAAAATTAACAGAGTTCTATTAATTTTAACGAGATGGATTGACTAGAGTTTTGATAACTTCTTGAGCGAGCGAAGCGAGTGGAAACGCCCAGCATATATGCCCATAATGCTAAACAAATGTAAAATATCCGAAAAGAGAGATAAAAAGGAAGAAAATATGTGAAAATTTTAAAATATTAACAAAATATTTATACCTGTTTACTTGATAATTTCCCTCCTTTTTCCCTTCTGGGGTATCTCTTCTCAAATTCCAGAAGTAGTCCTCTAAGATTGGCGCATTCCATCGACCCTGGTAACGTAGCTCTTTTCCACTATCGAGATATCTTGGTGGAATCCTTCACCATGTTCTTCACCATCGCAGTTAGAAGGAAAAAATCAAGATGAGAATGGAGAAAATGAATTTTTAGGGACCTAATGCAACTCTACTGTTGATACTTTTGAAGGAGATTTTCATTTCTCTTATTGCCCCAAAAAACCACGTACGACTGCTGTAAAAGATTCCAATGCCTACTCTTATCATTCATTAGGAATTATCGTCAGTCTATATCGGTAATCCGAGGAGAGAACACGTATTGAGCTCTGACAGATATTTGTGAACCAGACAAACCCAATCTTGCCATTGGGGCGCAGCCCTGAATAATTATTTCTCTCTTTTATTGCTTTATTCATTACGAGTTATCATGGAATTTTCAAGT
Source organism: Gonocerus acuteangulatus (assembly GCA_946811695.1). Taxonomy (NCBI): domain Eukaryota; kingdom Metazoa; phylum Arthropoda; class Insecta; order Hemiptera; family Coreidae; genus Gonocerus; species Gonocerus acuteangulatus. The sequence goes on along the minus strand of OX328132.1, from coordinate 63,640,330 downwards.
CCATCGACATCTGAGCCATGGAAAACTATAAAACCACATAAAAGGAAAAGAATTGCAGTCTCTCCACCAGAAGATCAATTCAAGGTACCAACTGCTAATGTTTTTGAAGTTTTTTCTGATTATTCAGATGATGAAAATACAGAAGAACCGACTAGAAGAACATCTCCCATTAGAATACCACCCATAGTTCTTTATAGTCAATTCACTTCTTATAAAGCGTCCATAGAGCATATAAGAAAATTATTAAAAAGTGAGTTTTCATTTAAATTCAAAGGGAATAGAATAATTTTATACACCAAAACTAAAGAAGATTACAATGTTCTAAAGCAGGAAATCTCTAAAAGCGGAGGAGAATATCACACATACACCCCATCTGAAGAAAAACAACCAAGATTAGTATTAAAAGGTCTACCTCCTGACATTCCTGTAGAAGAAATCAAGGCTGATCTTGTAAGACAAAACGTTAACGTAGTGGAAGTCACCCAGTTTATGAAGAAGAGTGATAACCAGACATTAAAACTCCCAATATTCACCATCAAACTCAACGATTTAGAGCAACTCAAGTCTGCCACTAACATTAAGACAGTTCTAAATTGTATAATAAGATGGGAAAGGCATAAGCAAAGAGACTCTCCAACGCAGTGTTTCAAATGCCTTTCCTATTTTCACATAGCGAAAAACTGCTACAGAAAACCTAAGTGCTTAAAATGTGCTCAAAATCATCTAACACAAGAATGTAAACAAGAAGAATCCATACCACCCGTATGTGCAAACTGTGGAAAAGAGCACCGTGCAAACGGATAGGACCTGTGAAGTAAGAATCCAGCAAACAGAACTCAAATACCGACGTCTGAACACATGGAGGACTAGAAACCTAGGACCTAATCAAGAAAACTACAGGTACAATCAGGAAGCCTTCCCATCCTTACCCCCAACAAACCCACCACAACAATTTACAAGATCTGAAGGAACCAGTAACCCAAGCAGCGGAATCTCCAGCATCATCACGGAATTAAAAAGTATTATAAGTATAATAGACATACCTAAAATTATAAGAACAATAAAAAATACAGTTAACAAACTAAAAACAGCCCCTGGACCAATAGACAAACTAACTTGCATAATAGAAGGAATAATTGAATGTTTTGACTAATACTATGAATCCAAAAATTAACAATTTAGTAAAAAATTGCCTTAACTCAATTTTTTGGAACTCAGGTTCATTAAGAAACAAATTATTAGAATTTAACTATTTCCTCAAACATAATAGTGTAGACATAGCTGGTCTATGTGAAACAAAGCTCGACCCAAACATCACTATTTCTAATCCGGATTATAACATTTACAGAGTGGATAGAAATTCAAGAGGTGGAGGAGTAGCAATATTAATTAAAAAAAATATTAAACATTGCCCCATACAGATTCCTAATTTATTAAATATCGAAGCAGTAGCAATCAAATTAGAATGCAACAATCACAATTATATTATAGTATCAGCCTACCTACCGCCCAGCAAAAATCTATTAGAAAGTGATCTGAAAATATTATTTAGCCTAGGCCCTAAAGTAATCCTTATGTCCGATTTAAATTCAAAACATGTTGCCTGGAACTGCTATAAAAATAACAGAAATGGAAAAACGCTTCTAAAGTACATGTTAGACAATTATATAACAATAATATCCCCTGACCAGCCTAAATTCTATTCAAGTGATTCCAGGAAAAAACCCGACATCTTAGACATTGTACTAACTAAAAACACAAATATAATAACCAAAGTTATATCAATAAATAATCTAGCTTCCGATCACAATGCAATTATTTTTAGAATAAATTCAAACTGTGACCACATCCCACAAAAAACTATGAACGAAAAAACCAACTGGGCATCCTACAGAAAATTATTCTCCCGAAATATCAACGCTAACAGTGTTATTAATTCAATCGATAGTCTCGAACAATTTATAAAGTTATTTACTGAAAACATAATAGCATCAAAAGATAACTCAGTTATCAGCAGAAGTACAACAAATAAAAATAATCACCAGCGTCGCTCAAAAATAGTTGAAATCCTTCTTAAGTTTAGAAATAAATTCAGAAAAATGTTCCAAAAATACAGAGAGAAAATACATAAAATCATAGAAATCGCCTTGTCCAAAGTTATAAATAATACATTGTGGAAAGACAAAAACGATAAATTTAACCATCAGCTGTCAAAAATAAATTGCAGAACTAAACTTTGGGACCTCCATAAAATATTTAAAAATAAAAACAAAACATACTTCCCGCCAATAACATACAATAATGAAACCGAAATAACTCCAACAGGAAAAGCAAATCTGCTAGCAAATTACTTTCAAGATGTACATACGCAAAACCAAAACATAGGCAGTAGATACACACTTAGCAAAATTACAAAATCAAATAAATTAATCTTGAATAATATAAAGAACATTGAAACTCCAGAAAGTGAACTGACATCATATTCTGAAATAAATAAAATTCTTAAAAAATCTAAAAAACGAAAATCCCCAGGCCATGATGAAATAAGAAATATCCACCTTAAAAATCTACCCCCAGAGGGCATCAAATGCCTCCAAAAAATTGCTAATAGTGTATTAAAATTTCAATATTTCCCAACAGTCTGGAAACATGCAGTAATAAAAGCCCTCCCAAAACCCGGAAAAAATTTACATGAAGCCAATGGCTTCAGACCAATAAGTCTTCTTAGCTCAATAGGAAAAACAGTTGAAAAAGTAATACTAACCCGTATAAATAAACATTTAAACAGAAATAATATATTAATAAACGAACAATTTGGATTTCGAAACGGTCACAGCACAGCTGGTCAATTAGCACGGTTAGTCGATCATATAACCGAAGGATTTAACAATAAAAAACACTCCGGTCTCCTTATTCTAGATGTAGAGAAAGCCTTCGATACTGTATGGCACGAAGGACTTATATATAAACTAAATCAATTAAAGTTCCCTCCCTACCTAATCAAAATAATACATTCATTTATATCCAATAGAACATTCTCGGTAAAAATCGACAGCTCAAATTCATCTGTAAGAAAAATAGAAAATGGTCTGCCGCAAGGGTCGGCCCTTAGTGCCACCCTTTACAATATATATATTAATGACATACCCAAAATCAAAAACACCAATTTATCCCTGTTTGCAGACGATACAGCTATATACACATCATCATATCGTCTAGATACCATCAAAAATATACTATCATTGAGCCTAGAAAGGCTGAACCGCTATTTCAAAAAATGGAAACTCAAGGTAAACGCTCAAAAAACACAAGCCTTAATATTTACTAAAAGAAGACCTCAAAATACAGAGCCACTTGAAGTCGAAAATATTGTTATACCGTGGTCAAAAAATATAAAATATCTAGGAATAACACTAGACAAAGGATTAACCTTCACAGATCACGTCAATGAAATATGTAACAAAGCAAACAAAACACTCTGCCAAATTTACCCTTATTTTAACAGAAAATCTAAACTAAGCACTAAAAACAAAATTCTACTCTATAAAGCATGTATTAGACCAGTATTGACCTATGCATGCCCTGTTTGGAGCTACACTTCAAACACTAATTATAAAAAACTTCAAGTAATGCAAAATAAATGCATTAGAATTGCCTTAAACCTCCCCATCTATACCAGAATTAAAATACTGCACAAAATTACTAACTTACCTCTGCTTCAAACTTATATCCACAGGCTGACCTCAACATTTTTTAGATCTTGTAGACTTAAAACCAATCCACTAATTAAAAAAATAGGTAACTATGACAAATCAAGCACCCGTAGATACATACACAAGAGGACTAAACACATCTTACTAAAATAAAGACACTAGACACCATCCTACCAATAAAGACAAACACAGACTGGATTAAGACATAAAGCTGTAAACAATAAGCCCTACTTATTGTTATCATTAGAAAGTCTATAAGATAGCGAGAAGAATCCAGGCTATTTTTTCTCTCGCATTACAATTACTGTTCATTAGTATCTAAGTTCATTTATAATAAATAATTTCGAAGTTATGTGGTCTAGAGGAACACTATATTGTAACTGAATTACAATTGTAATATTTATATTTATTGAATAAAGAAATTAAAAAAAAAAGAAAAAAAAAAAAGGAATTATCAGCATTAATGTGATAAATCTGTCTCTCTGTATTATACTAAATATGACAGAAATGAGAATAAGAGCTAACTATGAATTTTAACTTTTATATTTATCTTCCCAGTGTAGTTCGTAAAAAATTTCACTTTATTCACAGGCGTCTATTGTTAGCATATTACAGAATCTACTCCTTGTAAAGAATGTTCATTTCTCCATTAGCGTCTCCTAAACGTACGTTATCACAATTGTCTCGTATAGCAACATTAACCCTGGATTTACACTGCCATTGACATCTACGGTAATGACACCCTGGGGTAAATTTTACCCCATACTTTCAAAATTTTTAAAATAAATAAGTTTCAATTTTTTTTTTTTACTTTTTTAGACAACAGCAACGTATAGAAGAGGAACATCAAGAAATAAATTCAAACAGGAATAAATCTGAAAATATTATTTAAAATTCACATTAGGAAATCCTAAAACTCAATATTTTTCATACGCCAAATAATTATCCTAAAAAAAATATTACTAAACCGAAAATATTTTTCACGAACAATAAAGTAGAATGATCAAAATCATTAAAAAATAGGAACTTTAAGAAAATACAATGCTCTGTCCAATTGAGACTCGTTAACATTTAACACATTTTGGTGATCGGTTTACATGGCCCTTCTACACACAAAACATAGCGTTTTCGTCTTCCTGTCATCCTTTCTGTCACAAAATGAACATATCACGGGTTTGTCCAAGGTAACGAAAGATGTAGAAGGTCCACTAGGAGTTGATTCATCTCCCAAAACTACTGGCATCACTGTCTTCGGTGCTTTTGGTATGTTTTCCAGTTAGGCACTAACTGCCCCCTGAGATTTCGCCAGTTGGTAGCCCAAATCAAAGAGAAAATCTTATCTGGGCAGTTTTCAGGCCATTTTGCAACGTGGAAAGCCGTAACATGAAAGTGATCGACCCCTGAAGATTCATCAAATGAGTGAAAAAATCATAAGTTAACTACACCGCGGGGTAAAAAATACCCCATACACAATTCGCAACCTTCTCATGCAGCGATTAGCTGACAATTGGCGTTGTTTATATTAGGTCATACCAGATAATGCACTTCCGATTATTTAGGAAGAAGGAGGGAGTCTCTGTAATTTACAGAAATTAAGAAACACGCCATAGAACAAAGTGTGGGGTATTTTTCACCCGACGGTGTCAATCCAGGGGGGTTAATGTAGTTTACCACACTTTATTCATAATAGTGCCGTAATACAATCGTATCTTTTAACTGCAATATTGCAAGTTCCTTAAAACTACACTAACATTAGATCACTGTTATTTTGAGCCTTTTACCAGTGTTTGTGTTGTTGAATTTTGTAGGGGATTGTAAGTTTCCTTGCCTTAATATTGTAACTGGCTATAAGCAAGTGATATCAGCTCCTGTTTATGGATGTTTGATGGAAGTTAGGATTGGGTGTTTGTTTTGCCTCCCGGCTTGTGGAGCACCGGCGCAGAACTGAGGTATGTTTGCTTTATCGCGAGCTCTCATCGGTGATGTATAGCTCTCCGAGTCATCGGATAATCCCCATTAAACCAGGACCGTCTCCAAGAAATAAGCCTTTCGACCCTCTCCCAATAGACTTTACGGATAAGCTTTCTAACTTCCCTTTCGCCAAACCAGTTAAGTTAAATTATTCGAAAAGCCGCCGAGAAAATATTAAACTGTCAAATTTACTTTTTAAAGGGGATTAGGGATTTCGTACTTTAGTCCTTAACATTTAATTACGGACAAAAAATAGGCTCCGGGAGTATCGGTCAATTTTTGGGGTGAAAATAAAAAAGTCCGGCTTTAAGAAACTGCGACATCTAACAAGTTTTATTAGTAGCTTGATTTGAAAAACCTAGAATAGAAAATCATAATATTTGTATTTCTACAAATAAATAACACTATATGACACACGGGGTACAGTGGCCCCCAAATCTCTTTCACTGCAAACAGATGTATATTTGCGTGAAAATCAAAATAATTTTTATCAACAAAAAGCCTTTGTATTGACTTTTAGCACTTTCCTCCGAAGGAAAGTAGCTATTGAAGTATCATGGCTATTGAATTATGACGGAATTTTTGAAAAATGTATTGAAATCTTTATGGATCCTACCTAGTACACACCGAAAATGACCCCCGTTAAAATTTATATAAATATATAGAGGAAGGTGTTGTACCTTTGAGCACTTTGCAAAATTGAATTCTTTTTAGCTTGAATATTAATGCTAAATTCTTTTTTATTTCATTATAATTAGTATTCTATTGCTTATTATATTTAATTTTTTCAAGGCTCTAGCTTTACATTTAATATTTTTTCTTAAAAAATAATCGTACATTGGTCAAAGGTACAACATGTAGTTGTACCTCTGACCACGTAAAAACAATACAGCAGTCCAGAAAAAAAATGTGTTCAGTAATATTGTAAGTAATTGTAAGTTTAATAAATACAGGACAAGGATGTAAGCGTAATAAAAAAAAACTATTATTGATATTATGTTATGCTTAATATGCTGAAAAATCCAGTCCAACCGATAAACGTTTTAACTGTCAAGCAGATCCACTAGCAATAGTAGGGTATGGAAGTTTAGCCACAATGTCTTCAACATCAATATCATACAAATTTTCATCTTCTCTCGTAAACTTGTCACTTAAAGTTTGTTTTTTTTTTCAAATATTGGATCCTAAACATTGGACATTTAATACCTCAGATCTCTGCGGCTAAATATGTAATAGTAATATTAATTATTTTTTTAAAATTTGTAGCAGAAGAACATAAAAGTTGAATTATAAAGAAAATACTCAGGTCTGTTGTACCTTTGACCTGGTCAAAGGAACATCAACTAGTCGTGGTCAGAGGTACAACACCCTGGTAGTGAAAATTAAAAAGTATGCTAAAAATTTTAGGGTTAAGATAAATGAATTTCAGAGGCTACACCATGTTTCTTCTTGTAATAGCTACTTTGTCCAATGATTTCCATCTAAAAAGACATAATACAAAAAATATTATGAGGCAAAACGTCACCAATAAATAACTTACATTTTTATGATAAAAATGGATAAGTATTTTTTGCAAGAATCCTCTTTGACTTGAATAATCCAAAGTAGGTTACACAAGCCCTCTAGTGAAGGAGCTAAACACTAATTAAACCAAAATTTATAAAATGTTGCTACATGCCGCCATAGCCTCGGTGGTCAGAGGTACAACACCTTCCCCTATATATATACATATACATATGTATATATAGGGCCGGCGTGAGGGCCGGATTCTTACATGCAGGGCGGGTTGCCTTGAAGATGAGACCGGCACTCATGCTGTTCAGCAGTGCTCTGTTTCACGGGCAGGTCGTTGTTTGACGCACGATACTGTGGTAGATGTACTGGGTGAGGCCTTAGCCGGAAGGGGGTACGAGGTTCACCTCGAGACAGTCATGAGAGCCGATGGCCGACGATGGAAACCCAGATTGTAAATGGGAACTCCTCTGATCTGAACTCGCTGCACCGGGCGAAGTGTTGAAAGTATGGGAGACTTGGCGTCCGTATGGGCGAATGTTTGGCGTGCCTGTCACCGACGTGGAGGTAACGTCCTGTACATTGAGCTGGAGGGGTGTGTAGAGCAGTGCTTCTGCCAAAAGTTTAAGGCAGCTTGGTGTCCCGATGGGTGTGCTGTGAAGCGTTACCTTGTGTCTATTAAAGGGCTCCTGTATCATCTTCAGTTGATGGAGGACACTCCTCGTCGGGGCGGGCCGTTGAGGATCGCCTGTTTTTTTTTTGTTAATTTATTTATGTATTTTACTTATTTATATTTTAATTTGGGGTGTAGGTATGTCTTTCGTTGTTATATTTGACTGCACCACGTTAATACCTGCATCGAGTGCTCTGATCTAGTGGGTGAAGAGTTTGGGTTCAGAACGCTGCATTATTTTCTTTTTTTTTTTTTTTTTTTTTCTTTTTTTTTTACGGCGCATCTACATCTAGGTCATTAGCGCCGACATCCTGGGTGCAGCGAGGAATTTTACCAGCGAGCCATGGGATGAAAAAATTCCTGCCGGAGGTTGGGAATCGAACCCACCATCTCCCGCTTATGAATCCAAGGCGCTAGCCATTAGACCACGGGAGACCCCTATTTTCTTATTATTGTTAGTTTTTCTTTTATTTTATTTTTTTATCTATCTGGTTATATTTGTAATTATTAATTAATTTCAGTTTTATATTATTATATATCATTACATTATCAGATACACTTTGTAAGGTGATTTGTAAGGCTTATTTGTTATTATTATTATTATTTGTATATTATTTTAGTTTAATTGTTTTATTATTTTTGTGCCTTCTTATATTCTTCATGAGGTACTCTTAAGACTGATGAGGACATATTATTAAGTTAGGTCTCCCAGCATCTAGGCTTGTGTTGTTTTCAAGCCTAAATAACGAGAGTGAAGGAGACAACCCATTGTTAAGTTGACCAATTGTATCTTAGAAAAATAGTAATAATTGTATGTGCATTGTATCTCCTAATAGATAAAAATAAATAATAAATATATATATATATATATATATATATATATATATATATATATATATATATATCCAGCGTCTTCGGGACCTGGGTACAGTTGGATTAGAGAAAACGCCAGATTAGAGAATTCAGTTATGTATGTATTTCAAAACCCTTATTATTTGAGGATATAATAATATGTACAATTTTTAATATTCCACATTTAAAATGTTACATATTATCGAAATTACTTTCAAAACTTGCACTCTCCTGGCGATGAATGTTCGAACTAGCCTGGCTAAACTCAGGCGTTCCACCCGCAGGTTTCTTAGTAAAAACACAAGTTCCTGCTTCTAAAAAGAAACATAAATGTCTTCTTTGTCTTCCATTCAATGAAACGTCTGGAAACAAATGTTTGGCTAACTAGGAAGGGAAGGTTTTCAAGGAAACCTTGAGCTAGTGTAGCACCGGCGAGTTCCAAGATCCGTCACTCATTACTCTCGGAGACCATCGGATTAGAGAGAGCGACTGATAAGAGAACGCCGGATAAGGGAGGGTCTACTATATGTATGTATATATATATATATATATATATATATATATATATATATATATATAGGGTGTCCCAGTATATGTGAGGAGCTTAGTATCAAAGTTGGACAACTCCATTTTTTTCAGTTTTGAGATTTTTGTCGATTCTTAAGTGGATTTTTATGCTGCATTCGATTTTGCAATATAGGTAAAATAGGTAAAATAGCGTTTATTTCAACCGTTCAGAATCAAAATATGGACAATTCCATCATAGTTTGGTTTCAAAAAATGACAACTCCATCAGTAGCCAATGAGAAGCTTGCATTCATGCAATCTGCTCCCAACATGCATTGCAAATCCATCATGGCTGAATGTTTATAGTTACTTGTAATAAGTGCATTTGGCGATAATTCTAATTAATAACTAGCTGTTATCCGGCACACTGTGGTTCCGAATGCCGGATTTTGAGACAAAACCTCTAGGTACTTGAATCTTTCTGATTTAGGTATTATTTTTGAAGAATTTCTATTGTGCCGAGTGGAATGAGACCACTACCAATTCTATAGAATAATTATTTTATTAATAAACGGGCTTTATATAACAACAACCGTGAAAAACAGCAAGTATTTAATTTAAAATATTCATACTTTACTCAAGTGGTAGAGCTATGTATCCTTCCAAATATATTTTCAAGACCTCAGGTGAATAAATTAACAGCTAATGTGCTACTGGTAACTGTTCTCGACATATTCCTCTTTATTTAAATTTTCGCGTATAACAAATAAATATTGACAGATTCACACTAGATATTAAATAGATCTCATCGTTAATGTTCAGTTATTTGCTATTAAAAACTTTTCAACAACTCTCTGCGGGAAATAATAATGGTTAACTCGTTTTTCATAAAATAATCGCATCGCTAATTGATAACTTTATTTTATTAGCTGTGCACAGGTATGGCTGAGTACGGCGTTGGAAATTATAGCACGGCCACTTCAATACATGTAGTTATAGGTAAAACTGTGCGAAGAGGATAGCTAAGTACCACTTTTTTTTCTAAACTTAATAAAATAAGGATAATTTAGTTTCATTTCTGTTTTGTCAAACTGTATTTAAATAACATTTTTCATGTAATTTTTAACTATATAATTTTGATTTAATACATTAGACATAATTACATTATATTAAAACACCCTCGAGCGTACCAAATTCATATTTGTTTGGTTTCAAAAGAGGATAGGTTCAATTTTCAAATGGCTCCCTTTGGTTTCAAAAACAGACAACTCCATGACTTGGTTTCAAACATGGACAACTCCACTATTTAAAGTGTAATTACGGCCTTAATACTTATATAATTTTGTAGTGCCTTTGAAATAATGCTTCTGAGGCCTATAAGAATAACATATAAAAAAATCACCATGATACTGATATCAATTTAGTAGATATGGTTTTTTGCCTCTCCTGTAAAAAAGCAAAACTGGAGTTGTCCAACTTTGATACTAAGCTCCTCATGTGTCCACCCCCTTTTCCTCCTAGAGTTGTTGGAATTTCGAAATGAAACTTGGTAGGTCTTAGTTATGTTGCATGAGGTTTCTTTTAAAGGTTTAGTTGACTTTGTAACATTCTCCAGTTTTTCTCCAGCGCATCTAACTCTTGATTTTCTAATGGCGGCAGGTATTTTTTATGACGAATTCTGATAGAAAATTTAATTTTAAGCCTAATTTACTCCGAGACATCTTTTGATCCGACGCACCGTTTGCACGTAAAACGCAAAAAACTGAAAAATATCGCCCTTTTGTAGACAAATTCCTATTTATCACTGAAACCAAGCCTTTTACGTAAAAACACCTCGATACAAACGTTGTAGCCTATTAATTTTCCTTTCAGGTGATACCAAGATCAAAGTTGTAGGTTTAATATTTAACGGGATATTATGAATGAAAAATATGCCTTAAAAGTTTTAAAAAGTAACAATTCAGATGTGGAGTCCCTCTTCACCAACCTTCCAGCTAAAGATGCTACCCATATCATCAAGGACAATGAATTCCTGGAGGGAGGGATGATGGAACTAGCTGAACTAGTTCTAACTTCCTGCTACTTCCAGTACAAGGGAATCATCTATAAGCAGAAGGATGGAGTGGCCGTGGGCAGTCCCCTATCGCCAGTTGTGGCTGACATTTTCATGGAGGACTTCGAAAGGCGAAAAGCTTTGGCTACGATACTTGGACGATGTCTTCGCAATCTGGCAGCACGGTGCAGAGGAACTCAAAAAATTCCTCCAGCGCATGAAAAATTTGCACCCGGCCATCAGATTTACCGTCGAAGAAGAGAAGGACGGCAGATTGCCTTTCCTGGACCTCCTGATCATAAAAGGAATCAACGGTGAACTGGAGCACACTGTATACAGAAAACCCACGGCCACAGGAAGATACCTCCACGCCGATTCTCACCGCCACACAGCACAAAAAATGGGAGTGGTTAAGACACTGGCACACAGAGCTATAACTCTGTGCAGTAACCAGTCACTCCTAAGATCAGAACTCAGTCAACTGACGGATGCCTTAGCCGGGAATGGATACGACAGGAAGAAGTTGGCCCGAACGATAAGGATGGTGGAAAATCGCCACCGTGATGAGAGTAACCGGAGGGAAACACAAACCAGAAGCAGAATTACCCTACCGTATGTCAGCGAGAAGCTAGGCAGACTATTTAGGAAACAGGAGATGGAGGTCGCCTACAAGCCGCTGAACGAAATCGGGGATTGACTGAGCAAAAGCAAGGGCAAGCAGCGGTTGCAAGACCAGGGTGTATATCTTCTACCATGTGACTGCGGGAAAGTGTATATAGGACAGACAGGGAAGAAGGTAGCCACTCGGATCGCGCAACACGCTGCAGACTACAGGCTGGGACGCACCAAAACTTCTGCGGTGGCAACACATGGAGAAGAGTGCCCCAGACAAGTCCTGTTTGATCAAGCCAAGACCCTGGCTAAGGAAGACACGCTGAACAGGAGACTCATCAGAGAGGCAATTGAGATCCACAAAAATCCAGCCAACTTCAATAGAGAAGAAGGACTCATCCTCTCCAACACCTGGCGGGCCATCCTGAAGAAGACTGGAGATAATCCACTCATACAGGACCACCAGCGCCCCGAACGGACGACCGAGGAAGATAGCATAGACAGACGGAACCCGATTGGCCCAGAGTCTCCCCAGTTCATTGGCTCGCATAGTCTCCGACCAAGCAGGATAAGAAGGGCCCAAACCGCTGACGAGCTCATTCCCTTACCAACCAGCAAGGATGAGTGACTGCCAGAAGAAGCCGGAGAGGAATCCGGCGAAATATTGCGATGATAGGAGGAGCAAGACCGCTGGAGACAGATGCCGAATAAACAACACATTTTATTCCCAGCGAAGTAGCTTAAAAAACAATATATATATATATATATATATATATATATATATATATATCCGTGTGTGTGTGTGTATACACGCATGAGTTCAACAAAATCTTGACTTTATAAACTTATACTCATAAAATAATGCGTTAATAATGTTATTAACACATGGTCCATCCCTTCAATGACAAAAACACACAAAAAATTAGGTTATTAAAAAAAATTAAAGGGTGTTGTTTTTGGGTCGGCCTTCCTTTGAAAGAACGTAAGGAAGGTGAGGGTCCTAATACAAACAAGGATGCCGGTATGCAAACAAACTCAAAGGACCACACACCTTCTTCTCTCTGAAACCAAACCCAATAACCACTTAAGCTGGGCGGTGGCCAGCCTCTTTCCATTTAGAGAGCCACCGAAAATTATCATTTATATACCGGTAATAATGAAATATTCCAACAGCGAAACACATATTTGTTTTAGATATATAATGCCCGTAGTTAACAATTGAAGGGACCACTATCTGGTCACAGAGAAGTTTTATTAATACCGTAATATGGAGTAGATAGTTAGCCGTGGTGATAAGCAGTCAGGGAATAGTTGGGACTCGGCTAGGAAAACATCAATACGATTTTTTTTTACAAAAATCGAATTGATGTTATCTAGCCTTAGGGAACATAACCAATAACTGAAAAAATCAAATATCTTTTTACATTATGTAGCAACGGAGTTGAATAAATCGTTTTAATTATTTTACTAAGGCCTCTTCTCTGAAAAAAAAATCAAAGTGCTATCTATGAGTATACTGAACGTTTCATTGAGCAACTTCCAGTAGAATGCAGGCCTGCTATTGTACAGGGTGTCCCAAAAATAATGGTCATCCGTTGGCCAGAATATTCTCCAATGCGAGATCGGAAAAAATAACCCCCATATTAACCCCCGCAAAATTGACCTTGAAATGTTATTCAAGGTCAAATTTTTTTATTGCATATTTCGAATCTACTAGTCATGAGAAAGAAAAAAGTCAACGGCATCATAGGTCAGAAATGACTCCTTATGGTCAAAATGACCATTAACAGCGTATACGTGGGCCATTCCATTTCAATCGACAAATGGTGGCCGATTTTGACCATTTTTCATCTATAATAGTTTATCTATATCACAGCACCTCTCTAGGAAAATCTTACTAGGCGAAATTTCCTACTTGGCACTTCTTTTTTTTAATCTTTCTTCCCTTCTTATGGGGAGGAACTCGCTAATGTATGTGTGTGTATATTTTTCTTAAGTTGCCATTATTTTGGTTTTGGGGGGTTCGGCTTTTTCCGATGTTATTGCTGTATCGCTAGACATCTACCCAGCTTCGGTTAACTTTATTTTTGTGGATAAATGAAGTCAACCGAAGCTTGTTGACGGAGGAATGCGGTGGTCAGATTCCTCTGTTGACTATCTAAGGTTGTCTGCTGAATGCACTCTAAGGTTAAGGCAGCAACTTCTTGTTTTACGTGCTCCTGAGTAGACGTCATGTGGGCGTATGACATGTAGAGCATACTACATATATGTTTTTGGAGAAAAAGTGTGTTACGACCTTCTGTGACATAAAATAACACGGTGAAGATTTCTTTTCTCATAACTAGGCTACCTCCCGATGCTGGAATTTCTGTTTAATGCAGCAAATTCCTTGCATCTACTCGAAACAAAAGTGATAAATCACGGGAGCCCTCGAGGATTGAATTCACTAACAAGTGGGCTTAAGCGCCGCGAGGAAGGGGAAAACTTTCCTCTGGTGTTTGACAAAGGATTAGACGGCTGAGCAAGTAAGCATGGGCTTGTAGCTTGTAACAGGATAACGCCGGCGATTGGCGATGGGGTCGCGTACTAATGAGATTACCATCGTGCAATCAAAGGTTCTTCACGGACCGCTCTAAACTACCAGCAGGACTGATAGTGTGAGGGCAAAGGTTTCGCCTGAACGTTTCATCCTGTTCTTGTACGTAGTTGATGTGATGAAATCAGATGATTCTTAAAGGTTGCCCTAGCATGGGCGTGATAAGGGGGAGGGCTGAGTGGGCTGCAGCCCCCCCCCCGAAATCGGTAAAAAAGTATCATAAAAACCTTAAAAATACATTGAATAAGATCAATTAGCTCAGAAAAAATAATATTTTTTGGGTGTAATAGCGTTTTAATTGGCTAACCATTCCAAGTTCTAAATTGTTAGAATTCCATCCCCCAAAATGGTCTCAGCCCCCCCCCGAATTTCTTCCAACCCCCCCAAATTCTCTAGTTCCCCCCGAAATTATTTTCTATATACGCCCATGTGCTCTAGACTCCTAGATTTTTAGGGCACGCCTAACTAATCTGTTTTACAAATCGCATGCCGAATAGGTGATTTTAGGTATTTAAAATTTGAAATGCTAACAGAAGAAACTTAAATCATGGCTTTTCTACTCCTTGCTTAAGATACCGGGGAGACGAAAGTCGAAACATTTTCTTTACTAATTAAACTCAATATAGGGTTACTTTCAAAATTTGGAGGATTTAATTTTCGAAGTGACCCCCTTTACAATAATTATATTTTTGGGAAACACTAGACGGTCATGAAATAAATGGTAATTCTAGGCCAAGTCATTCTAGGAGTGATTAAAACATGGACATGCGGTGTAATTACAGAATCATGGTCATAACTTGAGAGAAATATTTGGACACCGCTGTCATCAATCTAACCCCAAAAATAAGTTTTACGAGAAGACCATCAGATTTTGGTAGAAGACCATCACGCAAAGAAAGATTGCCTCTCACTTTCTTTAATCATGGGCGTATATAAGGGGGGGGGCTGAGGGGGCTGCAGCCCCCCCCCCCCGAAATTTTGATTTGATCGGTAAAAATTTTATAAAACCCTTAAAAATAAATTAAATAAGATCATTTAGTTCATAAAACATATTCTATTTTAGGTGTAATAGCGTTTAAGTTGGCTAAAACTCTTCCAAGATCTAAATTGTTAGTATTCCATACACCGGGAATGGTCTCAGCCCCCCCCCGAAATTTTCCCAGCCCTCTTCGAAATTATTTTCTATATACGCCCATGTCTGTAATCAGAAATGGGTAAAACTATTGATTGTAAACGCATTTCTAGATCTGCTTTTAAAGAAGTTAATGCAATTAATTCAGAGGAGTACCAAGATTACCGTAAAATCATATTAGTAGCCCTGATGAAGGCTTTAAATTCAAGCCGAAATGTTGGCAATAAGAAGTCAATTATTATTAAAAAATGTAGTTTTATTTACTATTTTAACCGAACCCCGATTGTCTACTCCTTAGCGATTTCAAGGGCCAATGGCCACTTCAAAATGAATCGTGAGAAAACTGTAGTAATACCTCAAGTAATCAGCGTTCGTTTGTTTACACAATTAGGATTCTATAAGGCACAGGTGGGAATTGGGAATATTAATTACAACATTAATCGTTTTATAATATTGTTTAAATTGATTTAACATAATTGGAACAATAGCAACTAAATATCTTAGGAGTAATCTGGATTGTAGACGATTTTAGTAACTCTTCAAACAAAGAGCGCTCGTTTGTTTATACGACTAGTTATGGCTAATCCAAAAGTTGGTATTAGGGTTCATAACCATAAGGGTTATTGCCTAACTAAATAATTTCGAGGGGGGGGGCTGGTAACATTTTCGGGGTATGGAATACTTACAATTTAGACCTTGGAATAGTTTTAGCCTACTAAAAAGGTATTATACACAAAATAAAATATTTTTTAGAAACTAAGTGATCTTATTTAATTTATTTTTAAGGGGTTTGTGACACATTATTACCGATCAAATCAAAATTTCGGGGAGGGGGGGGGGGTTACAGTCCGTTCATTTGGAGTTCATTTTTGGGTAGATTTTGTTTCTTGTTAGAGTGCCCATTGAAACCCGAATTAACTCGGGTAATTTCATGAACCAATAAATGTCTTGTTTTCTTCTACAAAAAACGTTTTTTTTTTTCATTTTCAAAATGGGCAGTTCAACCACTTAGTTCATTGTTCTCTATGTATATATGTGTGATGATTGCAAATGCATTAACGTAAAGTGTAAAACAATTTATTATTATTTTAATTTTAACGTCCATTTATTATTAACTACGAATTTAAGGACGGGTTATCTATAGGTTACCACCCTTTTCTAGCCAGGATAGGGGTGATGCCTAAAACAATTTATTATTTGGATCAAAATATTTTATTTTTATTATGTGAATTTTAGTAGAGAAGATAAAAAATGATAACAAAT
This sequence comes from Gonocerus acuteangulatus, assembly GCA_946811695.1. Lineage (NCBI taxonomy): Eukaryota > Metazoa > Arthropoda > Insecta > Hemiptera > Coreidae > Gonocerus > Gonocerus acuteangulatus. The sequence continues at coordinate 63,623,446 of OX328132.1, read as the reverse complement.
ACTTAAAAATGCATTGTAAAAGCTGACACACTGAAGGACTACACACACAAATACGCAAACGCACATACACAAACACAACGCACACTCGCACGTACGTACAAATTTGTTTTTCAATTCTACTTCCCCTTTTAATTTTAATTGTAATTTTTATATTTTTGTGAACAGATCTGTAGCTCTAAGGAATCTCAATGGTTTCTGACACAATTCATAGTTGTCTCCAATTATATTACAGAGAGTACCATGAAAGTACAGTTGATTTCGAATCTCCTCGTAGGCTCTACAGTCCGCGAAAATATGTTCAGTTGGTAGATCGCCACCATGTGCTGTACATTCAGGCTTTCATTTATTTATTTTTTTAAATCTGGAGGGGGGGATATAACAAATATTGATGTTCATGTACAATTTATTATTAAAGCAATTAATCTGAACTGTCGGGTACACTTCCCACTTTCTGAGGAATGTGCTTAGTTATGCAACTCCTGCGTGACGGAATTTTTATATTTCGATTAGGCGATCACTGAAAGCTGCCTCGGAATTTGATGAGGTAGCAAAGTTACTTATTTTTACGGATTTCCTATTTATGGATTTCTTTTTGGAAGGCTCTTACGACTTACAGCCCTGCCGCAAACAAAATACCAAAGTAGTGCGCATGCGCTGCATTCAGCCCATGTGTGGGAAGGCCTAACTCCCCTCCGGCCATGCCCCTTCTTGTTCTTTTGTTCGGGGCGGACTATAGGTGAGTATTGATATATGGGAATCTGTTGAAAAAATAAAGAAAAAACGAGTAACATCATAGATGATGGATAGATAAAATATTCTATCTAGTTGACAAAATCTTTTGTAAAATGTATTTTTTTATATATTTTTTTTTTTTTATGAATGATGAAATTTTTCTTCAGAAAAGAAAAGTAGGATCTAACAGCGGCTATCACCTTAGCCCAGCGCAGCATTTTGTGTATTTTTCAACAATACTCGAGTGGCTAATGAAGTGAGGCGGCTCTTGTTCTACAGGACCCGTCCCTGCATCCGTACTGAAATAAAGAGAAGAAATGTGAAAAAAAAGAAAGAAAAGGAATTCAGTTAAACTTGTGTATTAAAGGAAAGAGAAGTAAAAAGTGAGCATGAGAGGAGAGAAGGGAGGGGAGAAATAGTGGGGCGGTAAAGAGGGGGGAGATGGTAGTGGGGGAAGTTCTGACCAATGAAATCCAAGCTAGTAGGGCATTGATCCCGCCCATTGGTCTCCCTTCTGGCCAATGAGCAGCCTCCACCCTCTAACCATCCACTCTCTCACCCTCTTTCTTCTTCCTTCTCTTTCTTACCCTTTCCCTCTCGAGCCATCTCACTAAATGCGATTCTTTCCTCCTCACTCTCTCTCTATCACTCTCTCTATCCCTCTCCCTTCCCCTATCGCTCCCTTCTTCCCACTCTCTTCTTCATAGATTCATCATTGCTTCTCTATCACTCAAATTTTCTCCTTCTCTCTTCCCCATCTACACATAACCTGCACATTAACTCACATTAATTGACTTCTCACAACGGGGTTTTGCTTAATATTGTTTTCATTTCTGCTTTTTTTCCCCTCTCGCATTAATTCTGTCAGATAAGTACCTAATACTGGAGTTACCTTAATTATTATGGACAGATCGAAATTATTGAAGAATTCGGCAATGATGTATTTCTGTAAGCTCTGTAATAATATACAGAAGGTAAAACAAACTTTGTCTTCCCAAATAAAGTCTTTATTATAAAAAAGAAACATGAATTACGAAGGTAGAAATTGTCAGCGTTCGGTTGTTTTTAATAAAACTACAGTTTACATGTCAAAATGGGTATTATTGTTTGCCGACGTTTCGGCTAGAAATTCAAGCCTTTATCAGGGCTGTAAAATACGTATGACAGAGTTAATGTATATATATATATATATATATATATATATATATATATATATATATATATATATACAAAAAGATTCAAAAAATAGAAAAACCTTATACTGAAAGCATGTGTTACAGCTAGAGCTTAAATTAGAGGTAGATCAATACTGATTTAAGAACTTAAGAAGTAAGTTGGTCCCCGATTATACCGCCCTCCAGATTTTGCTGGTTAATGAACGCGTCAAATCCAGTTTTGTGGGGAAAACACTAAAATGATGGACGCTATCGTTTTAACAGACACACACACATACACTCACATTATTTGGTTAGGGTAGCTTGAGTATTAGGACGTCACAAAAAAGCATCGTTATCATGCAGGAGGAGTTACTAATACTATTTGTATTTCAAGTTTGGTTCATGAAAATTTCTGAGACCATTGCCCTGTTTTTATGCGTATTTTGCCAAAAATATCCGATTTTTTTATATTTTTATTACACACAGATATAGCTCAATAAATGTAGCTTTGTAAGGCGCAAAAAATAACATTTTTCCAGAACAAAAAGATATTTATTGAGACGATATCGTTGAACGTTGGTGATGCGAAGGTAGAAATTTTCAGGGTTCATTGTTTTTTGAATATTTTTGTATATTTATAAATTAGTATCAACTCTGCCCTGGTTGTTTTACAGCCCTGAGGAAGGATTAAATTCTAAGCCGAAACGTTGGGAAACAATAAAACCATCTTCACATGTAAAATGCAGTTTTATTGAAAAAGAACGACCTAACCCTGACAATTTCTACCTTCGTAATACATGTTTCTTTTCTGTTTTTAGCACATGATGATGTCACATATGTGTTAAAAGACCTAGTGCAAAATAAAGACTTTATTTGGGAAGACAAATTTTGTTTTACCTTCTGGAAATTATTACAGAGCTTACAGAAACACATCATTGCCGAATTCTTCAATAATTTCGATCTGTCCATAATAATTAAGGACTCTCGAGTAATAGGTACTTATTTGACAGAAATAATGCGGGAGAAAAAATAAGCGGAAACGAAAAGAATATTAAGCAGAAACCCGTTGTGAGAAGTCAATTAATGTGAGTTAATGTGCAGGTTATAACGACCGAACCCTGACAATTCCTACCTTCATATTAAAGTTACTTATCTTAAAATCATTACTGCCATAAACTCATAACAACCTTCGGCTGACAGTGTATAATTAAGGATCTATAAAATTAACGGTGACTGTATATGATTACAAATTTATATACATAAGGTATTGTATAAATAAATAGTTATTACCAATTTTTCCAAACAAAATACTGATCTAGTTTCGTTACTGTAGAACAGGAAAATCTATTTATATAAAAATCACGTGTCTGTCTGTTTGTCCGTTTGTCTGTTTGTTCCTTATACAAATTCACACCGTTTAACCGCTGAATTTTCAAATTCCTTCAAGTCTACCCACAATGTAATAGAATCCAATGTATTATAATTTAATTTAGACCTAGCCGATCATCCAAGAAAATATTATTTTTTCCCCCAAATTTATTACATTTAAACAAAGGGGCTCCCCGTGGTCTGTTGGCCTACTAAATGGAATCTCATGCGGGAGATGGAGGCTAGAATCCCGCCGGCTCCAGGGATTTTTCTCATTTCAGGACCCGTGTTGGCGCTATTAGGCCAGATGGTGGTACAATAAATAAAAAAAAAAAAAAAAAAGGCAGATTCTGTAAAAGTATTTGATTTTTGACAATAGGAAACACTAGGTAGGCCTTAGTTTCCCCATTTGGCAGATAAGCATGATAATGGCTCAGATTTCCGTACGCCGCACAGTGGTCCAAATCTAGCCATCATGGTGCAAAAAATACTTTGAGTGGACGGATTGCCTTCAAACTCGGCATGATGTTTATTGGATTGTCGAGAAGGTGTTTTATGTGGATTATGACAAAATAGGTATGGGTGGGGGTGGGGGTAAGAGGGAGAGTGGGAGGTACTTTATAGCTTTTCAATTGCTTTTCGTTGAAGGACTTTGTTCAAATCTTGTATGATGTTCATTGAAGGGCTGAGAAGGTGCTTTATGAGGAATAAGAAAAAATAGGAAAAGGTTGTGGTGGGGTTAAGAAGGAAAATCTGCCATTTGATGAGTAATACCTTGAAGGGGAGGACAATTGATAACCATTTGGGGGAATTAATTTTATTTGCTAAAAAAATATAGCATTTAGAAGTGAAAACTTAGAGGATGGTAAGAGAACGTTCTGTGAAGATCGACCTTTCATTATTATTTACTTCAAAAATATTAAATATTCATTTGTTTATACGCTCTTCAGAACTACTGGCTGCATTACTAGTAGTAAGACCAGTCGAGGATTTCATCATTAGAGCTTTATTATTATTATTAATATTTATTTATTTTAAATTATTTTATTCGTTATTATTTATTTATTTTTTTTTTTTTTGCATAACATGAATTTTAACAATCTGAGTCATCTGTGGTGCTATCTCCGCAGCTGCTTTCTGGTGCTTCGTCTTTATCATCTCCCTCAATTAAAGTATGAACATCGTCCATAACTTTTTTGTGAAGTTTCCTCGAGCTTTTTTTCGGAAGTGGCCTAGCAGAAATAATCACCGGGTCGGAGGAGAGCAAGAGCCGGCAAAATAGTCCTCTATATTCATTTTTCTGCTACTTTCCTTGTAAAAAATTGCCTATAATGGCTGACATCCTTGTTCCTTGATTCCTGTGCGTTCACTCAAGAACAACACAAGGAATGCTGACCCAAATTACTGCCAGCAGATGACCTCTGGGTAGAGGGTCAGGGCTACCTGCTACCGCAGCAGGTAGCGCGCCGAGCCTAGGTTTTCCCCATAAAATTCCCTCCCAATACCAAAGGGGCATCGAGGGGCATACAAACCTTATATATTCTGTTAGAGGAATGTAAAGGCTACAAGCTGACACAAATAACGCCGTGATTCCTGGTGATGCTGATTTTTAAAACCTTTCTAAATTTCAAATAGGCTTGTAAAAAAATACTTAACTTTAAAAATCTGTTACCCAACTTCATATGAAGATATTTCGCTCGTTTTGTCATATTTATGTAGTCCATCTATGGTACATTTATTACAGAAAAAATTATAAAAATAAAAAAAATTATTATGGCATATTAATTGACTAGTATCCTAGGGTTGCAAATAATGTTTGAGCACACATGTATAGAATCGGCATCTTTGAACCGTGTCGGAGACTAAATAGACGGACAAAAAATTAAAATTTCTTTATTAATATAATATATGGTTACTATAGAACCTTCTAGACATGTTTTGGTGTTTCTTAAAAAAAGTTGGATTTTTCGATTTTTTGCACCATGATGGGCGGATCTGAACCACTGTGCGCCGTAAAAAGAAAAAAAAATTAAAACAAAATTTCTTTATTTTGAATAGTTGAGACGTTTCTCGTAGAAGATTATTCGTGCGTGGCATTTTAAACAAATTCCACTCACAGGAGCTGTGCCAGAAATTTGATTACTTGAATAATTTGTGATCTTTTATTTTTTTACAGGCATTGGAGAAAATTATTGTTAACTGTTATTTTTTTTCAACTCTTTTCACATAACGTTTCGGCCTTTAGGCTATTTTCAAACTAGAAGACAAATAAAAGAAGTGTTAACTTCAAAATATTCCAATATTAATATAATATAACAAAACTATGTCTATATTTGTGTATAATTTAAAAACATATTTTACCTTAAAACTAGCAGCCTCATTATTACATACTGTATTCAAGGCCTTGTCATCCCAGCATATTACAAAACAACTAATCATTAAACCTTAAAATTACGATTATATATATTCTTATTAAATTATTCCAAATCTACATTAATTACATTATTAATACCGTTCTTAAGCACACCATTCCACAATTTTCTTTACTATCCCCTACATTGACAAGAATATTTTATGACCTAAAATACCTTTCTATACCTATCATAAATATAACACTTACAAAACATTCAACACAGGAGGTGTATATATATATATATATATATATATATATATATATATATATATATATATATATATATATATATATATATATGTTTGTGTGGAACGGCTTCTTTCGCTCCTTTCTTCATCACTATATATATATACATATAATTTAGAAACGTGGACATTTCTCAACATAGAAACGGAGAAACACTGTTAGGGTGGGTTTACACTTGCTAGTTATTGCAGGATATTTATATCAGAGAGAAATTGCGACTATTGAAACCCATGTAAAATGTAAGTCTGCAATAAATTGCTCATGGTAGAATTTATTGCCGACATACATTTTACATGGGCTTCAATAGTCGCAATTTCTCTCTGATAGAAATATCCTGCAATAACTAGCAAGTGTAAACCCACCCTAAGTCAGAATTTCTCTCTGATATAAATATCCTGCAATAACTATCCAGTGTAAACGCACCCTTATGTGAACCTGAATTCTATTGATTAAACGTGTGCGGGTTCTGCTTGGCAAGGACTTTCGTTAGTTTCCTATTGTTTTTATTTTATCAATTAAATTCCAATATTTTATATTTGAGTTCATGTAAGTTATTACACCCAGTAGCTTAATTTCGCTCTATTTTTAATATTAGTAAATGTATGATTGTGCCAACAATATGAACGAGTCCTGGAATACTTAGTAGATTGCAGGTGTGAATAATTTATAAGTGGCTCGGTTGAAGAAATTAAATGCGTTCCACTGTGCCCCCGAGCACCAAATATTTCATTTAGTTCCTGGATCCAAGACAATCATTGACGATGGAATAAAATATTTCTACTCTCCTATATTATGGTGGGAATGTAATTACCTTTTCTGAAATATTGTTAGTTCGTTATACATCTAGTTTTTCATGTAGCTGATTGAATTTCTTAAACAATGGCGCTCAGTCAAGATAGAATTATGTTTGTAGACTGTAGAGGCAAAAGACAATTTTACAAATAGAGAGTTGAAGAAGGAGGAATGTCAAGTTTAGAAAGTTTAATTTAACATAATCCAAACTTGAAGTATGATGTCGCTATGTGTGACAATTGAACTAACAAGGGAACATACCCAAGTGTCCAGAGCTGAAAGTTTTTATGAAACTGTATATTTATTAGAAAAGTGAAAATAATCGGTACGTATTTTATCATATCGTAGAACGAAGGGGCGAAACCACCTTCCAAATTACACCTCAAAAATTCTTACATAGAAAACAATTATATACACAGATTGTTTAAATAATAATTTATTTATAACAACAAAAAAAATGTTGGGCCTTTTTTTTTACTCGATATCAACATTTTTGTTATGAAACAAAAGAATTGGAATACGTTGCTTAATTAAACGATTTATGATATTTAATTAATTTCCAGATCAGAATTTGGCGTATATCAGTATGATTAATGCGCTCACTGGACAAATTTGTATACATATTTGTTTTTAGCGCGGTTCCTCCCTCCCTTCATAGGGAGAGGAACCCCTCTTATAAGGTTGATCTCATGAAACAATCCGGAAGTGCCGACTAGAAAATTTTGTGTTTTTCAGAACCCCTAGAGCCCGAAAATTACGGTGGTTCAAATTTGTTTTTTGTATTTTGTATATATATATATATATATATATATATATATATATATATATATATATATATATATATATATATATGCCTGTTCGCTCTCTAGCTCCCAGACGAATAGTCCGATTTTGATGAAATTTGGTACAAAAATCTTTCATCTAATTTTAAAGGTCAAGTTCGTTAACCAGGAGAATCCCCCCACCGGAACATGGTTTTTGGAGCGAATGTCGCGCGAAAAAAATCGTTCCGCTTACTTCATATGCATGCAAGTACTCGTTTTATAGGCGTTTTGGCCTAGGAAAACGAATGAAACCATTTTTAGGGCGATAGCTTTAACCGTTTTCGAGAAAATTGGAAAAATAGTTGCTGAATAACGTTTTAGCGCGGTTACTCCCTATCTCCATAGGGAGAACCCGCTTATGAGGTTGACCTCATGACGCAATCCAGACCCCATCGATGACGAAAATATAGGTGGTTCAAATTTGTATGTATATATATATATGTATAACCACGACAGAATGGAATTTTATTCGCCACGAAGTACATATTTACAGTTGATTATAACAGTAAAACGAATTTGCTAGTAAAACAAGATACTTAAAATGACAACGAATTTTTGGTTGTTTAGAATAGAGCCTTCTCAGCAGTAGTCAATGAGTAAGTACGTTTTCAGTGCATAATTGTATTGACTTATACAGATTAAGAATTATCCGCTTCTGTGTATGTTGGCTACTGTCAGTTTCCTGTGATTTGTGATGCTAATCTATTCCATTTCTTCGAGATGTAAGTAACCGCGCTAAGATGACGCAGTTCCTGCTAATCGGACTTTTTTGGTTTTGGTACTTAAAATCATGGGATTCAGTTGAAATATTTTCTGTATGTTCGGATTTCATTAAAACTAATATGTTAAACTTTTGGTTACGTTTGGAGTTAAGGAAGAGTTAGAATAAAATATTTTATTAACAGACATGAAAATCTCTAGAAGAGGATTTTGGGGTCTGGCGGACCCGACCAAGTAAAGTCATAAGCCCCTTTGAACAAAGGCCGAACAAAATATTATCTGTTTCTATTCTAAGCTTTTTAAATGACAATAGGGATATGAACGGAACCACGCTAAGATGCTGCAGTTCCTGCGAGTCGGACTTTTTTATGTAAAATAACATACCATATTTCCTTATAACATTTTTTCCATCAACGTTAGTTTAAAAGTTAGAATATTTGAGGTGTAACTTGGAATGGTGGATTCACCCCTTAAACGTGCGATTGAGCCGATATAAAAATAAAAAAAAAACGTATAGATTCTTTTCACGTGTTTAATAAGTATACAAAGTTTAATCAAAATCGGCTCCGGGCACTTGGAGATGTTCCCTTGTAAGATTAATAAAACGTGAAATTTATAAATGATCCGTAACTTTGAAGAGCAGTGATTATTTAATCATTTTTATTAATTAACGTGTTCCATTTTGACCTTCCCCTGTTATAAAATTACATATAAAAATCGTAATAAGAATACAACAAAAAATATGTCATATCATAAAGTCACTTAGAAATGAAGAAAATTATTTTTGGTTATGACACATAGACAATTGTCCAAAACTACCCACCCGTCCAACCCTCAAGTCTTGGATATATTTTTTTTTTCACAACTTTCAAAAACTTTCTACTGCAGCAAGATAGAATTGTAGGTCTCCAATTCTATTTTAATCCAATAGCAAGTTTTTGAAGGCTTAAAAAAAAAATAAATAAAAAAATATATCCAACACTTGGACGTGTAGTTTTGGACAATTGTGTATTTTTCTCCTAGATCTTTTTTTTGTTTAACATTTCAAAAATTGTATTAGTTAACAAGATATGTAGAGGGATCTGATTCAATAAAAAAATATTTTAATGGACAAATTTGCATCAGACAATCACTAATATGTATTTTGTCCAGGTGCCCTTGTAGTATTTCCAAATCTCGTCTTACCGCAGAAGAAATAAATAATATTGGCGCAATTAATTATATTAATTATTGGACAGCTAAAAGTTCAATATTGGCCTTGCTCATGATTGAGGGAATCAGTGGTTAGTGAGGCTTGGATTGGTTGGAGACACGTGCTAGCCACATGTTGAGCAGGGGAGGAGCTGTCTGTCAACAGTGTTGCCCATATTAACCCACTGTCAAATCAACCCGCCCGCCAAACATAGTTATATTGCGCTATAACATAACGGCTCACATGTCAAAGCAAATTAGCCAGGTATTACAACATTTGATTAGAGTCTATTTGTACATTTTGGCGGCTTGTAGCGAGGAAATGTTCTTGTCTCAGTTTGGCCAAGCTTAACCAAATGATATAGGCCGATTGAAATGATTCAATTTTAATAAATATCTCAAGTTTTTAAACAGATTTGTTCCTACCTGCACGGATATTCTGAAAATAATTTGATATTCCATTAAGACAATTTTAAAAATAATGAGGTGCATATTAGTTAATTGACGAGGCAATAATAAATCAAAGAATAGTTAGGATTCGGCGAAGAAAAACAATCAGATTTAAATGCCTAGGCAATGAATGCCTTGGGCACAGTTGGCACCAACCGGCCCCCGCACAGTGGGGCCAAACGACATTTCGTGTTTCACAAAAGGCAAATAAAATTTAGAACAACTTGGTCTAGACAGATTTTCGTTTTTTGTTTCCCCTGTTTATTAAAGTATGTGTAAATAAGTCACGAACTTTTACATTTAAACATAAAATAATATTTAATTTTGTATATATCTGGCGCACGGTAGTGCGCCAGGCCAAGTTCCGGCCTAAGCATACTGTGTGTATATTACAGGCGGTCTTAGAGCCAGTATTTACCCTCTGATAACTTTCAACCAGGTAAAGATAAAGTTATGAAATTTTACATAGGTATTATACTACTAGATGTGAGTAAAACTGGAAATTTTAATAATTCTACATCGAATAGTATCTGTGATATAAGCGATCGAACATCGGGATTTATAGGACTCACTCACTGACTGACTCATTTTGCAGGATGATAGATATGGGGGCGTTATTAAAGGAAAACTTGAAAAATCCTAAAAAGTTGTGTTTGACTCTGCTTCCGGAGCGGGGGCGTGCCAGTTTTGTACTTCCTTCAGAAACCCATCATTCCGTGCGAAATCCATGATGTGGGGTATGAAATGAATCGTTTCGGTATGAAGAACCTATATTTGATGTTTTAAGAAACATTTAGACGCATATAGGCTTGGTCAAAATCTTATACCAGCTGTCTGTCTGCATGTTTGTTCCTTATTCAAATCCGAACCGTTTCACCAATTTTGACCAAACTTGGGACACAGGTGGGTCTTGATACGGGGAGAATCATAGGCTAGGTTAAATCAGCTGTCTGTCTGTCTGTTTGTTCCTTATACAAATACACACCGTTTGGCCGATTTTGACAAAACTTGACACACAGGTCGGTCTTGAACCGGGGAGTGTCATAGGATGATAGTTCAAAATAGTCTATCAGCTGTTTGCCTAACTGTTTATTTCCTTTACTAATCCACACGATTTGACAAATTTTGACCAAACATTTTACACAGGTAGGTCTTTATCCGGGGAGTGTCATAGGCCAGGTCAAAATCGTCTATCAGCTGCCTGTCTGCATGTTTGTTCCTTACACAAATTCACACCATTTGACCGATTTTGACCAAACTTGGCACACAGGTACGTCTTGGTCCGGGGAATGCACTAGGCTAGGTCAAAAAGGTCTTCCAGATGTCTGTCTGTATGTTTGTTCCTTATACAAATCCACACCGTTTGGCCTATTTTTACTAAACATGGCGCTCAGGATAGGGGAATGTCATATTACCTATGATGTTTTGTACTTTTTGTTCCATCGGAAAGCCATCATTCCTTCTGAAATGATTCAAATGAATCGTCTTGGCAAGGAGAACCTATATTTGATGTTTTAAGAAACATTTCGACGCATCCTAACAACAACAGGTGTGACTTGTTTCTTAAATGTTGTAAATAAAGTCGTAGGGGTTAACTGCATAATATAATTGAAAGCAGATACTAAATTTTTCAAATTCGAGTCATCTAAATTACAAAGCTTAGGATCAAAAACCCAAAATGTATCGTCTTTGTTCTTATCATTTTCTTGAAGGCCTTCTACACTTTCCCGATTGTGATCTTTATCCTCGGGATAAGGTTCATGTGTTTTACAGTGTAATAGGTTAGTTAAGAGAGCAATCAATTTGTCCTCTAGAGTACTGTCATCTGGAAGTGCTTCTAACTTTTCTAGTCTAGTGATTAGATGTAGATAGGTATGCTACTTATTGGTATCGAATACTAGCAGTAAGGAGAACTTTATGCAGAATCCAGTTACCCTGGTTTTATATGAAGTACAAAAGCCAGTAGGTATGCGGCACCTAAATTTTAATTAATACTTAGAAAAAAGTAATGAGATCCCCCAAAAAAACATAAATGTAAAATAGAGGCCAAGTTCCCTCCCCAAAAATATTTGTCAATACAAGAGATGATACAAGAAAGAAATGTCCAAGTTCATTACTTAGAAGACCTATTAGTTACTTACTAAGAACAGTAAAGAAACTTCAACTGACCTTTAAAAACAACAATAAACGTACTTTTATCCAGTTAATAAAATATCACTTTCCTCAACCAGGTATATTCTTAAACTTGGCAATGTTTAATTTTCTCACTAAAGATAATTTCGGCACAAATAAAACATTGCCAAGTTTAAGAATATCCTGGTTGAGGAAAGTGATATTTTATTAACTGGATATAAGTATTTCTATTGTTGTTTTTAAAGGTCAGTTGAAGTGTCTTTACTGTTCTTAGTAAGTAACTAAGTGGTCTTCTAAGTAATGAACTTGTGTCATCTCTTGTATTGGCAAATATTTTTGGGGGGGATCTTGGCCTCTATTTTACATTTATGTTTTTTTGGGGGATCTTAATATCAGGACTGATATCGTTGAAATTAAGCATTAAAATCCTGATTAGACTTGGAAAAAATTAGACTGACATCTTCAAAACGTAAATTTATCTTAATTCAACAATATTATTAATTGAAATAATATTATTTTTGAATGATTTGAAAATAGATTTTGATTTTTTTCATGTCTAATCAGGATTTGAATGATTAATTTCAACGATATCAGTGTTATATTAATTTAGATGAAAAATAAAATATTATTTTATGCTCAATTGTTCGTGAAATATATACATAATTTAATAAATAGGAGAAACAAAAAACAAAAATCTGGCTAGACTAAGTCGTTCTAAATTTTATTAGCTTCCATTAAAAAAATAACCTACATTGAAATCGGTTAAGGTCTAGAGGCTGTATTCAGAATAATGAATAAATCTGTTATTTCATTCTGAATAATGAATAATTTTTCATTTATTATTCTGTCAATTGAATGAATAACGTAACTTTGTATTTTTATTCATAATTGAAAACAGTGATTAATTAAATGACAATGTTTATTGAATAAAAATGATTTATTGAATGAAAATTTTTTATGTGGAGGAAAGAATTTTTTGAATGAAATTGATTTATTTAACTGAAATATTTTGTTAAATACAAGTGATTTATTTTAAAAATATTTTCTAATAAAAATTACTAAGTTCATTAAACGTTTTCTTCTTTTTAATGAAAATTATTCATTGAAGTGATATTGTTTACTGAACTAAAGAATCTGAGTTTGTTGTTCCATGAAACACATTATTTTAAATGTATAAAATTAATGAATGAAAAATGAAAAATAATTAATGAATTACTAAATAAATTCTTATTCAATGAAAATGTATTGAATAATGAGCCAACCCAGTTATTCATGGAATAAAAAATAAATCAGTGGACGAATAACTTATTCAATGAATAAATTCTTATTCAATAAAAAATTATTTGAATGATTATTGAATAAACAATTTATTGAACAATGCCCTACTCTGTTCTGCTTAAACTAGAAGGATTGATGATATTTTGGGTCACTGTTTATATTGATTAAAATTTAAATATCAATTATATGTTATTTAGAGCATTTCCTTTCCTCATAGGGAGGAAGCCTGCTTATGGTGGGGACTCCATAGGATTAAAGAAAAAGATGTGTGACGATGCCCAAAATCCTGCCTTGGGAAGTCGTCAAATTGTTTCTCTGAAAAGTCAGGATGTCTTGCTGAATACAATGCACAGGTCTTATAAAAATGAAGGCGTTTTTTCTACATTTTTCTGTTTTTTATATGCTCACCTGTCATACTTTGCAAGAAAATTGTACGTTATGGACAAAAATTGCGCCAATTTTTGGATTCAACACACCAAAACAAATAAAATTCAGCTAAAAGATTCTATTCATCTAATTAAAACCTTTTTGTTGCATACCACTGTTATTTTACATTACTTTTACTCAATGAAGATGAATGAAGAGCCTTGTTGGCCTTAAACAAATATAATTTAAAAACTTGGAGGAAATTTAATTTAATTTCCAAATTTGACTCGCGTGTTTTTATTGATTTTAATAATGTTCCGCCGCTTCCTGCCTTAAAAAATTATCATCCGGCCTTAATTACACACGCCAGTTTTTTCATTTTTACATGGTCCAAACCCCTAAAAACAAACATTTAAAAAAAAAAAAAGTTTCGAATCTAAACAAAACGTTAACCGAAGCCCTTTATCAGAGATCTAAAACGGAGCGCCCCAACCGGAATACTGCAGATAAATATTTGATCTCTGTCCCCAGGCAAGCCGACATTATGTAGGTGTTGTTTCCTCAACAGATTTTAAAGCTAAATATTTTTTTCATGTTTTGAAAAGCACGAAAAAAAGCGAATTATAAGTCAACTGGATTTTTTAAATTAGGAAAGGATAAAAATAATAAGGGGGCGAGATTAGCAGTGTAGAGCAATGGACTAATAAGTTGGAGGACCTGAGTTCAAATCCCGAGCAAGCACTAAAGAATTTTTCTTCTAGTGTCTTCGTTCATGGGTTTAATTCGGCCTCCCTGACCGTACCTAGGCCAACCCAGCCTTTAATTAATTTAACAATGGGTACCTTGGGTGCTAAAGACTAGTAGTCGAAGCAGCCAAGGGGAAAATCAGGCGACCGGAGCATAGTACTGACCACACTATCTCCCTAGTGTGCCGTATGATCATGTATCAGATACCTCTATAGTATCTGCCCCTCAGGCCCTCGTGGCCTGTTTCGGGACTGTTTTTTTAAATAATAAGGGCTTTAATGGATTAAAAATTAGGGCTAATTTTCATGTAAATGGAGGAGGAGTATGATTTTTAAATGTACTGTAACACATAAAAGCACATTTCTCTCCCACTGTTTAAATATATATATATATATATATATATATATATATATATATATACATATATATACACATTGATTTTAAGAAAATAAGATGAAATAGTGACTGAGCTTAATCAACTTATGCACATAAATAAATAAATAGACTAGACAAACTCACATGCTGGAAACAGCATAAATATTATTAGCCAGCCTCTAAAAAATTAGCTTTCAATAGCTGTGTAATACCTGTGCTGTCTTAAGTATGTCAAATACGGTCAATTAAGGGAGGCGACCAGATAAAATTCATACATACCAAAGAGCATTGGAGAATATAATATAATAGATAGATGAATAATTTAAAAGCATTTTTAATCTTCTTCCGACCGACTTCCAATCAAATATATATATATATATGCATAATTTTATTTTTGTTATTGATACTGCTTGCGCATTCGGCGGTTGTTTCTTTGCGTTAAAATACATACAATGAAGCTGTAATAAATACAACCGAAACAAATCGATCAAGCGGAAAGCAGAATATGATATACAAATTTGAAATACCGGTATTTCAACCGGTGGCCTATGGGTCTGGAACGTGGACAATTCTTGTTGGCAGCTTTGGATTGTTTCATGAAGTCGACGTCAAAAGCGGGTTTCCTTCTTATGGAGGGAAAGCCGCTTATGAAGACTCTTTTATAAATAGGAATCATTAGGAAAATAACTCGATAGTGAGGAAGGTAGATCTGGTAGGTAGCAACAGAGTTAAGGAGTGACTGATGTGGGTGGGAAAATAACTCCAGAGTGAGGTAGTAACGGGGGAGAATTGGTTGTCATTTAGTGCGGGGGAGTGACGGGAAGGTAACTAACTATAGAGCGAGTGAGTGAGAGGAGTGATGGATATGATAGGAAAAATAACTAGATTGTGAGGAAGTGATGAGAGAAGACCCGGTAGGTGAAAAGTGAGGTATTGATATGGGGAGAGTGAGAAAGAAGCTAGAAAGTGAGGGAGTGATAAGAGGAGAGCCGAAAGGTAGCTAGAGAGTGAGGGAGTGATGAGAGAAGACCCGGTAGGTAGCTAGAAAGTGAGGTATTCATAAGGGGAGAGTGAAAAAGAAGCTAGAAAGTGAGGGAGTGATAAGAGGAGAGCCGAAAAGTAGCTAGAGAGTGAGGTAGTGATGAGAGAAGGCCCGGTAGGTAGCTAGAGAGTGAGGTATTGATAAGGGGAGAGTGAGAAGATAGTTAAAGAGTGAGGGAGTGATGAGAGAAGACCCGGTAGGTAGCTAGAAAGTGAGGTATTGATAAGGAGAGAGCTAGAGAAGGGAGCTGCCCTGTTTAATGGTTAATGGTTCCCTGTTTGCCTTCACTCCAATATCTGATGTCTCTCTAGCATACTAATGGCCTTCCATGCCCTGTTTATCCGCCTCTCCTCGTACCATCTCTAGCAATGGAACCACCCTCGCAACTAGGACAGGTACTTGCAATACAACTCAAACCGATAATCCTTAACTCAACAAGGCCAACAATAATCCTACCCGATTAGCAAACCCAGGAAGCAAATTTATAAACGTTATATGAAAGGTCAATATATTGAATGCTGCCACAATATTTATAGATCAACTACATTTCGTAATAAATAGATTAGAAGGCATTTAGAAAGAAAACAAAATGTAATTTACACGAACAATACTTCCAGATACACCAATAACTAGGGAACAGATGTTCATGTTGAATAAAATTCAAATATGTACATATATATTCAACTATTTATAATCAAATGTGTAATACAAAATTGAAAATGTTTAGTAAAATTGAACCAAAAACACTTTAAAATCTTGAAAAGAAAAGCATAGGTAACTAGTAAGATCTCTGTTATTATAAATGGAAAGAACAAAAATTAAAAATATATAGAACAAAATTACTAAAAGTCTATAACATATTGAAGAAAAGCATATATAAAAATTAGGAACTCATATTAAAAAGGGGAAAAAGATGTTGACAATTTCTATAGATGAACATTATTTTGAAAAAAAATGTTTGCAACAAAATGCATTTTTAAATTGTCTAAAGTGAAAGGAAGAGGTCTGATCTCATGAGGGGAGTATACAGTGGTGGGGTCACCGATCAGGCCCATTTTTGTCTGGTGATTTTGCCTCGAAAAATAGTCAAGCGTTTTGTTCAATGCACATTAGGAGCTAAGGAATAAAGTAAAATAGGTTGAAAATTCATTATTTTATATCTCGAGTTAGGAAAATGATATCGACTTTCAATTATTTATTTATTTTAGAGATTAGGTTAAAGGAATAATACAACTGTTAAACAATAATTTGTTATATATTTTTTTAAAAAACATCTGCTCCTAGACTATTAGCGCCAGGGAAGCATGGCTGCCTGCCACCTTTGCTTCTTGCAATTAAAAAAGACACAATGATCTAGACTCAATGGGTAAAGCATTCTTTCTGGGTTTCCCCTTTATTTTTTCAATTACAAAATAAAAGGAATATCAAAATATATAGCAAAAATATTTATTTATGGCAGAATATGTAAAAATATGAATTTAAAAAAAAAAAATGTAAAATAGAAACCTGTTTAAATGTTATAAAATCACTTAAAACGTGCAGAATTACATGAACAATTACGATTTAAGAACCAGAAAAAATATTTAAATACAATAACATCCGTTCCATAGCAATAATTATTATTATTATTAGCAGAGGAAGAGGACTTTATTAAGCATGTATGCTGTATCAACGGAGCCCCCTAAACACACATAGCCCTAAAAACAACTTTCTCGTAAATCAAGATTTCTTTGTCGTTCTGGAGGAAGTTTTAGCGACAGATTCTTCTTTCGGAGCACTGAATAGAGAATTTTTGTAAAAGCCAGCATTTGAGGGACATCTCATTATACCATGGACAGAAAACACGTTTGGACTAAAGGTTTTTTCTCCCTTCTGGCCGAGGGATCTTCCCTACACATAAAAGGGATTATATGGGTGTTACACTTGTCTGAGAATAAAGGTCTTCATGTACCTGCTTTAGGAACACTGCAGCTCCAGGATGTTCCTCCCACAGGGCAAATTGCGATTTTATTGATTCTTTCCGGTACAAGAAAAAATTGAGTTCTGACATAACATATTCTCACTACCCCAGGCTCTATTGAGAAGCCATCCCCAAACCATTTGATCTGAGGGAATCAAGCTGGCCATCAATCAATTAGATCCGCAACTGAAAAAAAACCCCAAAACTGAGGATAAACTATTATATATATATAGATATCAACATATATTTTTCTTATAAATATTATAATGCTATTTGCTATTGCTTGTAACATTCGTGAATCTCATTTCCTCAAAAATCTCTATTTCCTCTCTTTTCTAGCTAGGATATGGCTGCCATCTTTTCTTCTTTTTGAAACAAAAGACACCACCCCTATTGAGAATCGAACCCACGACCTTTGACATGGAGTGCTCAGGCCTTAGCGTTCACTGCTATGTGGCCTCCACTTTCAAAATAAAACATTTATGCTTGCAATAATTACACATTTCTCTAATTAAGTGTGAGTCAAAAGAATATTCTCGATATTACATATTCTTAGACATTTTACCAACATACAAATACTTAACGTTTTTGTTTATTGATCTCAATGAATAATAATAATGCAGAATACCTGTTCAGAAGCATACAGCAGTGCATCTGGTGGAGCCCATAACATCCAAGGCCTGTGTATATTACAGAGTAAACCCTAAGTTCTTATGAACCGTTTTTTTTTCTAATTGGTAAGTCATTTCCCATCACAACTACTCCCTGACTTCTCGTGTTTATTTTGCATTTAAACAAATTATTACCAAGAAATGCTTCATACACTTCCAAATTGACGAATTTTCTTCGGTATGCAGCTTCTCTGTCAGCACTTCCCTCCGAGCGAAAGTAGCTATTGAGGTTGGATAGAATTTTTGAAAAATTTCTTCAAATCTTTATCGATCCTACCTAGTAGACACCGAAAATGACCCCCATTAAAATTTATATATATATATACATATATATACATATATATATATATATATATATATATATATACATATATATATATATATATATATATATATATATATATATATATATATATACAGGGTGGTCCCGAAGGGAATCGCCATACTTTAGGAGAGTGTACTCCGACTAATGGTTAGTTGAATGCCACCAAGGAGAAATTTTTATTTGCATTATTTCCCTAGATTTAGACGTTTCCGTGTTTTTTTTTTTTTTTTTGTCTAAACGCTAGTTTTTGGCCATTTTTGTGGTATTTGTTGTTCATTCCATAGGGAAAATTTAATTCTACTGACATTTTCAAATTCTGCATGAAATCTCCTATAAGATCTCATGTACCTTGTGCAAAACTTTCTCAAACCAAATTCACAGCGTCCACCCAAACAAATAACGTATCACGAAATAAAAGAGTTTTTATTTTTAATGTTCGACTGTTAGGTAGATAGGACTCGCAGAAAAATTGCATTATTTCATTGCCATGGCTAATTTGTTAGTAAGTGTTCAAGGCCAAAAAAGGATGCTTTGCATGGGTAAATTGTGGTCAATTAAAAAAAAAATTAATAAGCAAAACATTTTGGCTTTTAATGATTAAATCAGTAAAAGCCAAAATGTTTGATAAGTTATTTGTTTGAGTGGCTGCTGTGAATTTGGTTTGAGAAATTTTTGCACAAGGTACATAAGATATTATATTCATCATTGTTTTTTATTCTTCCTCTTCGAAGTTATTGTGAACATTGTTATATTCACAAACCCCATTTATGAGCTTCGGTTTATTAATACTGCCCTTACATCTTCCAATAAGAGGAGGGTGCTTCCTTATAACTTAAATACTCTTTGCCCTCTCTGACAGGCGTTTAGAGATTTTGGGTTGAAACAATGGGAAGGACCAGCCCTGGAGTGTGGGAGCACCGCTTATACCCTGGAGCACCTTTTCAGCTCATAACGGAGCGAGGGAGGGAGGGAGAGAGAGAGAGAGAGAGAGAGAGAGAGAGAGAGAGAGAGAGAGAGAGGGAGAGAGGGAGAGGCTTGTCGATAATATAGGGGGGATTACTGGAGCAGGGGAGGGTAGATTGAGGCCTGAGGCAGCGCAATATGCCCCCGCCCGGCTCGGGGTAGAGAAGTAGATTTATTAAGCCTAGAGGAAGGACCCCAAGGCAGATGGCTGTTTGTTCACATCAAGTATTCCTAAGCTGGTTCCTCACTTACCCCCAACAACCTTCCCTCTTCCTCTGTTTAATATTCCACTCTGCCTCTTTAACTACTCCTAATAAAAAGATAATCTGTCGAAACACTTAAGTCGTCACTGTGGAAGTAGTGTAATAGCTCGTGAGGCGAGTTGTAGGCGGGTCGATGCAGGATATGTAGGCAATCAATTCCCAGCGAATAGGATTGTTGAGATGACAATTTTGTACACATTATCGGCACAGAATTGGGGAATCTTTCGTCAAATAAGATGTTTTAAAGTATTCAAGGAAGAGTTAGGATTCGGCTCAAATCAGTAATTGAAAATCTATGTTCTATATGTATATGTATATATATATATATATATATACATATATATATATATGTATATATATATATATATATATACATATATATATATATGTATATATATATATATATATATATATATATAGTTTGATACTTCGTGAAAAATATATCTATTAACAACATTTTTTTTCGAATACTTTCTTAACTCCAAATGTAACCAAAATTTAAGAATATTAGTTTAGAAGAATTTCAAACGTGTAGAAAATATCTTATAATATATAAAATTTGAACCACTTTTATTTTCGTGATTTAAGTGAGCACTACCTGATCGCGTCATGAGATCAACCTCATAAGCGAGTTTCCTCCCTATGGAGGGAGGTAGGAACCGCGCTATGAATGAAAAATACTAGTGCTATAATAAATATGTGTTCTCTTCATGAAATGTTTGAGTAGGCTTTATAACCGTGTAGAATGCAGCTACTGGCTCGGAGCCATTAAGTAAATAGGATCCCAAATATTTATTGTGGCGATTAATACTCGAAGGCTGTTTACGCAGTAAATAGGAGTGGATGCGTGGCTAAAGACCACTCGAACCGGTCTACATCTACTAAATCCATTCATGAATCATGTTCGCTTTCATATACCATTAATAAATGTGTAAACTAAAGCGTATATAAAAAAAAAAGAAAAAAAAAAAATACGAATCAAATGCTCACAAAACAATATCTGAAGCTACTGTTATATAATGGCTCACGAAGGCATGTTGATATTATCTTTGTTTAACAACAATTTATAGCTAAATATTAAACATATACCAAACACTCAACCCGCAGCTAATGTTTACTTAGCTCTTTGTATTCCCAAAGAGAAGTGTTCCATTCGAATAGAATTTAATGATTACGACAAAATAATAATAACAATCGATTAATTATTCGTAATTTTGAAAAACAATTATTAGAAAATTACACCTACAGTAACTTCTGATCTCCAATGCAATGATTTTATTTAGAACAATAGAATAGCTCCAGCTTGTGAGTAGAACAATAGAATTTCGTTTTAAGTATTTAAAATAATTTTTATTGATTTTAAATACTTAAAAAATATGTAATGGAAATCTTTTTAAAATTATTACTTTTGAAAAAAAAAACAAACAATATTTACTTCCGGCACTAATGTCCCAGATGTTAGTGCGCCGTAAAAAAAACAAAAAAATATTTACAAAATTGGAAATAACAAAATATATATTAAAAACTTTATGTATAAACTTTAAGAATGCAAAAAATAATTATTATAAATACAACAACAAACCATACTCTCCCATTCACATACTTATGAATAGACAAATTAGGATTAAAAATGAATTAAATTGTCATTAGAAGCGGTTGACCGGTGTTGAGATTTTTGTGTTATTGATCTTTTTTTATAAAATATAGTTATCTTAATAAAAAAGAAAAAATACAAATTTTGAAATATGTATAAAATCTTTTATGTTATGTTGCCTAAAATTTATCGTGGTAGGTGAGGGAGAAACCTAGGCATTTATTGCTGAATAAGGCTGCCAAAGAGCATATCGCACTAGCATTTCTAAAGTGACACAACTCAGAAATCGGTTTTATTCACACCGTCATAGTTATGACTGTGAAAGACATGGTTAATATCTCTTTATCAACCACCAAAACTGTATGCACCTAGCTGGCACTAGATAGGCAAGAGTGTCACATTTTCAATTGAGTTTATTTTGAGTTGTGTCACTTTAGAAATATTAGTGCGATGTGATGAGAAGAATGTGATGGGACGTTTTTCTATTAGCCAAATCCCAACCTTTCCTTGACTTCCTATAAAATATTTCAATAACTTTAGTATTATTTTGTTTGACTTTATTATTATTAAATGTATATTATATTTACAACTTTGGTTTTATTATTATTGACTTATTTTATTTACAGCAGTTCAATCTATTTTATTTTCATTGATTAATTGGTTCTCATTTTTTCTATCTATCTTCTGTAGTAACATTTAGTTTTTATATTCTTTCTAGTTATTATTTTCAACAAATTCAATAGTCAAAAATTACCGGCCTGGTTAAATTGCCTTAAAACAAATGTCATATTTGGAAATTCTTTATTTGCAAGAGACAGTTGTTTTTGTCTTTACATCTCCAGCGGTCCAACATAATAGATTTCATAAGAACCCATAAATGATCACGGGATCTGCTATCCCTATATCTGCGAAACTCGAAAATTTATTCTAAAAAAAAAAAAAAATAAAAAAATAAATAAATAAACAATCAATGCGATACATTAGAATTTAGAACAAAATTAATCAAGAATGCAGCTTTTACTAACCTTTTTCTGAGTAATGTGCCTAGTTTTGAAGCTCTTGCATGGCGGATTTTTTTTCAATCAAACTCGTTTTTCCCCCTTTTTTGCGCGGTTCCTTCCTCCCCCCATAGGGAGGAACCCCGCTTATAAGGTTGATCGCATGACGCAATCCGGAAGTGCCGACTAGAAAATTTTGCGTTTCAGAACCCCTAGAGACCGAAAATGATGGTGGTTCAAATTTGTATATATATATATATATATATATATATATATATATATATATATATATATATATATTTGTCTGTTCGCGGTATACGTCACCGAATAATGGTCCGATTTTGATGAAATTTGGTACAAAAATCTTTCGTCTAATTTGAAAGGTCCGCCCACCGGAATATGGTTTTTGGAGCGAATGCCGCGCGAAAAAAAATCGTTCCGCTTACTTCATATGCTTGCAAGTACTAGTTTTATAGGCTTCTGGGCCTAAAAAAACGAATGAAACCATTTTTAAGGCGATATCTTTAACCGTTGTCGAGAAAATAGTTTTGGTAACTTTGTATACTTTCCTTAATATCTCGAAAACGGTTGAGAATATTGGTAAGCGGAAGGTTACCATTAGAAAGCTTACTAAATGCTCTAAAAAAAGGTTCTGAAGAAAGTTTTGATTAGGTGACGTCAATCGGAAAATAAGCGCTTAAAACTTTAAAGTAATTGATTTCGGTTATTCGAACGATTTTTTTTGTCTGTTTTTATTTCTTGTTATTTTTTAATTGCTTATAGTTGGATAATGTATTTGACAATAAAACAGGTTAAGTAAAATAAGAAAAACAATTTATTATTAGAAATATAGCTTCGAGAGAGATTCGAAGACCTTGTGACAATTTTCAACTGCCTAGCGGTGGCCTCTCTTGGGTTGGCCGACCCATCCAGGTAAGATCATAAATCAAGACCTTTCAAGAAAAGTGGAACCAAAACAATAACTGCTCCTATTTTAATCTTTCCAAATGAGACTAGGGATAAGAATGGAACCGCGCTAAGATGATGCAGTTCCTGCGAGTCGGCATTTTTTTGCGTGTTGTCAACACATTAAACACGAAACCTTTTTTGGTCTATTTGCCTGATACTTGTTGCTTTCAAATATTTTTGTTATAGCAGTTTTTGAAAGTCATTGTTATAACATGTAGATTATATTATAATAACAATTCGATTTAATGAGGATAGTTCTTTTAAGGAGTAAACAAGCTATGAGGATGAGGAAATCAGTTTATTCTTGTTTGTTATTAGCCGAGAGGTCTCTTTGTGAATCACAAAGGGGCTTAGGTGTTTGTTGTGTGTTCGGTGACCAACTGACCCTCTTGCTCAGAGCAGGGCGGGTGGATTTGATGGAGTAGTTGAATCCAGCCGCACGGCAAGACAAAGACGCCACTCATCGACGCCACTCCACACTGACAGCCTTGAAAAAGTGTGCTCGATATGTTCCCTTTCGTCTAGGAGTGCGTTTTATTGTCGGCATTGTGCAGACCGCGCGTCCTAATGACCCCACCCCCCTGTTTTCAATCAGCGTGTGGCGGCCTACCTCAAACGAAAGGTACTCCAAACAGGACTGGGCGTGTGCCACTCGGTTTAGTTTTATCATCAGCGACATGTGAAAAAAGTCCAACTCCCAGAAACTTCGTCATCGTCTAAGTTACTAACACGTTGCGCTTGGAATAGAAACATTTAATACATTGTTCAGATATTTGGGGCGCTGATCGCCTTAGCGGGGGAAGAATGTGAACACCAACTTCAATGACACCTCAATTTTTGACTTTTGCTTTTGTGAGATTTTAGTCACAACAATGCACAGAAATCTCTCAGTAGCCAATTCTCAGCGAAAATTACTCACTCCTTCGATTTCCTTCCGTTCTAAAGGAAAGCCTAATTTGTTTTTACGCGAAAAGTCCGCCTCGTAGGAACTTCGTCATCTTTGTGCGTTTCCATGGCGTTCTTATCTCTAGAGTTATTTGGATAGCGTAAGAATACCAAAAATTAATATTTTTTTAATAATATTTGTGAAAAACACACTTCAACGAAACCTACAAGAAAAGGGAAACTTTGGTCACCCCAATGCAAAGAAAACTGACAGTAGTAAACTCTAAACGGAAATTAGTCACTCTACCTCTTCGACTTCCTCTCGTTCTTAAGGAGAGCTCTATCACAAACATTAATTATTACAAATACGCTTCTCATTTACTTACCCTTTTTACTGAAAAATCCAATTTACTGCTAAAAGGAAAAACAACAAAAAAACTGTGGAAAACAGAGACGAAAAACGAAATCAACACTTTGGAAATTTCATGCAACGATATCTCCACATGAATATTGCCCGAAAAAAGTTTTTGTAGGAAATTTAGTAAGTTTTAGAATGGTTTCTTTACTCTTACAACGATTTCCCAACCGTTTTCGAAATATTTAGGAAAATACATATAAGGAAATCGCAAAACAGCTCATACTTCTTCAGCTCCAAACGTAACCAAAATTGTATATATTTGTTTACTGACTTCAAAATAACGGATTGAGTTGAATATAATAAATTTGGGTAACGTTGAGGGAGCCTTAAAAAAAAAGTAGGTACTATAATAAAAAAAAAAAAAAAATGTTCTCATGTAATTTCGGATTAGACCATCCGACACCATCCATGTTATTAACTAAACATATCCTTAATCACAACTGTCATAATAAACTCATGAGAACCTTCGGTGGACAGCGTACAATTAAGGATCTTTTTCAATCCATGACCCTAGTGGTTGAACTGCCTTATAACACCTTAAGGATCTTTAAACTTAAGGGTGACTGAATATAATTACATATTTATAAATGGGAGGTTATAAAAGGTATTTAGTTATAAATAGTTATTAGTTTATAACTTTAATTAGAAAACCCCTTAAGGTTATACATTTTTCCATTATATTACGTTATAGATTTTTCACTGTATACTGTCACCGTTAGCTTAATATCATTCTAATTATACAATGTTCTGGTAATGTACTATAAGCCTAAAAACGTACTGATGTGTGAGTTTAATATTATTAATCCATGTTTCTATTTTCCTAGTGCAAAATAAAGACATTTTGTGGGAAGACCAATTTTGTTTTACCTTCTGGAATTAAGGAGTACCTTGAAACTTTTTTTTACAAACTTTTTTTTATTGGCTAAAATTTTTCCTTAACTAATGAAAAATGATATCCAAGAGTGTTATGTGAAGAAAAAAAATTTAAATTGGCAAAAAATACGCTTTCCGGGTGAAATCCCGATGCTGAGTGAATACAGTGCTTTTTTTTTTTTTTTTTTTTTTTTTTTTTTTTTTCATTCTTTTTTTTATTTATTTATTTGAAATTTACAACAATGTATAAGATACATTTCTAGTAAATTAGTGCTAGATTAAATTGACATGAATGTTCATGAGGTGGGAAGCTGCACAGTAGTAGTACCCACTAGACAGATTTTTTTTTTTTTTTTTTTTTTTTTTTTTTTACAGATACAATTTTTAGAGTTGATCTCTTGGCCAATTGCGTTTCAGTCGGCGAATGGGTTTGTGAGGAATGTGCTGGCAGGACAGAGAGTTTATTAAGGAGTTAGGATGGCCGTGTAGGTTCGAATGGAATTTACGGTAGAGGGATTTGGCTAAAGGTTGGATAAAAGGGATATTAAGGTCATTATGGAGGGTCAAATTGGAGACATAAAACGGAGCATCGGTTATTTTTCGGAGAATTTTAGTCTGTAGGGATTGGATTTTGTAGGAGTTGGAAGGCTTTGTTGAATCCCAGAGTTGAATTCCGTAAGTAAATATTGGTCTGAGAATGGTCATGTAAATGAGACGTTTGTTTGTTAGTGAGAGATTAGATCGTCTGTCAAGTGGTGCTTATTTGAAGATAATTTTTTGAGCGAGCTTCGATTGGTCCCTTTTTAATTGTTAATTTTTTTTTTGTCCTCCTTTAAAACATTTCAAAATTAAAACCCATTGTTTTTCTCTTTATTACAGGAAAGCAAGGAAAAAAAAAATTAAACAGGAAAGACATGTACATTTCAGAACATCAAACTTTAAAGTCGTTTTCTCAAAACTACGTTTTCCAAATCGGGCGATACTTTCGCGTCTTCAATTTTTGCCCGATCAACTTCAAATTTTAACTGCAGCTTCCTCATGATATTTGCTAGAAAAGTGCTTGCACCTTTTGGAAAATATCGACTTTATGACCGATTGTCGACTGTTTTTTTTTTTTTTTTTTAATAGAAAATGAATAATTGTTCTCCATTTTCGAAAAAATTAATATTCCTTAAAAATCCTACGTACTTTACTAGATTTAACCTTCTTCTTTCGAAATAAATTTAGTTTTTCATTCTAGACTAAAAATTGCCGCATGGAGATTATCGCCCGTTAAAAAAAAGAGGTTTTCCGTTTGTCAGACTCACCGCCGCCATTATATATATATATATATATATATATATATATATATATATATATATATATTGATATGCCACTTGAGTTTGATACACCCTATTTATGAAGTTTCTGGTCCATCATATGTTTTTGAGGACAGGTATCCCGAACTGAGAGGAGAAAGAAAGAAGAGCGGAAACCAGGGCTAGTTGTAAGGCTGCCTGAAATAGAATAGGTCATTGAGAAGTGTTAGCTGTCATTGTAGACAAAAGGTCATAATTAGGTCGTCATTAGGACATTCAGGAGGTGTGTCACCTTGGCCTGTCTACTGCAAGGGGGCAGTCTTTTTTTCTATTCTATTCTGCAAGGGGCATTAACCTCGCTCTTGGGAGGATGTACTCTCAGGAAGACGGGGAGGTGGAGAAGTCTCACTCAACGGAACAGCCTTATTTAATTATATATTGAGCTTATCAGGTCATCAAATAAAAACATTGTCTCTACAAAACATTATTTCATTCTGCCCTGACCGCTTTGGTGCCCTCATAGGCGTATCGATCTGGAATAGCCGATACGGATGATACTTAAAAAAAAAGTAGGTTACAAGAAAGTTAGGTTATGCAATAACGCTGTTAACTCCTCTTAGACGAGCATTGCCTGGGCAACTTACTTTTTAAGGTAAAGGGCTGCAAAATAGCATTATTAGCTAATATTAGACAAGTACACACGCACACTTGTATATATATTTTATATATATGGCGCAGGTCGAAAGAATAGTACTCCATTTTCTATGTACTACTTTATTGTTGGCACGCCCTACATGTTTCGTGGCCTTTATGCCACCTCCTCAGGGGTCATTAAGTCCCCAAGTGTGGTTAGCTCGCCACCCATATTACGTAATATTCCTTTTACCTGCGATATATATATATATATATATATATATATATATATATATATATATATATATATATATATAAAATAAATAAATATACGTAAATAAAGGTCACAAATACGTGGAATAGAATATATATATATATATATATATATATATATATATATATATATATATATATATATATATGTGTATACATAAAAGTGGCAAATCTGTAAGGGAGAACATTAGCCATTGCAAAACAGGGAGCCTAAAACTGCTAAAAATAGCAGGTTTTATTTATTGAATTCATTCCTAAAAAAAAAAAAAAAATAAATAAATAAATAAAATCGTTAGTAGATGCAATAAACAAGATTAAACGCCTCTTAAATGGATATATTTTTAAAAAGAGGTCTGAATTTAAACCCGATGTAAATAAAAGAATCTAGCAAGAAAAAAAATATATTTGTCCCGTTACCAAAAAAATATATTTGGGGAACATGTCTTAGACTGATCAAAAAGGAATAAAGCATATTTTATTTAAATAAAAAATAGATTTGAGAAAAACACACAAACTATAATGCTTATTTGATTAGTTGCCTGAATTGTGTAAAAACGTTTGTAGGTGAATCCGGACAATTGCCGAAGAGAGTACCATATTAAGCCAGCATACTATAGGGTTTCGTTCTAGGTGACAATAAATCAGTACTTGCTGGCCACGCAGTAAAAACTGAAAACAAACTTGGCTCCAAAAATTTTATGAGTACCCTGGAACAAGAAAAAAAAAAAAACGATTAAAACGAACTTTCCCTATCCATCCCCACTTCATGAAATAATTTGTGTATGGGCAAAAAAGATTTTCGCTGATCGGCTGATTATTAATTCTTTTTGAGGAGTCAGGGTCCGTTACTAAACCAACTGTTGGAACCAAAACATGGGCGTATATAAGGGGGGCTTAGGGGGCTGCAGCCCCCCCGAAATTTTCATTTGATGATAAGAATGTGTCATAAAAACCTTAGAAATAAATTAAATAAGATCACTTAGCTAATAAAAAATAGTTTATTTTAGGCGTAATAGCGTTTTAGATGCCTAAAACTATTCCAAGCTCTAAATATTTCGTATTCCATACCCCGGAAATGGTCTCAGCCCCCCCCCGAACATTCCCAGCTCCTCCCGAAATTATTGCCTATATACGCCCATGACCCAATAACTAGTTAATCGTAATATCAAGTGTACATAATGGCTTTATGACCCCGAGAAACAAATTTCCTCAGGAGGATGTTATGCCATAAGGACAACTTCCTGTTAGGAAAGTTCAATTAGAAGATACTTTCGATGTTATGTTGGCCCGATTAAACGTCTCATGCAAACGGACAATTAGGAATTATGCTTTTGAAATTGATTAGTATATCCCCATAATCTAGCGGTTTTGTCATGCATAATAATTTTTACGATTACCTGATACGGTATTACGTGTAGAACGTTTGCTGATAACGTGCATTAATCTTGCTTTTAACCTATGGGTTAGTTTAAACTTCAATTTATGTTCTCTCTTCTTCAATCATCGATAGGAGTTTGATGTTCATAAAATTCAAGTGTTTACTTTTCTTAGTCCGCGTTTGAACCCAGGTTCAACGTTTCGAAATATGAGTGCTTTGCAAAATCGTTTCTTTAATTAACCTTTGAAAAAAAAAATATACATTTTCTATCAGTTTTTCTTTAGAGAATGAATAAATGGTTTACAAATCGATAAAATATGCTAGAATCAATATTGATTGTCAATTATAATTGACAACCATTATAATATTGATAATTATCAACTACTCGGCCGAAGCACAAAAATAGAAGAATGTGTATTAAATATAATCATAAGGAATCAACTAATGGCATATACGTTGGCTAGAAGCATATTACCATTCGAAGAAAAAAAAACAATTTTCCTTGGTATGATAAAAAAAAAAAAACAACTTAAATATGCTCAGCCGTCACTTGGACATGTGAGTTTATATTATTTTAAGCGCTTCAATTTCAATTAGAAATTAATTGATATGTCCCTAATTTTAGTTAATTGTTTCGCTCGCTATTCTGCATAAATATCATGATAGCGGTTGCTATTTTTTAGAGCGAAGATAATGGATATCTGTAATCTTCGCTCTAAAAAATTGCATTCACTATCATGATATTATTATTATTGTCGTATATAGTGTGCCTATCATGATTATTTTATTTTTTTTTAAAGAAAGAATCTCATGCTTCCGGAAATTTATAATCCCAAATCTTAAAATTAATTCGATTTAAGTAGCCATATGTAGTTTTTCTGCCGTTTAAAAGTATTTTACAGTTACAAAAGTGCCTTGGGGTACAACTTTTTTTCAGGGCACTCTATAGCATGGTGGAAAATTTCGGCCATAGACTGGAAGGGGGATTTCGTCCAATAGGGTGAAGACTGGTTGGCTATGAGGCAACGTGGTTGGTAAATGTCAAAACCTATTAGTGTCGCTCCGACGGTCTCTTTGCCTGAGGCACTGCCCGGACCCCCCCCCCCCCCCCGTCACTACTGAATAACTTTGACCGTAATATTTCTACTATACATATTGCATATTGATTTTATTATACATTTTTTTTTCAAGAAGTATAAACGGCTGTAATAGAGTTAACTTGACGCAAATGGAAAAAAAAAAATATGACGAAATTAAATTGACGTGAAATTAAAAATTATAGGATAACGAAGCATTTCCCTCATGTAATGTGTTTTATTCTTAGTTTAAAAACAATACCAAGATAGCAACTGTTTTATTTTACCTCAATAATAATAATAATATAAAATCATATGGTCAATTCCATATGACATCTTCCCCCTGAAGATTGTTAAAGATCCAGCAGAGTAGGTGGCTTAACGATCCATCCGTATCTGGATATCTTGAAGTTCTGTCCTTTATCTTCTAGTGGTTTTTGAGCTGAAAGATTTATGTGTTTTTACGACCGATGTTCTCCTCTGCTTCAGGAAAGAGGAGCATTTGTCCTGGGGCGGCCTGTCCTTGGGGTTAGCTTTAGTGAAGGACCTTTTCATCTGAGCAGTGTTTCTCCTCAGGAGCCTCTTGTCATTATCACTGGAAATCCAGTAGGACCTAGGCTCCCTCTCCATTTCGTCCAGTATTTGTGATTCATTGTTCAGAAGACAATATTGTCACCTTGTGTCACCACTTTGTGGGCGTGGGTCATGCCCTGTTTGATTTTAGGAGGTCTCTGATATTGTTTTGAATATGATCAGGAGGATGTCAAAATTGCACATGGCAATTCAGATCTGAGAATACGGCTGTTTAGGATCTGAGATGGACCAGAAATAGGAGAGTTATCATATCCAATGACATATTCTCTATAGTCAGTTCCATCTTGTAAACTTTACCTTAAATTCGTCTAGGAAATACCTACTGCTCTTTCTAACAGACCATTACGTTTTGGGTGATGATGAGTACTGTTGATTAGTGCAATTCAGTTTTGTAGTTTATATTGTTTTTGTTTAGGTTTATGTGTACACATTCAGAGATCTGTAGTCTTTTTTTGTTACATTCTGTAGAAAGAATTTTTGTGTCGTCGAAGTTAAAAGAGTGTTTTTGCGTAATGGCGTGTTTAGCAAGCGGCGATTTATCTATTTCTTTGTTAGTGATAGACTTTATAACCCCTTCTTGCAATGGTGAGTACATTGGAGAAACCATAAATGACATTCACTCGCGTCTTACACAACATAAACGAACCATCACTAACAAAGAAATAGATAAATCTGCACTTGCTAAACACGCCAGTACGGGAGAAGGCTATATTCGTTATCATTTACACAGTAGAACCTCATTTTTCTTTGAACTTTCGTTCCAGCGGGTATTTAAATTTGATCAATTGTACGATACTGTATTTATTGAGTCGGAAGGATTTACAAGTCCAATTAGTCTTATTATAATGACTAGTGTTCAAATCGAAACATTGAATTCTAATTTTATTTTGCTACGACCATGTCTATACATTCGGTAAACGTTTCCATTCCCTTTCAGATAAATAAATAATTTTTATCTAATACAATATTCGCTAATGGTTTTATTAATTTAAATCTATTAAGTTGTTTAAGATGGAAGTGTTCAAATTAATTTATATAAATATACTATAATGATGATTAGATAGTTAGCCGTCGAGGTGATAAGTAAAGATGGAATGGTTGGGATTCGGCTAAATAAACCTCAATATGATTTTGTTTTAAAAAATCTATATTTCGGACGTTGGGAAAAATCTATATTTCGGTACGTCCGAAATATAGATTTTTTAAAACAAAATCATATTGAGGTTTATTTAGCCGAACCCCAACCATTCCATCTTTACTTAAATCTACTATACATTTGTTAAATACCACTCACTCACTCACCTATCATCGCCCAGCCCAAACAATTTGACAGAAAAATTTGAAATTTTTCATGGACACTCCCTTTAGGATGTAAACACTCCCGAAAAAAGGTTTCTTTATTTTCAAATGTTTAAGTATTTTTTGGGGGGATTTGAATTTTTTGTTGGTTTTAAAGAGAGCATGCACGCCTAGAAAGCAAGCGTAGCTAGGACGATAACATTTCAACTATGATGGCAGACCTTTAATTACTAGAAATAAAAGTTTATTTCTTGTAATCACAGTTCTGTGATTTTGTCCCTCATAGGGTTTACGCTATACCTGGTGATGATCCATCCGAGATAATAATATCCCGAACAGGGAAAATCAGGCACCCATCAGCATCCCCAGTCAGATACACTTCTTTGTAATGCTCACAAATATAATGGGTGTTTTCAAATGACATTTTGGAAACATAACTTTTTAAATTGTAAAATCAGTTTATTATTGTACTGGTTAAACTCCTGTTACTGGTAACCTAAAGATAACGGGTTATCTGTTTTTTTATTACTTTTTAATTGATGACATATAGTATGACGGGAACCGTGCTATAATAAACTGCACAGAATTATAGAGTAGCGTAAATTTTGATGATATAATATTTAACGCAATAAAATAACTACTTATCTGCCGTGAAGAAGCACGGGTATTCAGCTAGTATAATATATAGGGCCTAATATAGTAAGCAAACTATTAAAGGCTTTTGATCTAAGGTTTTAAAATCACACGAGGAATAAAGATTAATTTGGAACACGCTAAGATGACGCAGTTCATGAGAAGCGGACTTTTTTTTTTATTAAATGCTTTTGGCGGCAGGATCAGAAAAAAAAATCTCGAGCGAGACCCCGCTGAGGAGGGAATGAAATACAGATAATAGGGCCTGGTAGTAGTGAATAAAAGAGAAGACAATGGAAGGTTTAAGCCGGTGGGCAGAGGAGTGGTTGAAGGAAGGTTTGTAAACACAGTGTCTGATTCGATTTCACGGCAAGCTCCTGACCAGAGACGAGCAGTCACTAGGCCTTTGTCATGGGACCACTAAACATATAGAGCTCCCTATTTTAAAGGATCCAACTTCCCACAACCGCATTTTCAAAGTAGAAATATTGGCTACTGAGAAACATTGGAGGAAATTGGGCACAAATGTAAAAATCCTATACCGTAAAATGGGGTCACATTAGTACAGTGTGGTGGAATTGGTACAAACCTATCCTGCTAGGATATTTTCATTTAACTGATACCAAAGGGTCGAACATTTCATTTTTTTGTTTTATTTATTTATCATTTTTATACATTATTTTATTATTTTTTTCATTTGTTTTTTATTATTATTTGCTTTCTTACATTTATTATAATATTTTATTTTTTCCTTTTTAAATCTATTTATATTAAAAACATCACCACACAGTTTCGCCAACTTTATTACGCCCCTACATGTATCACACCTTTTTGGTGCCTCTTCAGGGGAAGAATTTACAAACAAAACTTACAGCGTCAACTTCAGGAGGATAACCTTCCACCAGTACGGCCACTTCTAGACGTGGCCGTACTGGTGGAAGATTATCCTCCTCCGGTTGAGACTGTAAGTTTTATATTTGTAACTTTTTCCCCGGAAGAGGCGCCAAAAATGCATAAGATTGTTTTGGTTAGTTGCCTATTAGAGTCTTGCAGCATCAATGAACCCTTACAAATTCTACCTTCGCATCACCAAAGGTCAACGATCTCCTCTCGAGGAATGGGTATTTTTTATCTTTTAATAATTATATCCTACCAAGATATATTTAGGATTCCTCTGTGCTTTTGAGGATTCTTGTGTTCGCCGGATTTAAGGAGATTATCTCCTTTGAGTCGAAGACTTGCTCAACAACGCCTCGTACTACCCGAGTGAAATTTCCGTGTTACGCGAAGCTGCGGTCATTGTCCCCTTACAAACACAATGTTGCCGAAGGTTCACAATTCACTTAACTTTATTAAATCGGCGGTTTAATGTGTATACACTAGCTGGAGAGACAACAATGCACCATGGTGTTTGCCTGTTTTAACTATGTAGCCTCTTGCCGTAGAGTTTGTGTTTGCCCGGCAACGGTAGTGGGCCGGTTGTGTGCGTTCCTACCGGAGCCCCGCGAGCACAAACAAGCCTAATTCCAAATCATGTTGAGAGCGGGGGAAATCTGTTTGAGCGGAGGGCCAGACACTTTGGTTACGGTGCCGCACAGTTATCGACGACAAACAAAACCCTCCAATAATATGTACCAGAGCTTCAACTACCCCCCTGATCGTCCTTTCAGTCCGGTTCGAGCGCATACACGGTCTCCCTTTTATTTAATTTTCATTAGCTAGCCCACCTGCATTCCCGAATACTCGCCTCCACAGAGTTCAGGTAAATGCAAACCGACCCCTCCATCAAGCACTTTCTCTCTCCGCACTACCACCAATGCTCCTGATAATGATTACATTGTAACTTTCAAAACAAACCAATTGACGAAGAAATCGATGAACATTAGCCCCCATCTCTTTATGTGCATAGCTAAACAATTATGTGGTAGACCATTTTCCCTCGATTTATATTGCTTTCTACCTTTTCTTTACCCCTTCATAAAACAGTAAAATATAAATTTTCAGTTTATGTGCGTTATAGTGGCTCGACTACCATTTGGTTTTACAAAATCGCTTTTGACCCCTTTAAATTTGATCATAAGATTGTTACATGATAGGGTACAATCATTTTACTCTAAAGATATATTTTTAGCACATTCCGAATCCTAGCAAGGTTGCACTCAGCATTACTGAAAAATGTCTTCAAATCGGTCTTCTACGCACCGAAAATGATCCTCGTATAAATTGATAAACAAACACACACCCACCCATATATATATATATATATATATATATATATATATATATATTTATATATGGGGGCGAGGTTAGCTCAGTGGTAGAGCACTGGACTGATAAGCTGGAGGCCTGAGTTCAAATCCCGAGCAAGCACTAAAGATTTTTTCTTCTAGTGTCTTCGTCCGTGGGTTGAATTCGGCCTCCCTGACCGTCCCTAGGCCGACCCAGCCTTTAATTAATTTAATAATGGGTACCTTGGGTGCTAATGACTCTAGCAGTCGAAGC
The DNA here is from genome assembly GCA_946811695.1 of Gonocerus acuteangulatus. NCBI lineage: Eukaryota > Metazoa > Arthropoda > Insecta > Hemiptera > Coreidae > Gonocerus > Gonocerus acuteangulatus. Next base: position 63,588,007 of record OX328132.1, on the reverse strand, counting down.
GGCCAAGGGGAAAATCAGGCGGTCGGAGCATAGTATCTCCCTATTGAGCCGTATGGTCATGAATCAGATACCTCTATAGTATCTGCCCCTCAGGGCCCTCCTGGCCTGTTACGGGACTGATTTATATATATATATATATATATATATATATATATATATATATATATATTTCTTACCATCCTTACTAATGTAGACTTGAAACTTATTAATTAATGTTTAGACTTCAAGGAGAGTAGTAATAATTAAAAATAATTCTGTTCTGTGGAACCAATATTAAATTAATGAAATTATAATTAAAAAGAAAAACATTTCAATTTTGTAAAGCAATTTCGTTTGTATTTTGCAACAAATTGAAGAATGTCATTTTTTTTCCTGATACCTCAATTGAAAATTTATCAAACAAAAACCATAAACTGCTGGAAACCAACATTGGTAGGTATCATTGTTTTATTAATCAACATTTCATTCTGAGAACATGGAGGTCCTAAATGCATTTCATGCTGAAAAAATACTAGATATTAAAAATGTCCATTTCTTACCATTTTTACCATACTTATTGCAATTTAGCAAAGCTGCAAATACATTTTAACCATTCGAGACCAAGAAAACAGGAAATGAGCAATTGTTATACAATCGGTGCGTATTTACGTTTTAATATAGATATACCTTTCCTCAAAAAAGGGTCACGAGAAGCTTATAATTTATTATTAAATCTCCAGATGAAAGAGAGCCCAATCAGAGTCAAATTAAATGTGAGCTATCACCCTGAGGCATAAGAGCGTATACCAAAACAAATCTCTGTGAGCCGTATCTAATTCGGTGCCACTAAGCGCGAGGGAGGCACGTGTCCATCCACCAATAAATGCCAGCGATTCAATACAATTGGAGTCTTATTTCTTTCGGATCCTTTCGACAAACAGAGACCACACAAAGAGCTCTCCCCCTCGTAGCGTTTAATTTGGGATTAATCAAAACGCTTTCGTCTCTCGTGTAGAGACGTTCCTTCATCTCTTCATTAAGTGTTTAAGATGGCCCTATACAAATGAGGCCTGTTGCTTTCATGATACCGTTTTTAGCGCATTTCCTCCCTCCCTCAATAGGAAGGAAACACGCTTATGATGACGGAATCCAGAGGCACCAATGAGATATCTCGATCTTTCAGACTTCAATGGTCACGAAAATACCAGTTGTTAAATTTTCATATATATGATGATTTTTATATAGGCATTATGCAAGAATGCCTTTTCTCAATTGTGATTTCCTCGGAAACGAAGCAAAAACGAGAAAAATGCCAAAGGACTTTTTTTCTTTCTTTTTTCATCCTGCATCGATTCCCGAAGTTTTGCCGTTTATTTTGGGGGCACCCTGGATATATACAGGGTGTCCCGTAAATGTCTAGTCATATTGTGGGATAGAGGACCCTTAGGGAAACAAAAAAAATTAATGCGATTATTTTTCCGAATTCTCACACATAAGGGAGAAAACGTCGTTTTATTCTTTTTTCAAGACAAACTTGGTTTTTAGAAGAATAATAGTTGTAGCTCCGTCCCATGTAGTTCTACTAGAAAGGAAGTGAAACCAATCGAAAACTGAGTAAATTTACTATAAGACTAGTTGGGAGTAAACGTAAAATTGAATGAATTTAAGTATGTCTATCTAACCAAAAGAAAGCTATTCTAAATTTCCTGACTTTTTCTTCATATTTCTTACCAGCGTTACTCTTCAATGGACAGGATCTGAGATTTCCGGGTTTCAGAAAAACTTCCTCATTTAACCAGCTTTCCATTCATGTATCACAACCCCCCCCCCCCCCCAATCATGGATGGACCCCCAATCATGGATCTGTGAAAAGAAAATTACATTTTTTTCTTGAGTTTAATCAAAGACCTTAAAAGACATGTTTATTATTATATATATTTACTTAAATATTAGGTAAATGTTTACTTAAAACTATAAAAAAAATTATTTCCGCCTAAAAGTAAACAAAATTTAAAACAGCAAATAAATAAAATACACATTTATTTTGAATTTGTTAATTACAGTAACTAATGCCGGATCCAGGAGGTGGCCATTAATGAACCCCAACCACACAATAACTTGAAAAATTATTATTTTTACCTAGATCACGCATTTAAACACAATTTTACAGGACTATGTACATCTTATTTATTGGGGATGGGATATTTAATTACCACAACAAACTCACATGTCCTCACGAGAATCCCAGTGCGGTTCACAAGCGTAACCATCTGTATCAATTCAAGGTAAAGCATTTGTTTTTTAATTATAAATACCTGTAAAAATGTGCTCAAATACGTTATCTAGGTAAAAATAATAATAAAAACAATTTTCTTTTCACAGATCCATGATTTTATTTTTATAATTTTGTTCCTAAATTGATCACATACTTCAATAACACAGGGTTGTGATACATGAATGGAAAGCTGGTTAAATGAGGAAGTTTTTCTGAAACCTGGAAATTTCAGATCCTGTACATTGAAGAGTAACGCTGGTAAGAAATATGAAGAATAGCTTTCTTTTCGTTAGATAGACATACTTAAATTCATTCATTTTTACGTTTACTCCCAACTAGTCTTATAGTAAATTTACTTAGCTTTCGATTGGTTGCTCTTTCTTCCTAGTAGAACCACCCGGGATGGAGCTACAACAATTATTCTTCTAAAAACCAAGTTTGGTATATCACGCCTTAAAATTTACGGACACTAAGCCTCCCATTACTTATTTAAAAGTTATTTTAATAATATGTAGCATATTTAAAATGGTATATATTATTAAAGTTACTATAAAAACTTGCACTCCACTAGTGATGAATATTCGAACTGGCTAAAATTAGGCATTCCATAGCCTTAATGGAAACATTTATTTTATTAGCAGAAAGGTTCCTGCCTTTAAAACGAAACATATATGCCCTCTTTGACTTCCATGCAATATAAATGTTTGGCTACTAGGTTTCTAGGAAGGTTTTCTAGGAACCCTCAAGCCGGCGAGTTCTGAGACCCGTCACTCATTCCTCTCGGAGACCGCCGGATTAGAGAGAGCGATGGACAAGAGAACGCCGAATAAGGGAGAGTCTACTGTACATATAATTTTTTTGCACTTGGCCTTTCAACAGATATGTGCCATCATCAAGTACTAACAACAAAATAGAAATATGCATTAATATTATTCGACTGACAGTGTATAATTAAATATCTATAAACTTAAGGGTGACTGTATACAATTAAAAATTTATAATCTGAAGGTATTGCCTAAATGAAGTTTGAAATTAATGATAACTTTTAAAAATTCGCGGAAGTGTTTATATGTGTATAGGCAACAAATTGTTAATTATTCTTAAAATTTCTTGAAGCCAACCAAACAGATTCTCTATCCGCAAAATGTTTTTGAAAGCTTGAGTGCATTAGTTTTTTTTTGTTATTTATTTTTTTAAATATTTGAAATATGTAAAGCATTCCGTCTGAATTTTGAAATAATTTTAAAAATGACAATTGTTTCGCTAATACCTCCATTGCAAAATTATTATGCAAAAACTATCAAACCGATTTAAAAGAATTTTGGTGAAACTTCACTATTATCAAACATGTCAATCTGCCTGATGATCAATCTCTACAGAGGGGGTTCGTTCGTATTTTGGTAGTAGCTGGATTGCGCCTGAGCGTGGGAAGAGCCTCATTTCGGTTGATCGAAAAGTGCTAGGTTAGGAGGATATTCCGTCGGTATGGTTATGTCGGCTGGAATAGTGAGGCAGATGTCAGGACCACTTGAGCAACGAACGGCGCGACGCCTGCCAGCTCTTTGTCGACAGAAACTGAGCTGTTTGGCACTCCCTCTGTCACAAGGGTCGTCTCACTGTCCTCTCCCGCAAGGACTGGCGCAATACTAAAAAGGAGATACAATGTGTTAGCGTGCAACGAATTTAAAGTACTTATTGAAGTACTTAACACTAAAAACTACCCCCGCCAAACCACCTAATGTATAGCAAAGACTCTAAAAAATAGTGTTATTATAAGATTATGATATTTAAATTAAAATTGGGGCTTTTAATACCTGCATTACCATTTGGTGTTGATATTTTGTAAAAAAAAGTTAATCGCCCACGCCAATGGCATCTCGAAAAACCCGTGATTTCAGGCACTACAATGCACCGTGAACTGGCAGTAGGAAACTCTAAGTAGAAATTACTCACTCCGCTTTCTAGACTTCGGCTTATTCTTATGGAAAGCCCTTGTACAAATAATTATACGAACATGTTTCTCGCATACTCACCTTGTTTTACTGTCAAATTCATTTAAACGCAAGAAAATCAGGAACAATAAAAAACTGAATCTGGTGCTAATGACCTCGGCAGTAGATGCACCAAAAGAAAAAAAAAAAAGAAAAAATAAAAAAAAAAAATAAATAAAAAAAAACTGAGGCAAATAGAAAAAAAACGTTCAAAGAAAAGTAACCTTCATTTTCGAAATGTTAAGACTTAGATTGTTCATTCGAAAATTGCTTGAGAACCGTCCTTTTTTTTTTTTTTGCAGAAAATATAGTTGTTTTCTAGCTTTCGAATTGTTGCGTTTCAGTTAACCCAATTTTGGGACAATGAATCTTTCTTAGGGTGTGGAAACATTTTTAGGTACGAAACACCAAACTTAACCATTATTTATATATAATAAGTTGCAGAGGTTTAGTGACAAGAAGTCATGAAATTGTTAGGAAAACGTCAGATTTGTAGACAAATCTATTTTTCAAACGTTTCGGCATGCTAGAAAAGGTGCAATGATACATACCAACATACATCTGAGTATTTCTCTGTTTATCTTTGCCATTTTTTTACTTGGGTCATCTGTTAACTTTTTTACTAACACGTTTCTAAGTAAGTATCTACTGTTTAATTAAAAAAATATTCACATACAAAGTGTTTTATGACCTAATTTCATAATTTAAAATTCTGTTTCGTGTTAATTTGTAACGTTGATTTTTTTCATGTTAGAGAAAACTCATTGAGAGTAGATCGTTGACCGTAGATATTTCGTCGTGTAGATAATGTTAATATCTGTTTTGTTTAAAAAATGTGTTATATTTTTACCGACTTTTCGGTTTCGTCAAGGGGATGGGAAGAGAGAATGCTTATCCTTTGGAAGTTAAAACTTTTTTGACTTTTCTCTAAGTAGAAAAAATGTTGGGAAATTCGATCAATCATACCCACTATACCCAAGTTTAAATGTTTGTTTCCCTTTAAATCCCCACTTCTAATGTACCAATTTCGCTGCTTGCGGGTATAGATGTATCTCGTTAGTACACAATTTCTTGTATTAATTTCGCTGGGTGAGTAGTTATTGGTCGAGATTGAGCAATGTTTTTGATCCGAATTCAGAAGTCCTAGGTGGTAGCAGTTTCTATGTGAAGGTAGGTTATGTTAGCTGTTTGGACTGGAGAAATGGTGATCGGGCTTGGGGTTTGTAGTAGAAGCTTCGCATAAACAAGTAGATTGCCGTTCATTTGTTTTAGCAGATTGGGGCATGGTGGACATAGGGTCGTTTGATGCCCTGGTCGCTAGGTTTGTCTTTCCTCGATTACTGGTGTGTGTTGAAATAGGCAATAGCTTGCCTTGTTTTGAATCCTCTTCAAAGATCTATATTCCCTTGGACTGATTATCGGGAATGCACTATTGGTCATCTCTGGAAGGTTGGATATTCACTTTTAGAGGTTCAAATTTCAGACAGACCACCGTTCAAAACTACTTTGCATTTGATTTGTTCGACCGCTTTGGACAAAAAAGAATTAAAGTAGATGATATTATTATCTTTTTCAAATAATATGGCATAAGTGATGTGCCAACAAACCCCCAGCAACATTCGTGGTTTAGAATTGAAGGTGCCCAACTATTACTTATGCCGCTTGCTTCTGACCTATGAGAAAACTCATATTACTTATGACGCCAATTCTTGAGCTCTACTCCGAACTATGAGAAACCTACTCACTAGCTGAATTATTGCGTTTGACTCCGAACTATGAGAAAACTTTCCCTAGTTGAATTAATACATAAGATGCCGATTGATTCGCTTGTTTCTGACCTATGAGAAAACTCGTTTCTTGCGGAATTATTACTTATGACGCCAATTCTTGAGCTCGACTCCGAATTATGAAAAAACTAGTCCCAAGCTTATTTTTGATATAAAGTTGATATGTTCTATAACTAATAGTCTTTAACTGCTACGTTTTAATTTATTTTTTCTTACCCATTGAAGCAGGAATAACATTTTCACTGGTATTCTTAAAATACCCAGAATTGTGCTCCCTCGTGTGACAATTCATTCGAAACTCACGCCGGAAGAGTACTTAAGCAGTCTGAACACGCGTGGGCCGTGTTTGCTTTATTTGACCAGTGGAAGATAGGGTGTCGCAGAGGGATCAAAACCAAGTGTTATCTGTGTAAAAAAGCGCAGAGGACTAGAGGAGGCTTGGGGTTCGGTATGGTGTCGGCCTGGATGAGTCGGCTGACACAATATTGATACAAGGCCCTTGGATAGTGGGGAAAGGTATGAAAATAGAAGAGCATGGGTGGGAGTGAAGGGGGGGGGTCCTTAGAACATCGAAGGGGTGCTTTGGAGTGGGCATTGTATAGGGGACAACCTCTCCCAAACACCCTCGCTTCTCCTCCTCTCTCTAGTCTCCCTCTTACATTTCTTCAGAGGAGTATGTTGATGAGAACAATAAGCACCACTCTCCAAGTAACAACACAAAACGCCCGTAATAGGTTTTAGCAAAAAAAAAAAAAAAAAAAAAAAAAAAAAAAAAAAAAAAAAAAAAAAAAAAAAAAAAAAAATTCTCGATATCTGAGATTAGATGTACTATTATCCAATACTCCTTACTATGTCTCAAACTTTCATAATGACTTCAATATCCCCTTTAATCAAACCCCGGCCAAATCAGTCTATCAGAAGTTCCTTTAGCGGAGCTTATTTTGAAATCATATTTTTCCGCGGGAGAGTCGCCCGCTGCACTGAAATTTTCATGGCGCTTTCCCGTGGGAAATGTTTTACAGTTAGAGTCCAGATAGTGATAAGAATACGCGGGGATTCAGCATCTCAGCAGACCAAGCGAAATGTCGTCACCCAGCGATTTTATGTTCTGCAACCTGCACATCGAAACTCACTGAAGCCGGCTCAACACTAGGCACACAAGGATTCGCGCAAGTACTCAGCTTATTCATAGTTTTAAGTCAGCTGGTGGTAACCTCAGATTACCTCCTCCAGTACAAGCAGTACCAGCGAGATCCATGCTCCCAGCTGTCTGTATCTCAACATAGAGATCCAACCCTCAGCCTGAGTGACGTCACGCCCTTACATAAACTTTTTATTTATGAACAATTATTTATTTATTGACAGTCGTCTTATAATTTTATTTATTTATTAAAGTTAAGTTATATTATTTTATTTATTCAAGAGGAATAAAGTTTTTTTAATTTATTTTGTTATTATATGAACACGACTATTATTTATTTATTGTTTGTTGGGACCTTCTGACCAATATGCAGACAATAATTATCCCCAACATTCCATTTCAATCTCCTTGACCATCCAAATCCTTTGATAAATTCTTTATCCTAGTCCCAAAATCCAGAAAATCCTCATAGAAGACTGAAACGGAGGTGGCCTAGAGACAATTTGCTTTACCATCTGCAGTGCACAAAATGTATTATATTTTCTTTTAAAGTATTACAATTTTCTCTTAAAATGTATTATTCTCGTGGGTTATGTAATTCTACATATTCTCACATCATGCCTCACAAAGTCATTGTAACAGAAATATGTAAATCATATTGTTGTAAAAAAAAAAAAAAAAAAAAAAAAAAAAAAAAAATGCTATTGAACGAGAATGCGTCGGAGTAAAGTTCCGCTGATAATATAACTTAAGCAACAACATACTAGTTTACAACTTACTAATTAAGCTCTAGCTATAGCATTCACTTACTGTATTTTTGTTATTATTTAAATTAATCTGTTTACAGGATTAAACCTATACAGATAGAGTTGGAACAGAAACCATAAAATACAATAAATTACAATAGAGAGAAAACTTTATTTAAAAATATAAATAAAATGGGCTGCCCAATTACGTTGGGTTGCTAACTACACAGCGTGCTTATCATCCATTCGGCTGAAGATGTAAGGAGTACGAAACAAGGAATAGAGAATAATGAAGATGAAGACGAAAGAAGGAAATAATAAACTTTAAACTAACCATAAATAGTTATTACAATGCTTCTGTCTTAATAATCTTATAAAACAATAATAAGTTTAACTAAAACTTGGCAATGTTTTATTTGTGCCGAAATTATCTTTAGAGAGAAAACTAAACATTGCCAAGTTTAAGAATATACCTGGTTGAGGGAAGTGATATTTTAGTAACTGGATATAAGTATTTTTATTGTTGTTTTTAAAGGTCAGTTGAAGTGTCTTTACAGTTCTTAGTAAGTAACTATGAGGTCTTCCAAGTAATGGACTTGGACATTTCTTTCTTGTATCATCTCTTGTATTGGCAAATATTGTTGGTTGAAAATATGGTGCACTTAATACACTAACTCGTACTACCTTTTTGGAGTGTAGGATGGTAAGGCGTTTTGGGGGGTTTTAGGAGGGGATATTTTTGGGGAAGGGAGTGTTTCTTTGTGGGGGGAGGAACTTGGCCTCTATTTCACATTTATGTTTTTTTTGGGATCTTATTACTTTTTTCTAAGTATTAATTAAAATTTAGTTGCCGCATACCTTCTGGCTTTTTGTACTTCATATAAAACCAGGGTCTTTGGATTCTGCGTAAAGTTCTTCTTACTGCTTGATATTTGATACCAAGCAGCATACCTATCTACATCTAATCACTAGCCTAGAAAAGTTATAAGCTCTTCCAGATGACATTACTCTAGAGGACAAATTGATTGCTCTCTTAACTAAACTATTTCACTGTAAAACACAGGAACCTTATCCCGAGGATAAAGATCACAATAGGGAAAGTGTAGAAGGCCTTCAAGAAAAAGATAAGAACAAAGACTATACATTTTGGGTTTGTGATCCTAAACTTTGGAATTTAGAAGGCTCGACTTTGAAAACCTTAGTATCTGCTGTCAAGTATATTATGCAGTTAACCCCTACGACTTTATTTACTACATTTAAGAAAGAAGTCACAACTGTTGTTGTTAAGATGCGTCGAAATGTTTCTTAAAACATCAAATATAGGTTCTCCTTACCAAAATGATTCATTTGATACCCCACATGATGGGTTTCAGAAGGAATGATGGCTTTCCGATAGAACAAAAAGTACAAAACGTCATAGGTAATATGACACTCCCGTATCAAGACCTACCTGCGTGCCAAGTTTGGTCAAAATAGGTCAAACCGTGTGAATTTGTATAAGGAACAAACATACTGACAGACAGCTGAAAGACCTTTTTTACCAAGCCTAGTGCATTCCCCGGACCAAGGCCTACCTGTGTGCCAAGTTTGGTCAAAATCGGTCAAACGGAGTGACTTTGTGTGAGGAACAAACATGCACACAGACAGCTGATAGATGATTTTGACCTAGCCTATGACACTACCCGGATAAAGACCTACCTATGTACCATGTTTGGTCAAAATCGGTCAAATCGTGTGGATTTGTATAAGGAACAAACAGACAGATAGCTGATAGACAATTTAACCTAGCCTATGATTCTCCCAGCATCAAGACCCATCTGTGTCCCAAGTTGGGTCAAAATCGGTCAAACGGTACGGATTTGTATAAGCCACAAACATACAGACAGACAGCTGGTAGAAGATTTTGACCGAGCCTATATGCGTCTAATTGTTTCTTAAAACATCATATGTAGGTTCTTCATACGGAGACGAATCATTTGATACCCCACATCATGGGTTTCGGACGGAATGACGGGTTCCCGAAGGAAGTACAAAACTGGCACGCCCCCGCCCCGGAAGCGGAGTCAAACGCAACTTTTCAGGGGTTTTCGATTTTTTCCTTTAATAAAACCTCCATATCTATCATCATGCAAAATTTCAAGTCTCTAGCATCATGGGAAGTGCCTAATAATTTTGATGAGTCAGTGAGTGAGTGAGTGAGTGAGTCCTATAAATCCCGATTTTCGATCGCTTATATCTCAGAAACTATTCAATGTAGAAGTATGAAAATTTCCAGTTTTACTCACATCTAGTACTATAATACCTGTGTAAAATTTCATAACTTTATCTTTACCTGGTTGAAAGTTATGAGAGAGTAAAAAGCGGCTCTAAAACCTCCTGAAATATACACACAGTATGCTTAGGCCAGAACTTGGCCTGGCGCACTACCGTGCGCCTAGATTACTATTTCTTGTATTTTTGAGCAATTGTTTCAGCAGACTTACTCTACAAACTCTAATTGTTATTTACAGTATAATGTGTTTTTTATTACTTTTTTTAAATATATTTGTTAATGTTAACTCTATCCCACTTGTTTTACAGCCCTAATGAAGACTTAAATTTCAAGCCGAAACTTCCACAAACAATAAAACTCCTATATACGCCCCTGGCCGAAATGCAACAATTTCTCGACATCTTATCACCCTGACGGTTAACTATTTGGATCTCACTAATACAAAAACAGGAAGAGAGTAGTGAATAAATAAAAACAGAAATAAAACATCAAAGGGGGCGAGGTTAGCTCAGTGGTAGGGCACTCGACTAATGAACTGGAGGACCTGAGCACAAAACCCGAGCGTGCATTAAAGATTTTGTCGTCGAGTGTAATCGTTCGAGGGTTGGGTTTGGGGTCCCAGATCATAGCTAGGCTTACCCAGCATTTAATTATTTAATTAATAGGTACCTGCAAGGGGAAAGGAGATACCTGTACTGTTCTGCCCCTCTAGGCCCTTAGTGGCCTGTTACGGGACCGATTTTTTTTAACATAATAAAAGTTCATTTTTTAATTTAATTGATTAATAATTGGCATGTTGATATCAAAACATTGATTTCATGGGCGTATATAAGGGGGGGGGGGGCTGAGGGGGATGCAGCCCCCCCCCGAAATTTTATCGGTAAAAATTTCATAAAACCCTTAAAAATAAATTAAATAAGATCATTTAGTTATTTGAATAGCTTTTAAGCTATTTAAATAGCTTTTAAGGCTGTTGGCCTCGGCAGTCGATGCACTTAAAGTTAACTAAAAAAAAAAAAAATAGCGTTTAAGTTGGCTAAAACTCTTCCAAGATCTAAATTGTTAGTATTCCATACACAGGAAATGGTCTCAGCCCCCCCCCCCCCCCGAAATTTTCCCAGCCCCCTCCGAAATTATTTTCTATATACGCCCATGATTGATTTTAGTCATTCGAATTTACTTCTTATGGGAATTGATGATTGGTGAGTGATCTTCCGCGTTCATGTAATACTTGCAGTACGTTCAGTTACACACGCAAACAGCTCTTCATCAATGGGCTTCGTGTAATGGAGAACTGAACCGTAATTAATTCTATTAAACCTTGGACTTGAATAGATTAAAAAAAAAAACAACCTCGGAATATGGTAAAACAAAATTTTAAAAGTACAGAGGCCTTTCAGGTGGATAATAAGGTAAAGAGCGAAAAGAGATGGCTCTAAAATGAATTTGAAATGGGTTTCAATTATTTTTACACGTCCAGCAAACAGCTGGTGTTTGGTTTAGTATTTGAGCTCGGGTTTTGACAAAGCGCCATCAGCCTCTCTTCATTCATTGTTTGATCCTATCAATTTCAAACTGATTTAACATCAGTCGCAAGCTTTTATGTATTTCAAACAAATATTTTACAAAATATTCATGGAGGAAAAATACATTTTAAGGTTATTTTTCCTTTATTTCCAAAAAGCTCATAATTGAGATACGTGTCCACGTCATGTAATAATAATTAATAACAATAGGATAAATAATAATTTACAGATTTCATTCAGAATGCTAATGTGGTTGCTAAATCCATCTAAAAAAATTCCTCAATTGCGTAACATGGTCTTTGTCTGACTATTCTTTTCAATTTCATTATAAAGCTTTTGCTAACATTGAACAAAACTGACCCACAAAATTCTACTCCATTCCTATAAAAATCTGTGATATATTCCTCGATTTTGATTTTTTTTTGCCCAGTACAATGGGCATCTCCTCGAATTCTAAATTGGTTCAACGAAGGTAGAAATTGTCAGGGTTCGTTCGTGGTAAAACTAAATTTTTTATGGGAAAATGAGTTTCATTGTTTGCCAACGTTTCGGCTTGAAGTTCGAGCCTTCATCAGGGAAGTAGGAAAGAGTTAATACTAACACATATAAAATATATATATATATACACACATGCCTTTGCATTAATACGGTCAACGATTTCCTCTCAATAAAGTGGTTTAAGTTTTGTTCGAAATGGTTTACTGTCGATAAAAAATAGAGCGACGGCAGTGTTAGAATTCGTAATGATTTAAAATATTTCTTTGTTGAAGTTCTTCTTCGTAGCTTCAAAAAATGTCTTATAATCATCTTTTGTATTTAGAAAATCTTCGGTCGGTCGTGGTATCTAAATAAAACTACATATTTTATAGTTATTTATGACACATTTTGACCGATTAAATCAAAATTTATCAAAAAGCTGCAGCTCCATCAGCCCCCCCCCTATATAACCTATAGTTTTGGCTATGATAAACAGTCAACATTTCGGAAAACGTCTATATTTTGAACGTTTTGGCATGCTATTTAGCAGCTTTCTTCAACTCTACATGCCTAGAAGCTAGAGAAATATACCTGTTAGGCAACTTTGAGCTAATGTGTAAAATAATCCTATCCTCCATCCCCTGGGCATTCACTGCATAAGAAGTTATGAGAGGGTAAAAATCGTGTCTAATACTTCGTGTAATCAACAAACAGTGTGCGTTGGCGCACTGCCGCACAGTGGGGCCAAACAATATTTCCGGTTTCAAAAAAGGTTACAGCCTCCAAATCTTAACCGATTTGAAGGCAATTTTTTTTAAAATGAAAGCTACTACATTTTTTTTTGTTTAGTTTTAAGGGCAATATCAACCACACTGGGTAATGGTCACCTTGTGAAAGTAAGAGCCAAGAGGGTACAGAAGAGTTGTCACTTTAATAACAAGAACTATTCGTGAAAACTGTTTGTTGCAATATGGAGACATTTGAAGAATATAATTTACAATAACTATAGGTTGATATTGGAGAATATTGTGAATCAGCAAAATGCAGTTTTATGTTTATAACCACTTTGTTTTTTGTATCCTCTGTTTATTAAATTCACGAACTTTTACAATCGAACATAAAATAATATTTAATTTTTCATCTAACCTAATATCAGCGCTGATATCATTAAAATTAAACATTCAAATCCTGATTAGACTTGGTAAAAATCAGACTGACGTAAATTTATCTTAATTCAACATTGAGATTAATTGAAATAATATGATTTTTAAATCATTTAAACATATTTTTTGATTTTTTCCATGTCTAATCAGGATTTGAATGTTTTATTTCAGCGATATCAGTACTGATATTAAGTTAGATGAACAATAATGTTCAATTGTAAACGTTCATGAATTATGTATACGTAATTTAATAAACAGGATAAATAAAAACAAAAATCCGGCCAGACAAAGTTGTTCTAAATTTTATTAGCATTCATTTTAAAAACATTTCATTGAAATCGGTTAAGATTTAGAGGCTGTAGCACTGTTTGTCGTCCGTCTAGATTTTACCAAAATAGGTTATAAGACATTTACTTATGTTCATATCATAGCAGATTCTCCTGTAGATCTAAGAAGCAAGTTGGCTATTTTAGAGGAGTATAGTCGATCAAATTCATTGACTGTCAATACTTCCAAATCAAAAATTCTCAAGTTTCATAAAGGTAAATGTAGAAAAGATCCAGATTACTTGTACTCAGGAAAAATAATTGAACAAGTCCAACAATTTGTCTATCTTGGAGTTTTATTTTCTTCATCCTCGATATTTCTCAAAGAAACAACATATGCAATTTCGAAATTCAACGCTGCTATCTCTGTTGTCTTTAGTATTTTAGCAGGTGCAAAATGTCATTGTTGGGAGGCCACAAAGAAAATTTTTTACTCTATAGCAAGATCCACATTGATCTATGGCTCCCAGATCTGGGGCTTTAGATATCTAAAGTATTTGGAACAAGCGGAAACCAATTTCTATAAGAAACTATTCCAACTTACTAGAACTACCCCTAATTACATGATAAGGCTTGAGACTGGAAGTGATTATGTATCAATACAGGTTATAAAATCAACCCTCCTCTGGCTTTGTCAAATCCTATCTATGAGTGCTGATAGACTTCCAAGGCTTTGTTACAATAGACTTCTTCTTTTAGATCAGAGTCCCCAAAATAACATAAAGCTTAATTGGGTATCCCAAGTTAAAAATATATTTGTCACTTTGGATTCTCTAGACACATGGCTAATTCAGGACCCTAATTTAATCAAAGGACGGATTAATATAATTTTAGATGCCCAAAAAGCTAAGTTACTTAGTAATGATCTGGAGAAAATGAATAATTCTAACTACAACCCATTTTACAAATTTCTTTCAGTATCCCCAGGCCTACCTCATGAATTTCTCACCATGGGGCTGCCTTTTGTTATTGCAAAAACCATAGCTCAGTTGAGAACAGCCAGCAACTACAATATCAAATTTTCAATAAAAAATATCCATTATTCTATTAACCCAAAGGAAATCTGCACCCTCTGTAATAATAACGTATTTGAAGACATTTTTCATTTTATCTTGCATTGTCCTATTTACTCCCCCATTAGAAGGCAATTCCTCCAGTTTATCAACCAACCTATTGAAAATTCCCGATTACACGAAATCTTTAACAAAGCCTCAAAATTTGAATATATACACATTTATAACTATATAAAAAACTCCTTGAAATTGAGAGCTTCATTAATTTCTGATTGACACAATAATAATAATAATAATAAAAACACACACAAAAAAAATCCAACATTTAATATTAAGTAATCCATTTTTTGCACTGTTTTCTCTATCTAAAAATAATTTTTAATAATCACTTCTTGGTTAAGAAATTGTATTTTATATTTATGTACATGTATAGAAATACTCCTTAAATTTAATGCATAGAAGATGTAATTATTTTCATTTATTTTAATTTAAACTTTATTATTTCACAAAGTATCTGTATGTAAATAGAACATATGTGTAAGTTTTATGTTGGGGTATGTTTATGAATATATTACTAACATAGGACTAAAAACATTATATAAGGTCAACTCCTTGCAATGGGGAAACACTGTATGCAATAAAATAAATTGAATAAATTGAATACTTATGTTCATATAAATTACCAACTTTTTTTAACAGCAGATTCATACAGAGCTTAAGTAAGAGTATGAGTAAATTCATTTATTTTTTTCTTACTCTTGCTCTTAACTAAGCTCTGTGTCGAAATACTGTTTAATTGTTTATATTATGAGATAAGCAACAAAGCAAACCAAGCAGTCTGCCAAATTTACACTTATTTTAATAGAAAATCTAAATTAAGCACTAAAAACAAACTACAATTATATAAAGCATGTATTAAACCAGTGCTGACTAAAGGATGTCCTGTTCAGAGCTACACTTGAAACACTAATTATAAAAAAACTCCAAGATTTACGTTTGCATCGAGATGTTTTTACGTACAAAGCTTGGTTTCAGCGATAAATAGGAATTTGTCTACAAAAGGGCGAGTTTTTTTGCGTTTTACGCGCAAACGGTGCGTCGGATCAAAAGATGTCTCGGAATAAATTAGTCTTAAAATTAAATTTTCTATCAGAATCCGTCATAAAAAAAAAACCTGCCGCCATTGGAACCTCAAGAGTTAGATGCGCTGGAGAAAAACTGGAGAATTTTACAAAGTCAACTAAACCTTCAAAAGAAACCTCATGCAACATAACTATGACCTACCAAGTTTCATTTCGAAATTCCAACAACTCTAGGAGGAAAAGGGGGTGGACACATATGGTGGGACACCCTGTATAAATTGTGTACCTTCAGACCACAAGGTTGAATTTACAATTTAGAACAAATTAACTATAATGTTATTGACTATTAGTTTAATGCAAGGGATGCATGAAAGTGAATATAAAATTCATAAATTGAAAAGAAAATAATTAATGATAATAAGTAGTATAAATATATACAATAATTCAAACCAAGGTGAGAAATAACCATTCAATGCTCAAAATATACTTGTATTACATAATCTCGACGTTTCGGACTATTCGTCCATCTTCAGGAGTGCTAAAATAGTATATTAATTATTAGATACTGCAGGAATACCATTTAAACAATATTATATAAATTATCATTAACTAAGCTATTATATCATATTTAAATAATTGATTAATTGTAATTTCTTAATTTTTAACTCAAGATGTTTTGTGAAGAAATAATGTTACATATAAACGTCATAAATTAAATAAAAATGATTCCTAAAAGGAACCAAGTCAATAAATACAAATTAAAACATTCATTATCTCACAGCCATATTAGAAGACCTTATCAACATACTTAGACCTATTATATTTTTGAATAATTAGATTTCATCAAGATCATGTTTAAGTTTACGTATCACACTGCTGATCATTTAATCCAGTTCTTAGCATGCGCTCAGCATGGTCTTTTATACTTATTTCAGTAATATATGCTTTGTCCTTTTATGTTCATATCTTTTAGGGCTTCTTTTGGTATAGTTACCTATATCCTTAATCAGTGGGTTAGATTTTTTCCCTGCATGCATTAAAAAACTTGTGTGAGCTTGTATATGAAGAATTTAATGATCTGCACCTCATTATAAAGTATTCTTCTATTCGAGAACGTACTAAATGTCATAGTTCGTGAAGAAAGTTGCGAGTAGAACTTAGAAAATATTCGCCTATTGTTTTCACAAAAGCATAGCTCTGAGAAATTACAACCATTACAATATTTTGCCGACGATCAATATAAACGGATTTTCATTGGAGCTTATGGGATAAATGAGTAAATCCCCTGCGAAGGGCTGGTTGTTTGATAGGACTCTTCATGCCGTTGCATACTATTCTGAACTGAGGGCTCGATGCGGTGGGTGGTCGGCGAAAACCTTTTGATAGAGATAGGGCACCGACTCCATTCATGTTTACTTTTATTTTCTTTCCCTCTCCTGCAGGAAATTAGTTTTATCGACAGGGTCCTTCCCTCCAGCTCCGAGACTTAGCCTAGAAGTACTCTTCCAGATTCCTTCTTGTCGGCTCGACTCTCATTTCCTCAAAACTTTCAATAGGCGGAAAACCTGCTTATGACGACGTTTACCAAAACATTGCGTGGCTTTCATGTTATTCATATTTGCTATAATATATACATATATGCCATACCATACAGCAGAACATCTAAGCACACATACAGTCACATAACACTACAGAACGTTTCTAATATATACCAAACATAAAACAAAACTTATACTGACTTCTACACGATTCAATTATTAACTGGACATGGAATGAAAAAGTCCGACTCGCAGGAACTGCATCATCTTAGCGCGGTTCCGTTCTTATCCCTAGACTCATTTAGAATGATTAAAATAGAAGCTGTTATTATTTTGGGTCCACATTTCTAAAAAGCATAAAGATTAGATAGTTAGCCGTCGAGGTGATAAGTAAAGATGGAATGGTTGGGATTCGGCTAAAGAAACCTCAATACGATTTTTGTTAAAAAATCTATATTTAGGACGTTTCAGCTACTCATTGGTAGCCTTAGTCAGCATTGAAAGTGCCGGGAGGCAGAGGAGGACCAAAGTTGACAGTTCCATCTTTACTTTCAAGAAAGGTCTTATTTACGATCTTACCTGGATAGGCCAACCCGCCCTAGAAAGGACCCCGCTAGGAAGTTGAAAAGCTATATCTTGGAAATCCATATCTCTAAGATGAAATTGTTTTTTTATTTTTCTTAACCTGATTTAGTATCAAATACATTATCCAACTATAAGCAGTTAAAAAATAACAAGGAATTAAAATAGACAAAAAGAACAGTTCGAATAAGCGAAATCAATTACTTTAAATTTTTAAGCACTTATTTCCCCGATTGACATCGTCTAATCAAAACATTTATCAGAACCTTTTTTGTAGAGCATTTAGTAAGCTTTCTAATGGTATTCTTCCGTTTACCAAGATTCTCAACCTTTTTCGAGATATTAAGGAAGGTATACAAAGTTACCAAAACGTTTTATGTCTGTTAATAAAATATTTTATTCTAACCCTTCCTTAACTCCCAACGTAACACAAATTTCAACATATTAGTTTTAATGAAAGTAGAACATGCAGAAAATGTTTCAACTGAATCCCATGATTCTAAGTACCCAAACCAAAAACGGTATTCAAAAAATATGTTTCCAATTTTCTCGAAAACGGTTAAAGCTATCGCCTTGAAAATGGTTTCATTCGTTTTCCTAGCCCAAGAAGCCTGTAAAACGAGTGCTTGCATGCTTATGAACTCAAAAACGTAAGCGTTACGATTTTTTTTGCGCGAATTTCACCCCAAACGCCATCTTCCAGTGGACGGATTTTGCTGGTTAACGAACTTGACCTTTTTGTACCAAATTTTATCAAAATCGGACCATTCGTTTTCTACCTAGAGAGCGAACAGACAAATATATATATATATATATATATATATATATATATATATATAAAAATATATGCATATATATATAAATATATAAATATATGCATATATATATATATATATATATATATATAAATATATAAATATATGCATATATATATATATATATATATATATATATACAAATTTGAACCACCATCATTTTCGGTCTCTAGGGGTTCTGAAACGCAAAATTTTCTAGTCGGCACTTCTGGATTGCGTCATGAGATCAACCTTATAAGCGGGGTACCTCCCTATGGGGGAGGGAGGAACCGCGCTAAAACGCATAATTACATACACTACTCACAAAAAACTGCTCAGCTTGCCCTTGCGTGAAGAGAACACCACAAACAACGCACCACATTATTTACGAGTGACTATTAATTAAAAAATAATTTACAAATAGACGAAAAGTAGACCAATTTCGGAAATAGAAATTTTCAATATAAATTAAGTCAAGCTTTAGAGAATATTTTAAGAAAGTATATCTCACCATCATCATCAACTGATTGCTACACTAAAAAAACAACAATTTATGTTGAGAAAAAAAAGTATAAATAATTTATTCTTATTTTATTGTATTTCATTTATTGCAATTTTCATAAGAATAAAAATACATTATAATGCAATGAGAACAGTGGAGGGGCGGGGGGTCTCCCCGTGGTCAAGTAGCTAACGCGTTAGATTCATATGCGGGAGATGGTGTGTTCGATTCCCACTGGCGGCAGGAATTTTCTTATCCCACGGCTCGTTGGAAAAAGTCCTCGCTGTACCCTGAATGTCGGCGCTAACGGCCAAGACGTCGATGCGCCATAAAAAAAACAAACAACCATTAGAGGCCCGGTGGCCGTGAGTATTAAGGCGTGAGCACTTAACACTGAGTGCTAAGGGTCATGGGTTCAATTCCCACTAAGGGTGGTGGCTTCTCTTTGGAAAAACGAAAAGGCATCAGCCCTATCCTGGCTAGAAAAGGGTGGTAACCTATAGATAAACCGTCCTAAAACTCTTTGTTAATATTAATTGGACGTTAAAATTTAAATAATACTAATACCAGTATAAGGCAAAACATTTTCTTGTAGCACACAAACAAATGCCCTCTATACAGGGTTACTTCCGATAGAAAGGAGATCAAATGTATATATATATATATATATATATATATATATATATATATATATATATAAAATAAAATGTCAAGATCAAGCTTACTTATTGGTAGATTAAATTACTCTTCTATTTGAGTTACATTATGAAACTCACAATTATGCTGTTAATAGGGAAGAATTTATAATTTTAAAACACGAAAATAAGTTACAAACCCCTTTTTTTTAAATATGCCTATGAAGTGTAAATATTTTTACTTACTCTTAATGATTTAAAATTATAAATTCTTCCCTATTAGCAGCAGAGTTGTGGGTTTCATAATGTAACTAAGAGAGTCTTTTACAGAGCTTAGTTAAGAGTAAGTAGAAATGTGTTCACTTACTATACACATAACAAAAATGTTTTATAACCTATTTTCATGATTTAAAATTATGCTTGCTGTTATTGGTTATTCTCTTTTCTCGTTGTTTATATTTATTTTTTAGATGAAGAAAGCCGGCAACGAACATGCTATCGAAATAGAGATTTTCTCTAAATTGTGACGTTTTCTCTTAGCCGAATCCCAACCCTTGACTTCGCCGTCAACTATCTGGATCTCATTTTAAATGTATTGTTACTATTCGCAGACAAGGTATAGTTGGGATTCGGCTAGGAGAAAAAAACGTCAGACTTTCAGGAAGAAATCTGTATTTGGACGTTTCGGCTGCACATTGGCAGCCTTCTTCAGCTATAAAATACATACAAATTATAAGTAAAAAAAAAAAAAAACGCCAGAAATGAGCGTATTATATACATCATGACAATGATTAGAACCAATCTTATTATTAAACAATGAAAATGCGGTAGTTGGTAAGTAAACAGTAAGTTGAAAGTAGTAAGTAAACAGTACCAAAACTAACATATTTATATTGTGAGAAACTCAATCTATTCTATAGGTGAATACAATTTATAATAATCAATATACAAATACGTACCACTAGAAAGTGCCTAGGGAAGTGGTTATTTGGGTTAATGTGGTTGGTGGCTGTGTAAATGTGTGTCTAGAAAATGCCTAGCGTCTAGGCATTTTGTAGTGGTACGTATTTGTATATTGATTATTATAAATTGTATTCACCTAAAGAATAGATTGAGTTTCTCACAATATAAAAATGTTAGTTTTTGTACTGTTTACTTACTACTTTCAACATACTGTTTACTTTCCAACTACCGCATTTTCATTGTTTAATAATAAGATTGGTTCTAATCATTGTCATGATGTATATAATACGCTCATTTCTGTCTTTTTTTTTTTTTTACTTATAATTTGTATGTATTTTTTAGCTGAAGAAGGCTGCCAATGTGCAACCGAAACGTCCAAATACAGATTTCTTCCTGAAAGTCTGACGTTTTTTTCTCCTAGCCGAATCCCAACTATACCTTGTCTGCGTATCTCTGCAACGGCTAACTATCTCCATCTCCACTATTGTAACTATTGTTCCTTTGCAAAAGTCATTCAGAGAAATATCAGGATCTCATTTTAAATGTATTGTAACTATTGCTTCTTGCAAATGTAATTCAGAGAAATAACTGGATCTCATTTTAAATGTATTGTAACTATTGTTCCTTTGCAAAAGTCATTCAGAGAAATATCTGGATCTCATTTTAAATGTATTGTAACCATTGTTCCTTTGCAAAAGTCATTCAGAGAAATATCTGGATCTCATTTTAAATGTATTTAACTATTGCTTCTTGCAATAGTTGATTCAGAGAAATAACTGGATCTCATTTTAAGTGTATTGTAACTATTGCTCCTTTCAAATGTGATTCAGAGAAATATCTGTATCTCATTTAAAATATATTGTAACTATTGTTCCTTTGCAAAAGTCATTCAGAGAAATATCTGGATCTCATTTTAAATGTATTGTAACTATTGCTTCTTGCAAATGCGATTCAGAGAAATAACTGGATCTCATTTTAAGTGTATTGTAACTATTGCTCCTTGCAAATGTGATTCAGAGAAATATCTGTATCTCATTTAAAATATATTGTAACTATTGTTCCTTTGCAAAAGTCATTCAGAGAAATATCTGGATCTCATTTTAAATGTATTGTAACTATTGTTCCTTTGCAAAAGTCATTCAGAGAAATATCTGGATCTCATTTTAAATGTATTGTAACTATTGCTTCTTGCAAAAGTCAATCAGAAAAACCGCTTTGCTCAAAGATACAAACAAAGTAAGAATAATAAATCCCGAGATGTGACGATGCCTTCCTGATCATATCTTGGGAGTGAGGAGAAAAAAAAAAAAAAAAAAAAAAAGGTTGTTCGGTTTATAGGGGTGTAGTAGGTTTTATGAAGGAAGTGCTCAGCCTACCTGTGTGGGCTTACCAGTTTTTATTGTACCCTCTCCTTTAACTGCCCTACCATCCAGGCAGGCAAAACTTCCGACGACACATTTTCTTTGAGGTAGAAAACCCTTGTGAAGGCGGTGTTATGAGTGATGCTAAATGCACTGCAATAAAAGCATTTACCGTTTTAGTCTTCTCTTTGTCGCCGCCCTGAGGCTTTTCACACCCTACAATAGTGTAGAAATGCATTAAAATCGTTTCTCTCAGAAGAGAGAGGAGTGGAGGTGTTCTGCAAAGGTGTCCATACTTAGTAATTATTAACCCTTTGATGCATGATTTTTTTCTTTTCGCATAAATAAAATCTGTGAGGTAGAAATAGGCCCCAGGATAACGGGAAAAATACGGAAAAAAATTCATCGGTTTTTTTTTTCTCGAGAAAATGATGGAAAACTGAAAGATGCCTGTAGGCATCATTGTACGTAAGGGGAGGAATGTTCGTGTGAATGAACCTTTTAAGCATTTACATTTATTGAAACATATAAAGAATTTATGAGTTAAAGTTAAAAAGAACTCTCTTCTCCTTTCACCAAAATCACAAATGGTAATCCTTAAAACATGATTTGGCTTTAGATAAACACAAATAAAGTTCACATTTATAACAGTACCCATATGTTGGGTTCTTGCAGTTTTCCATCCTGCATCTCATCTTCTGAGGTACATCAGGCAGTACATCCTCAAACAAATCATTCAAATCTGAGAAGGGACCATTCGAATCGTCGCCATTTACCTCTAAAACATTGGCTGAAAATACGCGAAGGTTCAGAAAGAACATTGTCGTCGACATCTTCATCATCCTCACTATCATCTGGTGCTGTGATTATATGAAAATATGTTTCTCCTCTCCCCATTATCGATCAGATATCGGACCTCAGTACCAGATGCATGATGGTGCCCACAGGACACAAATGAACAACCGCATAAATTGACACAAAAAATAAAATTTCAATAAAACAAACTTTCACTTCGTAAAATACACCACTAGTACTAAGGAGTACGATTTTTTTTAGGTCAGAATGGATGTTTTTAATAGTATTGTGACCTTGCGAAACGGGTCCCCTCGGGGTCAGAAACGAGATTCCTGGTTTTGTCAACATTAGCTTGTTTATTCCTTCTTGGGAACAAAGTACAATGTTCAAAACCTTCCAGTCCCTTTGATACTTGTTGATGCTTACAGGGAACGAAAAACAATTTGAAAAAACTCGACATAATGTTCTGGGAGTGTAAAATATAACATGATGCCTGCAGGCATCACGATGCATCAAAGGGTTAACTGCATAATAATTTTCAATTCATCATTCGAAGGTAGGTATTGTCTGGGCTCGATCCTGTGCTTAATAAACTATATTTCTTAGAAAATAAATGTGTTATACGAAGTGAAGGGAGAAAGAAAACAGGTATTTTTGCGAAGACCACATACAGTTACTTTTCCAGTTACTTGTGAAGTATCTGAAGTGATCATAACAGTGATTCAGCGCATGCGCATAACTCATTAGCATTTCTATTGGTTGTTGCTGGTAGTAAAGTAACTTACAACACTCTAGTCCATCAAACTCGCTAAAATTAATATAATTCTATTAATTTTAGCGAGTTGGATTGACTAGAGCTGTGATATCTTCTTGAGCGAGCGTAGCGAGAGGAAACGCATATCACGCATGCCCATAATGCGAAATAAATATAAATATGTTATAGAACCACTAGACTAAAAAATCGGCGAGGAGGCCCTAAACTTCAAAATTACCATTGATTTTTATAATATTAACCTTTTTATAAATAAATATTGCATGCTGAAATATATTCTGCTTATTTTCATTTATGATTTACAAGCCTAAAAGTATTACTTACAAATGAAGGTTATCTGAGGGCTAGTTAGAAACCATATTATATAAATATAGTAGTCAAAAAAAGTTAATTGTAGTATTGATTGCAGTGATTTTAAATACTATTCATTACTATATTAACGTTTGATCACTATATTTATATAATATGGTTTCTAACCTTAGATACCCTGTGAATGAATAATAGATAACCTGCAAAGAACCTGTAAGCTAATCCGTAAGTAGAAAAATCACTGTTTAAAATCACGACAGTTACTTCAAAGTAAGGATGTGGTCTTCGCAAAAACCGTCAGATCTTCAAGCACAAATCTATATTGGACGTTTCGGCTGCACTTTGGCAGCCTTCTTCAGCTAAAAATAAATATATACACTCACAACTGTCAATAATCCAACACTAAGAAACCTTTTAAACATCATGACAACAAATTTTGAACCAATTCTATTTGTTTGTTTTTTCTTTTAATCTACATCAGGTTGATAAGTAGTTCTTATAAAAATGTGGTTGTCAGTAAGTAAAACTATTATGAAAGGCTCATAGTGAAACAGAATGCAGGAAAAGGGTATTTTTACGAAAAACCTGACGCAATAAAATTGCAGATTCCTTACTAATATAGCATAAGGGATAATCTTACTATTTGTAATTACTTCTCTAATCGATAATAATGAAGAACCTAACACAATAAAATCGCAGACTCCTTACTAATATAGAATATAGGATAATCTTACTATTTGTAATTACTTCTCTAATCGATAATAACGAAGAACCTAACACAATAAAATCGCAGAGTCCTTACGGTTATAGCATATAGGATAAGCTTAGTACTTGCAATTACTTTTCTAATCTATAGTAATGAAGAACCTATTATAACGAAAATCGCAGAGGTCTTACTAATATATCATAATGTATAATTGTACTAATGTTAATCATGTCTTCTGTTTGATGACTACTTTCCTACGTTACTTCAATTACTTCTTGCATTGATCGTGCATTCATAATAAAGCACGTAATAGAGCTTCTTCCTTTTGTTTCTGAGACATGAAATAGACCCCTCCACGAAGCACATAAATATTAAATAACGTTTTCATTGGTCCAACCACCGCTACTGGGTTATGTTATATTCAGCTGCAGTATTTCCTTAAATAACAGGTCTCAATCCGAAGGGACTCAAACCTAAATAATGCTATAAATTTTTAATTATTAGCGATATTGGTCGACTGTTTATTCAAGCGGATACTTTGCTTTGGGTTCCTCCCATGTCATCAATGAAAAAACACCTGTGCACAGGAACCGCGTCATCTTAGCTTGTGTCTGCATTGTATAAACGGCAGTTCGTGTACTGCCTGAAAAATCCTTTCTCCTTTCTTATGTAATTCGCCGGAATCAACTACCTATAAATATAAAAGGATGTGGAGACCAGATATTATTCTAATTAAAGAAAACGGTGTATGTTATGATTTAACGAGCTAGCAGACACTTTGGCAAAATCAGCTTCATTCGATCTTAATATCACAATTATATATAGCAACATTTCCATTGAAGGCTTGAAATATTTATTGAGGGATAAATCTTATACAAAAAAGCAAGGTAGACTACCAAAAACAGAGAAAGGGACTTACTTAAAATATTTTGTACATGAAATAAAACATAAACATTAAAGGACATGGAAAAATAAATAGTTATTTACACAAATACAAACTTACTGACTTCAAACCATGCACATGAGACAACTATACTGGCCAAACGTACATAAATTGAATTTGCGACTGCTCACTAACAGATAGTAATAATACAGAACACATTAAAAACGTTTTATAAAAAAAGACAAATAGGAGAGACCAATATATTCAAAGGCACTTTATAAGAAATATCCTTTCGCGCAAGAAACATTTATTCAATCAATACACAACGATACAAAATTGCGATTTATGATTAAGTAAACTTATTGGCAAACAAATCTGATGCAACAGTACACTAAGAAGATAAACAATTATATAAATTATCTATTATCTTTATATTTCATATATGTTTAAAACTGAGAAAATGTTTTTTTACTAAATATGCACATTAACAAATTTTTTAAACCTTATTTTCATAAAAAAACAACAAATATACAAAATTAACTAAGAGATTAATCAAAAACATCAATGATTATATATGGACTAATGTTTTTTTTATTATTCTCTTAGTTATTTGTGTATATTTTTTTTTTCAGCATAGACATGTTATGGGCCATACTTTAGTGTGCTTATACGCTCGCAGGCCGCGTAGATCGTTCAAAATAAAATACCATCGGATTTTAAAGTAGTGTTTTTTAGCGTTAGATATAGGCCTGAAATAATACGACAATGTTATTGTAACCAAATTTTTTTACAATAACAAATGATATGAAAAAAATAGGTACATTATAATTAAATCGTGACCACGAAAGTTAAACAGCGACGCGAAATCAATGAGACCCTCGGCTTGCTCGCTGTTGGATCAACTGACCAATCCCATCTCACTCATCATCCTCCCTTGGAGTGAGTGTGAGTAAGTGGTGTAATATATTGTTTTTAATTAGGTTTTTCAAAATGTCTTGCGGGCTGGATTAAATCTTACAGAGGACCGGATCCGGCCAGTGGGCCACTTATTGCCCAAATATATTAATATAAATATAACAGTATAGATTGTTCCAAAAATCTGTCTGTTTTTCTTAGCCGAAACCAAAGTATTCCTTGGTTTCTTCTATCTTGTTTTCTAAGGGCAGACCTTTACTATGTCACTCTGATAATGTCAATGGCCAAACATTATCCCAGTCAAAATCAGTAAAATATCGTCTGATCATAAGTTAACTTTTACCACAAATCTCAAAAGTCAAGTTACAAGTTAGCTATAGAAGCCTTATAAACACTAACTCTATTTTTTTTTATATATTATATATATTTGACCAATTATTTGTTACGCAAGTCCAATATACACACTCCACTTGTCGTAAAAACTATAACAAATTTCAAATTTTGCAAAATAAATGTTTGACTTATTGGAAATTTCCCTAGGTTGACTCCAATGGACCAAATGCACGTTGTATTGAATGTTCCCAGCATTTTCACATTTACATATCATGTAGCAGTTAAGTTTTTTTATTAAGTCATTACATTACTAAAGTATGAACATAAAAGACAAATATGTCTTTTACATGCTGTACTATCATTACGTCTATACATCCATTTTTTTTATTTATTTTTTTGTATATAATGTTTCTTCATATAGTTCCTCTGTATAGTCATAGCGTATGCGTTTTTGTAAATATTGAAGGGGTCTTTTTGCGAAGACCACGTTCAGTTACTTGTGAAGTATCTGTAGTGATTATAACAGTGCTTCAGCGCATTCGCATAACTCATTACCATTTCTTTTGGCCTAGTCCTATGGGCAATTCTATTGGTTGTTGCTGGTAGTAAAGTAACCTTCAACTCTTAAGTCAATCTAACTTGGAATACTTCTATTAATTTTAGCGAGTTAGACGTTTTGATGTCTTCTTGAGTGAGCGAAGCGAGCGGAAACGCACCATGCGTGCTATGCGTTTCTGCTCGCTTAGCTCATAATGCGAAATAAATATTAAAAAAATAAATACATTATAGAACCACCGGACAAAAAAAAATCCCCCTAAATTTCACAATTGCCATTGATTTTTATAATAACCTTTTTATTAATAAATATTGCTTGCTGAAATATATTCTCCTTACTTTCATTTATGCTTTACAAGCCCATATTATATAAATATAGTAGTAAAAAAAAGTTACTTTTAGGAGTGATTGCAGTGATTTTAAATACATACATTACTATATTTATATAATATGGTTTCTAACCTTAGATAACCTCCAAAGTACCTGTAAGCGAAGCCGTATGTACCAAAATCACGACAGATACTTCAGAGTAACATGATGTTGTCTTCGCAAAATACCCTATTTAGCCATATTTGGCTTCAAAAGAAACTTCCCTTGAAATTTAAAAAAAAACAACAAAAAAACCGTTAACTATCAATAGTTAGTTATAGCATATTGTTTGATGATGTGTTCATGTATATATATATATATATATATATATATATATATATATATATATATTCCACTTTTTCTTGTTTCTTTTTTTGGCAGGGGGTCGATAAAGCAGTACACTCTTTGTTCACATTTACTACTTTATTTGCTATGTTTCGCCCGGCATGTTTCGTGCCTTTTCGCACCTCTTCAGGGGCTTTCCTATGCAGCAATAATTTTTGTAAATCTTAAACTTATAATTTTTTACACTAATATACATCTATCCTTTCCTTAAATAAATTTACATTTTAACATATAATATTTTATCTTAAATTTTAATCCTACCTTATCAGGAAGTCCTCTCGTCATGTTGTCTAGCTTGAGTCAGGAATATGGCTGGTTTGTATCGATTTTATAGTTATTTTAATGGTATCGATTATTGCTAAAAAATTTTTCGTGAGATTTAATTCATAATACTATGAAAAATTTGGTGCACATTCTTTAAATCTGTTTTTTTTTATTTATGGCGGTGTTTGAATTTTTAATTATATAGATATTTTCTTTGATTTTTTTTATTAATGTGTTCCTTTCTTTATTTAAAATGTGAACGTCGCTAAAGTTAAAGTTATGTTTTAAAGTTAGTGCGTGTTCTGTCAATGTTGTCCTGTTCTCGTTTGTGTCTATGCTTTTTGCGTGTTGCACGATTCTATAGTATTTTGCAAAAGCTGTGCCGATTCCCCAATGTAGCATGCGTTGCAATCGTTACATCGAATCTTGTATATATTGTTCTTTGTACTCGTTGGCTTATAAAACTATTTTCAATTTTGTTACCATATTTTCAACTTATTTTACCTACTTCTTTACATATTTACTTATGTCTATTGACTATTGAAGGATGGTAATGAAAAGTAAAATATCGATTTATTTCATTCAAATCTTTGTCCTTTGCTTTTGTTAATATCTGTTTTCTCTTTTGTAGAAATAAATGCTCATTCAACGTGATTTCCTTATTTAAATTCGTATTTTTCAAAAAGAATTTTTGAATACTTGTCTGCAATAACTTTCGCTTTTTGGAATTGTTCTGTGATTCGGGAGGATTATCGTTTTGATCTCGTTTGCGCTAGTTTTTATTTTCAGTATCCTTATTAAGCAAATCTGAAACTAATTTAATTTTTTTAGATGGCATTGACTCTATGATCAGAATATTTTCTGTACCTTTTGCATTCTATGTCATTAAAAAAGTGTTCAGATATGCTAAAAATTTCAGGTTTAAATTCATATTTGTCTTGCTTATTCGGAAGTTCTGTTGGTCTTTTTGCGTACAATATACGTTTCTCTGCTCTTTTTATTTGCTGATCTATCAATGATTTAGGATAGTTGTTTTCTTTAAAAAATGATCGCAATTTTTTTTTCGCAAAAAAGTTCTATGCAGAGCTGATAATGTCCGATTGTATAAAATATTCTTTTTGAAATTAAGTGGGTGATTGTAATAAAAATTAATCATTCTTGTTGAATGATACGTCTTTGGTGTCCATTTGTATTCAATAAAATTATCCTCATTTCTAATTAGTTGTCTAAAAAGTTTAATCTTTTATCAGCTTCCAACTCTTTGGTAAATTGTATATTATTAGTTTGTTATTAAAAGTTTCTAAATGCTTATTTACTTCCTCTTTCTTTACACATAAAATAAGATCGTCCCCGTACCTATACAAAAATTGAATCTTAATAGGAACCTCTGAAATGATTTATATATAATCACATATATATACATATATATACATATATATATATATATATATATATATATATATATATATATATATATATATATATGTATATATATACATATATATACATATATATTTTCACATGCAAAATGTAGTTTTATTAAGAAATAATGGCCGAACCCCGACAATCCCTACCTTCGCTTCATCAATGGTCAAAGATCTCCTCTCAACAAAAAATATTGATTTCCGTTTTTCCTGCATTGGATCTATGAAGCTCTTTTTGATACATTCAGTGTTTTCCACTAAACCCTAAATATAACCTTTTGTAAACAATAGACTAAAACCTCATATGAAGTCCACTTACAAAGCTATCAAAAAAGACGTTCCAAGTGCCTAAATTGCCCCTCCCTTTTGACTAAAAGCCCTCGGGTAAGTAATAAAGTACCTAAAGGCCCTTTATGCGAGGATTAACTTTTGATTTATAAGGCTAATGTGTGCTGAGATAGTGAGCTGCTAATGTCGTGTTCCGGCAATAACAGGGCAAACAAATATGGCCGTCATTCTATGCTGGGGTCTTATTGATTCGAGTTGGCTGAGCTGCTCCTTCTTCCCCCTCCCTAGCTCCTTTAACCCCCCTCCCTCCCGTCACTTTCCCTCCTCCCCACTCCTCGTGACTCCCTCTCCTCTTCCTATTCCCCTCCCTAGCTCCTTCAACCCCCTCCCTTTCTCTCCTCCCCACTCCTCGTGACTCCCTCTCCCCTCCCACCCACTACCTCCCTCACTCCACCACCCTCGGCATCCCTCCTAAGGAAATATCTACTCTACCCTTGGACAAATCAGATTCGCTTCTCGATTTTGTTTATTTGGACTGTCTCTAAGGCCGAGTGGTCCTACTTATCTGAAGATAGTTTGGAATGAATAGTCCTCAAAAATTTGAGTCAGTTATGTTCAGAATCCTTTATTACCCTATTCAATGAGAGGAGATCATTGACCACTGGTGATGCAAAGGTGGAATTTGTCAGGGTTCAGTCGTGGTAAATTAATACAACTACAATACCAACCAAGGTGAGGAATAACCCTTCAAAGCTCAAAAAAATACTTTTATTATATCTTCACAACGTTTCGGACTATTCGTCCATCTTCAGGAGATCATGTCCAGTCAATAAATAATGTTACATTTAAACGTCATAAATTCAATAAAAATGATTTCTAAAATTTCTAAAACCAAGTCAATCAAAACAAATTAAAACATTATCTCACCGCCATATTAGAAGACCTTATCCTAGGTCATTAGTCACTTTTTTTGACTACTATATTTATATAATATGGTTTCTAACTAATCCTTAGATAACCTTCATTTGTAAGTAATACTTTTAGGCTTGTAAAGCATAAATGAAAATAAGCAGAATATATTTCAGCAAGCAATTTTTATTAATAAAAAGGTTGATATTATAAAAATTAATGGGAATTGTGAAGATTAGGGGCCTCCTCGCCGATTTTTTTTTCCGTTGGTTCTATAACGTATTTATATTTATTTCGCATTATGGGCATACGTTCTATGCGTTTCCGCTCGCTACGCTCGCTCAAGAAGATATCAAAACTCTAGTCAATCTAACTCGCTAAAATTAATAGAATTATATTAATTTTAGCGAGTTGGATGGACTAGAGTGTTGAAGGTTACTTTACTACCAGCAACAATATTTATGCTAAAAGTGCACAAACAATCCTATAAAATTCTTTTTGCGCCAATTTCACCTCAATAAACAATGTTCCGGTGGACTGATTGTGCAGGTTAACGAACTCGGCCTTTCAATTCACACAAAGGAATTTTGTGCCTAAATTCATTAAAATCGTTCCGTTTTTGAGCCATATATATATATATATATATATATATTTGTGTGTGTGTATGCAAATTTGGACCACCGTTATTTTCGCGATCTATGGGTTCTGAAAAGTGAAATTTTCCATTCGGTTCTTCCGGATTGCTCATGAGGTCAGCCGCTAAAAGAATATTATGACGATTTATTTAGTATGTTGAATGTATTTATGTACAATTCGACGAATGGTGTTTAAAGGTATTAATATAAATAATCCAGAAGGCTGTTAAGAATAAGTGATTGGGATTTGAGGAAATATCTTGAGAGATGACCAAGAGATAATCCTGAGGATGACTGTGGAGGCAGGATTCACTCATGTGGCGCCTTTAACGGCTTGGACATTGGTCAGCCTCGAACGGATTTAATTTCCTTATGCCCTTAAATAGGGACATTCTCCTGAAACTTTTGTCGGCGATTGTATAGGACACTTAGCTAATAAAAAAAAAAACCCAGGAGGTACCTGCGTATATTACGTTAATTACTCAGTAATTCAACAGATATAATAATAATTTTTTTAATTTTCTTTGTAAAATCAATTAATGTTACTAATTACTATTAAAATCAATTATTGTACCTATTTATTTTTTCATTCTACTCATTCTAAGAATTTAAGACGATATGTTCTTTTATAAGTTAATTGTATTTATAGTTCTGTTACCTATCAGAATTATAAACTTTTTTTTGTTTCTGTATTAATTTCTTTTTTTGTCATTTTAGCTGACGAAGGCTACCAATGAGTAGCCGAAACGTCCGAAATATAGATTTTTTAAAACAAAATCATATTGAGGTTTATTTAGCCGAATCCCAACCATTCCATCTTTACTTATCACCTCGACGGCTAACTATCTAATCATCATTATAATAATAGTAGTAAAAAAATAGTCGACAGTTGGTTTTGGAAAGGTGTAGATGATGGGGGTTCGGTCATTTAAAAAAAAATAAAACTACATTTTATAACTAAGACGTGTAATATTTATTTGCCAACGTTTCGGCTAGAATTACAAGTCATCTTCAGCGTTATGGAGGAGATAGTGAATAGCTCTGTACCTTGGAGAATAAATTTAGAATCCACGGTACGGTGCTGTACACTCTCCTGAATATAGCTTGTAATTCAAGCCAAAATGTTGGAAAATACATATTACACATTTTAGTTATAAAATGTAGTTTTCGTCGGGGTTCGGTCACTGCTACTTAATAAAACTACATTTTATCATAAAAATGGTTTTATTGTGCCCACGTTTCGGCTTGAACTTCAAGCCTTCATCAGGGCTGCAAAAAACAAGTAGGACGGATGTAATACTGAAATATACATATATATATATATATATATATATATATATATATATATATATATGTATCCGTCCTACTTGTTTTTTGCAGCCCTGATGAAGGCTTGAAGTTCAAGCCGAAACGTCGGCACAATAAAACCATTTTTATGATAAAATGTAGTTTTATTAAGTAGCAGTGACCGAACCCCGACAATCCCTACCTTGCATCATCTACGGTCAACGATCTCCTCTCAAAAAATGTAGTTTTATTTAACAAATGAGCGAACGCCGACTATCTACACCTTCCCGGTATAATAATAGTGATATTTTTGAAAAGATCGGTTTTGTGACATTTAATCGTGTTTATTTCCTGCTCCTGATAATCAGTTTAAACCGTCAATCTCATAAGAAGACCGGAGTGTACCTGCTCTGAATGACATTGCGTATGTGCAATAATATCTGTTGAAAACCCGGGCTAAATACGCGAAACTTTTGGGTTCATCCCATTTCCGTGAATATTGTATGTTTTTTTTTCAAGTAGTTTTGATCTACATCTGGTCAGTTAGTGGATACCAGAGCAGACGAATGATGAAGGCAGGGACAGCACAGTCCAGTTATTGTAGACCCACTGAATCTGAAGCAAATACCCGCTTGTCAATGCACATCAGCCCAGGCCTGCACAGTCCCGGCCTCATTGGTCTGTACAGTTAATCTATTGGTTTTATTATTCTACTTCGATGGACTGTATAGTTCAATTCGGGCCTCAAAGATGTCCCATACACGATGAGGGATATCTCAAGATTTGGACTGCGCAATCCAAATCTTGACATATTCCTCACCGAGTATGGGCACTATTAGGTTACAATAAATTAGTGTTGACTCTTGTCACCTCTACGGCTAACTATCTTCATCTAATTTTTTTTTTATTTAATAAAAAGAAATACGACGGTACTTTTTGATATTCTGTGTATTGTTGTGTGGTGGTTCCAAAAAAGGCGTAAGGATGTCCCCCCGGCACTCTAAACGTGTCTTAAAGAAGAAAAACAATTGTAATAGACCCTTGTATAATTGTTGAAGAGGCCGAACTGGAGATGAAAAAGAACAGGAGTAATTCTATTTGAGCGGCTAGCTCAGGTAGACAGGCCACCACCACGAAACAAAAGGACTTAGGAGAAGAGGCCCGTCCACTTGACTTAGAAGGGATGATCCCTCTTCCCACGGACACACCCACACCTACACACACACATTCATACGCTGCATCGCACTCACACGCTAACTACACGCACACGCAGCCACAAAAAAAAAGTTCCTTTTTCATCAATTGACCTACGGCCAGTGTGTCTAGAAGCATTTTGTTGGGCTCCTTTGAGCTTGGTGGCGTATTTTTTCCCTCCTCAGTCTTATCCGACGTTTACGAAGTCTTATAAAGACTTCTTTTAGTGTATTTATTTGTTTGGGTGAAGGTCTGAAGGTATGAGTTTTTGTAAGGATAATCCCCATTGTGCCAGATAAGCACCCGTCTAAACTAGACGTAGCAATTGTCTATTCAAAAGGATCGGGGGATTCGATTGACCGAAGCGAAACAGTTTGGGGGCACTAAAGAGGCGTTTACACAATTCAATTTCATGGAGCAATAATTTAAAAACAAGCACCACCATTCAACGTCTATGATCCATTTACAAGCTTCCGTCAAATTGAATGCCTATGAGGAAATCGAAATGGTTTGCGAGTTTTAGCTGTTCGTTTCCTCGAGAAAAAAATTAACTAAACCAAAAGTTCATTGGAAGTCAGGAATCAGTTGGGATTCGGCTAAAAAGAACAATCAGATTTTCCTAAAATCAGTATTTAGACCGTTTCGGCAACCTTTTGGCAACCTTCTTAACTGCTTTGGTCTCCCTCCATCCCATAGGCATTCCTTGCTGAAGAAAGCTACCAAAACCTTGCCGAAACGATTGTTGTTCCTAGCCGAATCCCAGTTATTCTCAGTCTTCTTGTCACCTTGACGGCTAACTATCTTCATCTCATTCAGAAGTCTTTTGTTTTTAAGAAACAATAAAACGAGAGTGCAAATAAAAATTCAAATAATCAGGAGACGTTGAGCTAGTAACTAGAATCAGATACCTCTATAGTATCTGCCCCTTAGGGCCTTCGTGGCCTGTTACGGGACTGTATTTTTTTTTTTATGTGTGTATATATTATATGTTAGGTATGTTTGTCTGTTTACTCTTAGTTGGCTTTTTCTTAGCGTAGTAAAACTAATGAAACCATTTTTAAAGCGATATCTGTAACCGTTTTCGAGACACATTGAAACACCTACTTTTCCAAACTAATTTTCAGTTTGGGTATTCAGAAACGATTAATGCAGTTGAAACTTCTTCCAGACGTTTGATATTCATTACTTCATGAATTGAACTAGTTTACCCCCGCAAATAGTATGGCAAGATGCCTATTTACTAAGGTGATTTTAGCAGCAGGTGACTGGGAACAAACATTATTTGGATCAAATGAGGTGTTGCGGATACGAAGGGTGAACTCAAAATCCGGTCAAAATGTTTTCTCCCGCCTGAATCTAGACGCTTCAGAGAATCTTCAGGCCTTCTTTCCTCAAAATACACAGAGAACTTGAGGGTCGCTGAATTAGAATCCGAGGTCTGTTTCACCCCATCGGCGCTGAATCAAGGCCATTTCAAGGAACTTATGAAGGAAAATATGTTTTTTGCAATAAATGAATCTACAGTAAAAAATTAATTTTTGCAAAATATACATATTTGTCCTTGAAGTGATCTTGATTTTTTTGCGCCGATGAGGTGAAACAGACCTCGGACTCTAATGCAGCGACCCTCAAAACCATGGAAGCTCTAGTTATTTCTTCTTAAACGGCTTCATACGAGCTATGACCTTCAAATGCCCATAAACCTGACGTTCTGGAGTGAAACGAACTCCGGATTTGGATTCAGCGTGTCGAAATACACAAGAATATATGTATGTATGGTGACTTTGGAAAAGCCCACTTTTTTTTATTTTGTGTGCCTGTAATATTCGTGAGTAAAATGAATCATCTTATATTTTAAGAAATTCTTGCTAAATAGGACTTAGCGGGGGGTCGTTATTACATAATAAGGGCAGAAGGATTTGAAAATCAACTTCTTGCCTTTTTGATCTTTATATTCCTTCCCTCCGTACAGCTTCATTTGAAAAATCATTTGTTACTCCTGCCTCCTCGCTCAGAGAATTCCTTAGCACTGTCTATCATCCACACAACCAATCTTCACACTTTCAAGCCCCAAGCTACAAGTGTCTTAGCTATAAATCCCTAGAAGTCACCAGCCACATTTTCACGCAAACAACTGTAAACTAATTCAATGGTGTACGTTAATGCTGTCACATTTACGATTCCTAAGGAATGTATTTCCCGGAATAGGCACAATACATTTTACATTTCATTTCAAAATTCTAATAATTAATACATGAAAAAAAAAGAAACATTATGCTTTTCTCTCCTTTGAGGCCAAGAGGATTTCTAAAACCTTGGAGGAGCGCATAGGGGCTTCACATTCCTGGCTCAAACCTTCACCTATTTTATACCTGTTTACTCAGTTATCTAGCGATAAGTTCTCGGTACCCAGGTATCTTTAGCTCTCTCCCTCTCTTATCTCATCCTTTATTTCTCAAACATTTAGTTTACGCATTAATTTTATGAATATTATTAAAACTAAAATTAAATATGTATAAATATGAAAGCTGCCAACACTATGGGAAGACTCAACAAAAGGACGTACACTCTTTTCGATTATAATTAACGTGCATAGTCACATATTACGAAAACATACATATAGTGACTTCTACACGACACAATTTTTAACTGGACATGAAACGATAAACGAATAATTACACAAGCTAAATATAACTAACAGCTCCGCTTGCCCTTGCGACAATAGAACACCACAAAAAATACACTACCTTATTTACAAATGTGATTTACTTTTAGAAGAAGAAAAAATATTGATACTCCCAAAAACAGTTGAAATAAAAAAAACATATATTTTTTTTTCTTTATCAACTTCTGGGCCATTACTGACTATATCTACGTTCGTAACCCCAACGTTCAACAATCTCCTCCCGAGGAACTATTAAATGATCAAGTAAATCTGCTTATGCAGTTTTTAGTCACTGGATAAGCTCGAACCCTGACTATATCTACCTTCGTAATCCCAACGTTCAACGATCACCTCCCGAGGAACTTTTAGCGCGGTCCTCCCTCCCCCATAGGGAGGAACCCCGCTTATAAGGTTGATACAATGAAACAATCCGGAAGTGCCGACTAGAAAATTTCGCGTTTCAGAACCCTAGAGACCGAATATAACGGTGGTTAAAATTTGTATATATATATATATATATATATATGTATATATATATATATGTATATATTTATTTATATATATATATATATTTATATATATATTTATATATATATATATATATACATATATATATATTTGTCTGTTCGCGGATTTCTGGCCTCCCTAATGGTCCGATTTTGCTGAAATTTGGTACAAAAATCTGTCGCCCAATTTGAAAGGTCAAGTTCGTTAACCAGCAAAATCCGCCCACTGGAAGATGGCGTTTGGGGCGAAATTCGCGCAAAAAAAATCGTAACGCTTACGTTTTTCAGTTCATAAGCTTGTAAGTACTCGTTTTATAGGCTTCTTTGGCTAGGAAAACGAATGAAACCATTTTCAAGGCGATAGCTTTAACCGTTTTTGAGAAAATTGGAAAAATAGTTTTTGAATACCGTTTTTGGTTTGGGTACTTAGAATCATGGGATTCAGTTGAAACATTTTCTGCATGTTTTACTATCATTAAAACTAATATGTTGAAATTTAGGTTACGTTTGGAGTTAAGGAAGGGTTAGAATAAAATATTTTATTAACAGACATAAAAAGTTTTGGTAACTTTGTATATTTTCCTTAATATCTCGAAAAAGGTTGAGAATCTTGGTAAACGAAAGAATACCATTAGAAAGCTTACTAAATGCTCTACAAAAAAGTCCGTCACGCAGGAGCTGCATAACTAAGCACTTTCCTCAGAATTTGGGTAGTGTCGATTGCTTTCCAGAACAATTTGCTTAAAATATCCTACATAAATAAAATAAAAACATGAATAGTTCTCTTTTAAATTTGTAATGAGTAACTGATCAATTAATAATTTGCTTCCAGAGTTATGTTTACACATGGTACCTATTACACTACGTAATAAATACAAAAAACCTCATATTATCGTATTTTGATCTAACGCAGGAACAGGATACAGTCACTCTAGTGGTAGAAAGCGCTCCTTGCGGCGGCTTTGTGAACCTACGTCTGACGGGCTTTTCTATTGAAATATATTACAAATTAAACCCCCGCTTTCCGATTGACCGATTCAGCTCATTTTTACAACACTTCTTTCTCATGAGTTACCCACGACGTATACCGCGTTTCGTTACAATACAGCAGAAATTACGACCGGTATGAGTATATTAAGAATTTGGGTCAAGAGTAAACCCCCCCTTCTAATGAACCGATTTTTCGTTATTTTTACAACACATATTTACCTGTAGATTACCACTACGAATACCGAGTTTCGTCGAAATATACCAAAAATCACGGCTGGTAGTGGCGAATTGGTATTGTGGGTCCGGTTTAAACCCCCCTCCTAATGAACCGATTTAGTTTATTTTTACAACAGTTATTTACCTGTGGATTACCACTACGAATACCGAGTTTCATCGAAATATACCAAAAATCACGGCTGGTCGTGGCGAATTGGTATTGTGGGTCCGGAGTAAACCCCCCCTTCTAATGAACCGATTTAGTTCATTTTTATATCTCACTTTTCTCTCTATATTACCACTACGAATACCAAGTGTCGTTGAAATATAACAAATATTACGGCTGACATAGTCAAATTAGTGTTTTGGGTTCGGGGTAAACCCCCCCTTCCGGTGGACCGACTTTGGTGGTTAACGAACTCGTAGTATCGGTAGAAGAGGTTTCTAGGGTCTTGCGGACCCGACCCCAGGTATAGCCATAAAACCCTTTGAACAAAGGCCGAGGAAAATCTGTTTCTATTCTATGCTTTTCAAATGAGAATAGGGATATGAACAGGAACCGGGGTCTCCCATGGTCTAATGGCTAGCGCCTTGGATTCATAAGCGGGAGATGGTGGGTTTGATTCCCAACCTCCGGCAGGAATTTTATCATCCCACGGCTCGCTGGTAAAATTCCTCGCTACACCCTGGATGTCGGCGCTAATGACCTAGATGTAGATGCGCCGTAAAAAAAAAAAAAAAAAAAAAAAAAAAAATGAACTGGGACCGCGCTAAGATGACACAGTTCCTGCGAGTCGGACTTTTTAATGATCAAGTAAATTAGCTTATGCAGTTTTAAGTAACTGGATATGCTCGAACCCTGACTATGCCTACCTTCGTAATCCCAACGTTCAACGATCACCTCTCAAGGAACTTTTTAATGATCAAGTAAATCTAGTTATGCAGTTTTAAGTAACTGGATATGCTGGAACCCTGAGTATATCTACCTTCGTAACCTCAACGTTCAACGATCTCCTTTCAAGGAACTTTTTAATGATCAAGTAAATCTACTTATGCAGTTTTAAGTAACTGGATATGCTCGAACCCTGAATATATCTACCTTCGTAACCTGGGGTCTCCCGTGGTCTAGTGGCTAGCGCCTTGGATTCATAAGCGGGATATGGTGGGTTCGATTCCCACCTCCGGCAGGAATTTTCTCATCTCAGGGCTCGCTGGGGAAATGCCTCGCTGCACCCTGGATGTCGGCGCTAATGACCTAGATGTAGATGCGCCATAAAAAAAAAAAAAAAAAAAAAAAAAAAAAAAAAAAACCCTTCGTAACCCCAACGTTGTCAATGGCTCAAGTAAATCAACTTATGCAGTTTTGAGTAACTAGATATGGTCGAACCACCACTAATCGATGAGTGCATGACACATGACCTGCGCCAGGAGCTGCGTGTGAAATAGACTTTCGATGATTCCCCGACCACTTTCAATCCAATTCCAGGAAGGTTCTAGGAGCGGCCGACCAGTCCGGATCATCGCTACATTATTGATTCAGGGCCAATTTGCAGCGCGTAGCGTCGGCTCATGACCAGCTAAACTCCACTCTGACACTTTCATTAAAAACTGAAGTTTTGAGGACCGACACACAGTTGGCCGTTTCGCGGATCTAGATGGATAAGCTCACAACATGATTTTAAAAATTAGCGTAAAATGTTTCAGAGAAAAATAAGTTAACGCTCACAAACTTTTTAAATAATTTATAAGGTATTTCTCGTTAAGCACTAATGATTTTTTTTTGAAAAAGCTATTAGGAATTTGTTTTATTTAAAAAAAAAGAATTTTTTTCGCAACCATTACGTAGTTTTATATGTATATATATATGTGTGTATATATATGTATATATACATATATATCAGTTTTCTTTTAAAATTGCTGCTTTCTATTTTCTAAATTTTAACTAGTTTGTAACTATTTATATATATATATATATATATATATATATATATATGTATATATATGTATATATATATATTATTATTCTAGTAGATGACCCGGTAAATGTCAAGGAGCGTGGTCTCCACGCCGATTCTTTTGAAACTTTGCACTATAACGTATTTTGATGCACTAAACACGAATCCGTTAAAAAAAAAGCTCGCTTTTCACTAGGAAAGAAGTTATTAAACACTAAAGTTCACTGTTATGGAGGTTATAAAAGACGGGGTAACGGCGAATTTGTAAACACGCGCATGCGCAATAGTCCTTAATGACGAAGTGTAATTGAAATTTAGACTCACCTTGTGGTAGCTGACTTGGTCGTAAATTGTCGCTTTTGGGCATACGTGCTATGCGTTTCCGCTCGCTCCGCTACGCTCCGCTCGCTCAAGAAAATATCAAAACCCCTAGCCAATCCAACTCGCTAAAATTAATAGAATTCTATTAATTTTAGCGAGTTGGATTGACTAGGGGTTTTGATATGTTCTTGAGCGAGCGGAGCGAGCGGGAACGCATAGCACATATGCCCAAAAGCGACAATTTACGCATAAGCTTACTTCCGTTTTCTTAGCCTCCTAGGCATCTTCCAAAGCTCTGTTCGGTGGATCGATTGTCCTGAGATGTCCAATTCTCTGGATAAAAAGAGCTGCCTAGGAGGCTTCATCATTATAAAGTAGCCCGTAATTAAACAGATTTGGTGAATACTCAATTTTGAGTTATGGAACCAAGTGTTCGTCTTGGCACTACCTTTAAAATTACATTGCTTTCGAACCACTTTTTTATGCCTATTTCTTTCTTTGTGCCACTTTCGGCAATGATAAATCATATTAATGCTATTTAATTTTAACACCTCCCCACATTTATCACATTTCTATTCATTACTTATTACATTATTGTTAATTAAAAAATTGATTAAATCTATTCTATTGTGAATTAAAACAATAAATTCATGCAGCTTCATTATAAAGACCACTGGAACTATTCTAAGTAATTAAATGGCGCAAATTAGAACGCATGAATCATAAAGGCATTAGCGAATTATGAAGGGATTTCTGTTATATAATATTTGTCAACAGCAAAAAAAAAAATTTTAAAGAATGGTTTATTATTTAAAAAAAATATTTTTGAAATAAATAAGTGGTGATAAATTGAAATAATTGATGGTAAATTTCAATTAGACATCCTTATTACGAATTTTTCCATGCCCGCGCATGCGCATGTTGACAAACATAGTAGGTTACATTACCTTTTAGAACCTGCACAACAGTGAACTTAAATGTTTAATAACTTCTTTCCTAGTGAAAAGCGAGCTTTTTTTTTAACGGATTCGTGTTTAGTGCATCAAAATACGTTATAGTGCAAAGTTTCAAAAGAATCGGCGTGGAGACCACGCTCCTTGACATTTACCGATGACCCAAAATATTTCTTAATAAGTTTTGTTCTTTGAGGCTTAGGGTCGGAAAAATTAGCAATTCCTTGTATCACACTAAATAAAGTGGTGTGATACAAGGAATTGCTACTTTTTCCGACCTTAAGCCTCAAATAACAAAACTTATTATAAAATATATATATATATATATATATATATATATATATATATATATATGACTACCAAATGATTGAAAGAGTTCCTTAATCAGCAAAATCGGCCCATCTAGAGGGGGGGGGGAGGTTCACGCAGGACCAAATTACTAATTTGCCAATGCCGGCGGTATTTTTTGTTTTATTGCATGGAAACTCGGTATTTGTTGTGGTCATCTAAAATTACTATTGACTTTTTTTTGTGTAGAAAGCGATTTTTGGGCTGATGCTATAAGTAAGCTTTTTAATAGCGAATTCATGTTAAATTTGCTGCAGGTTCTTGATTGTGCTTTACATTTCTTTCACTATATTCTAGAAGAAGGATTGAAAATTATACGGCTTGATAGGGGTTGATGAAGCTGCTTGTGGTTGAGAAGAAGGCGATTTTTGGGCTGATGCTATAAGTAAGCTTTTTAATAGCGAATTCATGTTAAATTTGCTGCAGGTTCTTGATTGTGCTTTACATTTCTTTCACTATATTCTAGAAGAAGGATTGAAAATTATACGGCTTGATAGGGGTTGATGAAGCTGCTTGTGGTTGAGAAGAAGGCGGGTTGACAGTGAGCGATTGCTGCTTAGAAATTAACACATCACTTCCTATATCTCTCCGGGCTTACCTTACTCATCGCTCATATATCAAATTAATGAATTTCATTTCCTTAATTAACTCTCTGTTTATTAACTTCCGTGCGTACATCTGCGGATGGAGAAGATCTCTGTGTTCCTCGATAGATTCGAGCGAGTTTATGTGAAATATACATCTAGAGCAATTATTCTCTAAAAATGGCTTTCAATTACTACTTTAAAAAATAACAAAACTGGAATATAGGATTAAAATAAATAAAAAAGATGTAAGTTTAGATTTAAGGCCTTGTCATCCAAGCAACTTCTCAAACAACTAAACAATAAATGTTAAAATTACTATTATATATTATTATTAGCAATTCATTCTACTT
Source organism: Gonocerus acuteangulatus (assembly GCA_946811695.1). Taxonomy (NCBI): domain Eukaryota; kingdom Metazoa; phylum Arthropoda; class Insecta; order Hemiptera; family Coreidae; genus Gonocerus; species Gonocerus acuteangulatus. Next base: position 63,544,980 of record OX328132.1, on the reverse strand, counting down.
CTACAATAAATAAATTATTAAAATCTTTTTTATTCATATTATAGGTATAATCCAGTCCTTAAGCACAGCCATTTTCTGTAATATCCCCCACATTGCCAAGAATCTTTTATGATCTAAATTACTCATCTATGCCCATCATAAAAAAACAACATTCAATACAACTTTAAAAATTAATAAATCCAAAAACATTCATATTTTCTATAGTTTATATATATATATATATATATATAGATATATATATATATACCAAGTACGTTGGAACCATAAATATCTGTCATGAACATTAGATAGTTAGCCGTCGAGGTGATAAACAAAGATGGAATAGTTGGGATTCCGCTAAAGAAACCTCAATACGATTTTTGTAAAAAAAAATCTATATTTAAGACATCTATATTTAAGACGTTTCGGCTACTCTTTGGTAGCCTTCGTCAGCTAAAATAACAAGAAAAAAACAGAAATTAATACAGAAAAAAAGTTTATAATTATGATACGTAATAGATCTATAAATACAATTCAAGTTATTATAAAAGAACCATTTGGTGTTAAATTATTAGAACAACTAAGGTATTTATAAACTAAGGTTATTAATACCTTATTATTATTATTTATAAACTAAGGTTTATTAATACCTTAGTTGTTCTAATAATTTTACACCAAATTGTTCTTTTATAATAAGTTGAATTGTATTTATAGATCTGTTACTTATCTTAATTATAAACTTTTTTTTTCTGTATTAATTTCTGTTTTTTTTTCTTGTCATTTCAGCTGACGAAGGCTACCAAAGAGTAGCCGAAACGTCCTTTTGATAAACGTAAATATAGATTTTTTTTTACAAAAATCGTATTGAGGTTTCTTAGGCGAATCCCAACTATTCCATGTTTGCTTTTCATAAATATTTGAGGTGAGAAGTCAAACAATGATTGGGTTTTGCTCAGAGCAAAAGTGAGATTTTGGAAAAATCCACATTATGAACATTTCGGCATGCTCGTTATCGGGCTTCTACAGCTAAAAAAAATTATACAGAATTGATAAAGAGAATAAGCAAAACAATTTATTCATATTATTCACCTCTTAGTGTTGTGTTTTAAGTTAAATTATTGTTTAAGCAAATCAAATATCCTCTGGTATTGCTTGTGGAGGCCGGAGTACAACTCGTAAATGCCAGAGAGCCCGATGCCACGGGGCTCGGCCTTAGAGGGATAGTGTAAAAATAAAAGAGCCCACAAGTTTTAGCGTGTTGCTGCTAACAAGACCTCGCCTTACCTCTCCCAGGCTGGATGGAGCTCTCCCGGTGGCCCCCCGTCCGCTTTCAGTCTCATGAATAATTCAATTTGACAGAAAGACTATGGAAATTTGGGTTACTAGAAAGACAGGCTAATAACGGACAGGTTAGGCACCTTTAGTTCTATTAGGGCAATAGCGTCTGAAATATTTGCGCCTCCGTGACTATATTAGTTGGGTAAGATTTGGATCGGACTAGATACTAACAGTTGTTTAATGGCCCACTGAAAGTGGTAACATTTGCTAAATATTCGTAAATTAAACTATAACCCTAATCCTTACGCAGATCTGTGACCAAAAATCAGCTTGAGATTTTTTGACTGTTTCCCATGGGTTTTTGCATTATGAAAGTGAAACAAATTCTTGTGTTGGTATTCAGCGTTAAACCCCAAATTCGGATGTTCCTGCCAGGTTGTTAATCTTATGAATTGCATAGTTTTTTTACATTCATATTTAGTCATATCACTCTATCACTCCCAGGAACGGGATTGAAGACGGAGAGGTGTAAGGATTCCCAAATTATATCATAGCTTCTTGTTTTTAGTAGATATGTAGATAATAAAAAGGCCGCATTTTTTTTCTGTCTAACCAACATATTTGGAAAAAAGGTGCAGGGACAAAATTTGTGTCCATTTTTGGAGTCAGCGCACCAAAGAACATAAAATTCAGCTGAATGAGTTCATGCTGATGATCAAAAACATTTTGATCAAAAACGGTTTTTACAGTGTATTGGCATCTAAGCAACTAGCGGTTACCCTTTCTAAATATATATATGTATATATATATATATATATATATATATATATATATACATAAAAAAAGAGGGGGAAAAATTAATATTGTTATGTAGTATATTACTAGGAGTAATATTGCTATACAATATATTAGTATTAGTTTTAGTACAAATGGATGTATTAGTAAGTAATATTAATGCTAGTTGTAAGTAGTAGTAAGTAATAAGACAGTAGCAAAAAAAAAAAAAAAAATAGAATACTAATATCAAAATAACATCAAATCATCTGAATTGTAAGCGCAGCACGTCCTACACACAAACCCACGCAAAAATTGCAAACCCTTTCAACCAGTATACACTATACACGACATTTCACTTCAGGGCGGAGATGACCTAGACGTTATCTGCCCTTAAACACCCAGTGCTAAAGATTCCCAGTGGAACAGAGACTTTTTTGAATGAGCCGAATTGATATTACGGTTTGAATGAAATAATTTTGAACCTGGAATGTGCATTAGCCTTAAAGAAAATTTAATGCTGATTTCAAAAATGTAATGAATCGTTTAAAAAAATGTGTAGTCTGGTTTCTCTACACATTTTTTTAAGCGATTCATTACATTTTTGAAATCAGCAGTAAATTTTTTTATTATTATTATCATAGAAAATTTAAGTTATACTACAAAAACACGTTTTTTTCTAAAGAATCTTTTAAGGGCACATGTCTGGTACGGAGTGAGATAGAAATGTATGGTTGGTGGTGCTAAATTACATTTTTTGTCTAGTTTCATCCCCTGGAGTATTACATTTTTTGTGTAGTTTCATTCCCGGGAGGATACAGCCAGGGATTTTGTCAGCGAGCCCTGAGATGAGAAAATTTCTGGTGCCGGTGGGGATCGAACCCACCAACTCCCGCTTATGAATCTAGCGCGCTAGCCACCTGACCACGGGAGACCCCCCCCTGGAGTATTGTCATTAACTTGCGATAAACCCTGTAAAGATCTGTATATATATATATATATATATATATATATATATATATATATACAGTTCCCGCTCTATATATATATATATATATGTATATATATACAGTAGAACTTGGATTATTCGAACCCCTAGGGACCGATAAAAAAGTTCGAATTATCCAAAATTCGAATTACAAAAGTTTTTGAAAATAAAGGGGTAAAACTCGAATTTCATATTTTCAAATTTTTTTTAATTTAAAAAAAAAATACAAATTTTATTTAAACAATAACAAATATTTCATAAATTGATAATTACGTACGTAAAGTCTATTGTTTTGAAAAAAGTCATTTTCATGGGCAAGATTTTTTTCTTTATTTTTCAGGTAAGTTGATAAAGTGTTAGGAGGCATAGGGCTAGGATTTTTTTCTTTATTATTTTTTCAGAAATACAAGATTACCTGAATAGCCCTCTTCCACTCTCCCTTCCTCCTGAAGCATTCCATCCTGCTGAAGTTAAATACATTATCAGACACCTCCCAAGAAAATCTCCCGGTTACGACCTTATAACAGCCCTAATCCTAAAAAATCTACCTCACGAAGCAATTATTTTCCTCACCTACATATTCAATTCAATCCTACGAACTACCCACTTCCCAAATCTATGGAAACATTCGATAATAATCCTTATACCTAAACCTCAGAAATCTCCCAAGAATCCATCTTCCTATCGCCCTATTAGTTTGCTACCAATTATGTCCAAGATATTTGAAAAACTTCTCCTTAAAAGAATTCTGTCCACGATCCCTCCAAATTCCTTACCAGATCACCAGTTTGGTTTTCTTCCTCAGCATTCAACCATCCAACGATGCTTTAGCGTTGTTGACAATATCCCATGCGCTTGAAAGTAGAAACTACTGCACGAGTGCCTTTCTCGACGTCGCCCAAGCGTTCGATCGTGTTTGGCACCCGGGGTTGTTATACAAAGTAAAGCGCATACTTCCTCACACATATTTCCTAATCCTGCAATCCTATCTATCTAACCGCTCCTTCCAAGTAAGATCTGGTTCCGCATTGTCTATTTCCCATCCCATTTCCTCTGGAGTACCACAGAGAAGTATTCTTGGTCCTCTCCTCTACCTTTTATACACCGCAGACATCCCTACCCACCCCAGCACCCACTTAACTACCTATGCTGATGATACAGCCATATTTTCCTCCTCTCCTGATCCCGTAACTGCTTCCTGTTATCTACAAGAACATCTGGAATCTGTCGAGCACTGGTGCAACAAGTGGAAAATAAAGGTGAATCCTGAGAAATGCTGCCAAATCACATTCACCCTCAATAAGAGAACCTGCCCTCCAGTCGTCATATTCAGCCACGAACTCCCCATATCCAACGAGGTGCGCTGGACATTACTGGACAGTAGACTCACCTGGAACCCACACACCCGACTGAAAAGACAGGAACTGAACAGGAGATACGGACTCTTACGACGACTACTGGGACCTTCATCAAAACTGACAATACACAACAAACTCATTGTTTACAAAACCATAATCCGACCTATTTGGACTTACGGACTTGAACTCTGGAGAACAACTAAAACTTCTAACATACAGAGAATACAGGCATTCCAATCCAAAGTCCTCCGCAAAATAGTTAATGCTCCTTTCTATGTTTCCAATAAAACTCTTCATAGTGACCTCAACATCCCTTTCGTTCAAGAACTGGCAAAATCCCGCTTCCTAACCTTTCATTCCAAACTGTCCTTCCATCCCAATCCTAGAGCACAAACACTTTCCTCCCAAACTCACCCCAAAAACCCGCCTAGAAGGCTCAAGAGACATTGGCCTCGTGATCAATTAACTGAATAAGGACAAAACATTATTCTAAGTAGGAAGTGCCAGTATTGATTGGCTCCTTCCAAAAGTGTTATTATCTTTATTATTATTGTGTTATTATCTTTATTATTATTGTGTTATTATTTTTATTTCCTATTCATTGTTTTTGTTTGTTTTGTTTTTTTATGTACTTTTTCTTTCTTTTTTTATTTATTTGCTTATTTGTTTTTTATTTCTTTCGTATTTCAACTCAATTTCTGTATATATTCATTATTTATATTTGAGAGCAAACTTAACTAATGTACTCTCCAAATGTACAGATGTTAAATAAACGTATTACTAAAAAAAAAAAAAAAAAAATATTTTTTCAGCTTCCTTAATTGCAGCTATTTTCTCTGGCAACGTTAAAGTTTTATAACTTCTAGGCTTCGACATCTTAAATCAACAACTGACTGAACTGCGCTATACACCAGAAATTCAAGGCACAAACAATACAACAGATCTATGTGCTGACTGACTTATAACTGAATAAGAAATGAAGATCTGAGAGTCTCTCAGAGATATTCCCGTAACCCTGCGGTGTCCCGCAGGGATCTGTACTCTCGCCCACACTATTCTGTATATACACTGGTGACATCGTCGGCCAAAAATACCCACATGTCCAAATCGCCGCCTATGCGGACGATATAGCCATCTTCGCCACCTCCCTAAACCCCAAAAGATCACTCGAGCACACAGAGCGTGCCGCACAGGCCATCTCGACGCAACTCAGTGCAATAAACATCACAGTCAACCCCAGCAAGACTGATGCTCTTATCTTCTCCTTCCAGAGAGGTAAGAAGACCCTCCCTACGAGTTTCCGAATAGACGGGACTCAAAACCCCGTTTCCCGTAGAGTTGTATACCTGGGTGTTCACCTGGGTAGACACATGACTTTAACACCCACTTTCAGAAGAAGCTCGGTATAGTCCGTAGGAGATACCGCTCTCTGAAACACTTGCTGTCCTCCCCTACCCTCTCTCTGAGACTAAAAATACTCATCTATAAAGGAGTCCTCCGTCCTGCCCTCCTCTACGCTGCCCCTCTCTACCGCTACCTACACACCTCCGCTATCAAGAAACTACAATCCTTTCAAAATGGAGTCCTTAGAAACATCGTTCGACACACCTCCCTTCACAAGGCAAAGTCAGACCATATCCATGACACCCTTGAACTCCAGAGGATCACCTCCTATATAAAGCGAAGACATATCAAGTTCTTCGACTCACTTCAAAACCCACTGTTCAACTGCATTACTCCCCCCTCCCGTCCCGACAGATGGCAAGGGACCAAGCTAGGTGCACGTCTACGAGACATTTTTGACCACTAATCTCCGTCCCATCAATCCCACATGACACCTGTGTTGTCTTTCTTCCCCCCCCCCTTTATTTTTTCTAACCTACTCTGCGTCTATCCTTTTACTCCATCTCTTTTCCTATCACTCTATCACACGATAGCACACCACACAAAACACACCCTCTTGCCACTTAGTTTTCAACTTTAAACCTCCTCTCCGACTTTATCTTTCTCTTGTCCCGCTATCTATCCTCACGACAATCGATGCCACTTCTCCTGGTTAGCTTCAGTAATTTTGATCTAAGTGACATCATATAGTATACTACAGTAAATGTTTGCTCGAGTAGCATGCTACGCCTTGTTGAGCTGGCGAAACACTGGTCACCCTCCCAAACGCCATGCGCTCTCACTCCTCTTAGGAACATAGTTTAAGTTTTCAGGTTATGTTTTAGGCTTAAGGTATTAGTGTACAGTTTTTGCTATCCACCTATATTTTCGATTTCCTTTCTCCCCTCTCACTGTACCTTTTAGCTGTCCCTTCTTTCAACTATCCATTTGCGACAACACTAGCGATTTCCCAGTCGCTCAGTTTTTGACCCATTACCCTCAGTTACGGCTTACTTATTATTACCACCCTTAATTTTGCTACAAGCCTTCAAATGTGCTTCAGCACAGTATAAGGCAGTTACTTTCCAACCACTTCACCCCGCAGTGCTTAACTTCCAGTTGCACTCGCGCAGTTTTTCTTTCGTCTCTTCTTTTATTTTATTTTTTGTTTTGCTTATCTTTTTTTTAATGGGTTAGGAAAAAAAAAATCTGAGGGATGGTGGGAGGGAATTCTATGATAAAACGACTGGATGGTGTATGTAACTACAACCCTTGGAAGGGAGGAAGCGCGACCCACCACTTTGCAGAACTCCTAGAGTCCAAGAACTAGACTGAGACTGCCGCGCTTCTTGTCTCGGAACCCCTACATCCGTATCTTACTATTCTTCTTACCCGAGGGGAGAATATTTTCACATGATTTAAGATCGAACACCTCCCATTGGAGGTAAACACTCGGAAAAAATTCGAATTATCCAAACTTTTATTCGAATTAACCATGATTTTTTTTACATTGTTTATGCCCTAAATTCTAGGGACCGAGAGAAATATTCGAATTAACCACGATTTCGAATTATCGAAGTTCGAATTATCCATGTTCCACTGTACACACACACACACACACACACACACACATATAAATATATATATATATATATATATATATATATATATATATATATATATCCTTCCTTCAGCAGTAATCCTTCCTTCCTTCCTTCACACTACTTTATTTACTAGGCCCGACATGTTTCGTGCATATTTTCGCACCTCTTCAGGGGCACTTCTACAACAAAACATTTTTTTTTTTTTGTAAATCCAAAAGTAGTCTGAAGGAAGGAAGGATTACTGCTTTTAAGACCCCAAGCCTCCTAAAATTTGAGAGAATATATATATATATATTTTGGGTCATTTGCGAGAATAAATAATATATATATATATATATATATATATATATATATATATATATATATAGAGAGAGAGAGAGAGAGAGAGAAGAGGAGTGTGTGTGAGTGAGAGAGAGAGAGAGAGAGAGAGATTTGTATATAAATGACATTTGCATGGAGACACTAAAAGCGAAATAAATCGCTTTTGAAATAAGCTGATAGATTTGAAACATGCGAGATGAGAGAGAAAATCTGTATCGTGTATTTGTCCCCTGTGGAGTGGAGAGGGGGTGAAGGGGGGGGGGATAAAACTGCAAACCATTGCTTTTGCACTAACTCCCTAAACATCAAACCCTGGGGAGTTTTCATCTGGAAACAAACGTTTCTCTTGAATTAAAAATTGGCATTACACGCTCCAGTTTTAATCTCGCTCATTCTCCTCTATTTAATTTTGGATTGGCTCAACGCCAGTGTTACTCCCAATTTCATAACACTAAATAAAATAAATACACACATTCTTTTTAATATGGGAACCCCTCTTGAATTGATGATAAACATTGCCGCCTTTTATAAGAGTAAACTTGTTGATATTTGGAAAAGTCCCATCCCCCATAGTTGTGTTACCATATTGAATTGCTGAGCGAAACAGCGGTTATAAAAAAATATAATGCTATTTTGCGGAATTGTATTTATTATTAGCAACTGTGTTTAATTAGTATAACAGGCGCTAATGGCCAAGATGTAGATGCGCCGTAAAAAAAAAAAAAAAAAAAAAAAAAAAAATTAGTATAACAGAACTACATTTCAATTCTGTGATTCAGTTACCCCCTTCCCAATATGACTTTAGACACTTTGAAAAAATATTAAAAACTTCCGTGACACAGGAGCTGCAAAAGTAGGCACATTTCTCAGAATGGAATGAAAAGAATTTAAGGAAGAACGACCTACTGTTTTTATCGTCTTTCAAACTTTTTTTTTTGTATCTAATAATTGATCTTAAAATGTTGTCTTAAATATAATATGTAAGCACATTCTGTTTTTTGTTTTTTTTTTAATTTTATTTTATTTTGGTTGATAAACTTTTTGGAGAAGGTATTGTTCCTTTGACCGCTTCACATAATTCAATTTTTCTTAGATTGAATATTAAGGTCAAATTCAATTTTTTTTTATTTTGTTGTAATTATTATTCTATTGTTTATCATATTTAATTTTTTTAAGGTTCTTGTTTTAAATTTAATATTATTTATTAATTTTAAAAAAAATATTAGTACTGTGGTCAAAGGTACAACATATAGTTGTACCTTTGACCATGAGGTGTTGTACCTCTGAACACGCAAAAACAATATAGCAATGCAGGAAAAAAATGTATTCAACAGTATTGTAAATAATTGTAATTTTAACGTGTACAGGACAAATATGTAAGCATAATATGCTAAAAAATCCAGTCCAAATTTTTAACTGTCAAGCAGATACACTAGCAATAGTAGGGTATGCAAGTTTAGCCACAATAACTTCTATGTCAATATCAATCAAATTTTTGTCTTCTCATGTAATCTTGTCACTTAAAGTTTGTTTTTTGAAATATTGGATCTTAAACATTGGATATTTATTACCGCAGATCTCTGCGACAAAATATGTAATAGTCTTTTTGCTTATAATTTTAACAAGAATAAAATCTCCTTTTTCCAACTCATCTTTTTCAAATTGTTGCTGGTCATCTAACCCGCGACATTTATCAGACAGATCAACATCGCTTTCTCTTCAGATTGTTTTTTTTCAGCTTCAATAAGAAAGCTTTTCAGGAATATCTGTCAGGATACGATGTTTCCTTGTAGGCCAGCCCTTTTTGACATTTTCCTTGCTTGCGCTTTCGGATGAGGTCTTACAACTACAACTAACGAACGATAAGGTGCGATAGGTTTGAATTGCTACACTGAGGGTTGATAAAGTCAGTGTGAAACAGAAAATTAACTAATTTTTAAAACGTTGTAGCAGAAGAGCATAAAAGTTAAATGAGAACAACATGGTAGGGCAAATTAAAAAGCATGCTACTGTTTTAGGGTTAAGATTAATCATTTTATACCATATTTCCTAATTGTAATATCTACTATGTCATATGATTTCTATCAACAAAGACATAACACAAAAAATATTATTAGGTAAAACATTATCAATAAATTACTTGCATTTTTATGATAGAAATGGGTAAGTATATTTTGCTAGAATCCTCTTTGACTTTGAATAATTCAATGTAGGTTACTCTCTAGTGAAAGACTAATTACACCAAACTTTATAAAATGTTGCTACATAGCGCCACAGCCTAGGTGGTCAAAGGTACAATATGGTCAGAGGTACAACACCTTCCCCTACTTACATGTAGGTAAACTTACCACCAAGGATGAGGATGTTACGGAAATGCAACAAGATGACGCTTTTTGTTTTCAGTATCGCTTTAGCAATATTCCAACTTTCCCGTTATTGAGTATGGCACTAATAGAGTGGCTGCTGGCTCATGTAGGGAAGCAATCAGAGATCCTTGAAGCTTGCTTCTCCTGTTTGTTGAACCCAAATCACCTGCTTTCTGAAGGGCAAACACTGCCTCACAAGTAGTCACCCTATATTTCCCCCTTCCTACTCCATATCCAGATTTGCCTTTGATAATAACCTTTACTTTATATTCGGATCCAGATTGAAAAAATTAGCTCACATCACCTGAAATACCATTCCCTTTGAAACTATACCATAGGCGAAAAAAACTACAGTAAAAAACAGTCAATATTTTTTTTTCATGCATACTCACAAATGTTGTTATCACAGGCCAACGATTAAAAAACAGTTTTAGAGAAAATTCATTAGTCTTATTTTTCTTAGGGCTCTCTAAACATGATCTTAGAAAGCTGTATCACCTACCATTTCTTTACATTATATAGTTAAATTTATTAAATTAATCGATTTTTAAAGAACTCAAGAGATTTTATATTGTTAAAAAAAAATTGAAAACCAAGGTTTAATAGATGTAAATGACAACACATTTTATGGCTAAAAACGGTTGATTCTATTTTTCTGTTAGCAGCTGATGTTTTGATTACACCGGCATACACAAAAAAAAGTGGTAATTTCCATAGACACCAAACATATATTCTTTTGAATTTCGACACGCTGAATCTGAATCTGAAGTCCGTTTCACCCCATCACGTCAGGTTTAAGAGCATTTAATATATATATATATATATATATATATATATATAATTCTGTGCAGTTTATTATAGCATGGTTATATGTTATACATCAATTGATAAGTAATTAAGGTATAATGTTTCTTGACACTGGGGCGCTCCAGACCAGTGTCAAGAAACAGATAACCTCGTGATAAACCGTTATATATAGGTTACCAGTAAAAGCCGTGTAACCAATACAGATTAAATTTCTTTGTCAATAATAAATGTACGTTAAAATTTAAAAATTTATGTTTCTCAGGTGATATTTTGAAACACCCATTATATTTGCGAGCATTACCAAGCAGCGTTCTGACTTGGGATGCTGATGGGTGAGGAGGCTGTGCAAGGGTTCGGGATATTATTAGCTCGCGATGGATGGACCATCGCGAGGTATAGCATTAACTCTATGGGGGACAAGTTGAAATGAGCCGCAATTGAAATGGTGATTTTGTCCCTCATAGCGTAAACTCTATGAGGGACTGTCTATTTCTAGTAATTCAAGGACTGCCATCATAGTTGAAATTAACCGCAATTAAAAATAATACAACGAAATAGATACAGTACGGTAACAGCTGTACATTTATCATACTAGCAACGCATTCTGACTAGGCGAGCATGCTCTCTTTAAAACTAAAAATTCAAACCCCTCTAAAAATAATTAAAAATTTGAATATCAATAAAACCTTCCTTTGCGAGTATTTACATACCAAATGGAGTGTCCATACAAAATTGCTGGGCGATGATATTCAGTGAGTGAGTGAGTGGTATTTGACAAATATATATATATTTTTTTAATTCTTGTTTATTTAAAATCTGTACAATTATAAGAACAATAATTAATTGTGCTGGCCTAAGTATACATGTCAATGAACAGTATATGGAAGGAGCGTAACATTATCGGCACTTCTTAATATATCTAAACATTTTTATTTTTGCTGTTTTTAAGTGCTCTTATGTAGTTGGTCACGGGGCCAATGTCTCTTAAGCCTCCTGGGAAGGTCTTTAGGGTGTGTCTGAGTGGAAAGGGATTGACCTCTAGGATTTGGGTGGATGAGAATTTGGAATGAATCGGGAATCGGGATTTGGCGAGGTCGTTTACGAAGGGAATATTGAGGTCGTTATTTAGGGTTTTGTTGGAGACATAAAAGGGAGCATTGACTATTCTACGAAGGACTTTGGATTGGAATGCTTGTATTCGTTGTATGTTTCAGTGTTTTGCTGTACCCCATAATTCAACTCCGTAAGTCCAGATAGGTCTGATTATAGTTTTGTAAATAGTGAGTTTGTTTTGTGTCGTAAGCTTTGAGGTAGGACCGAGTAGTCTTTGTAGGAGTTCATAACTCCTGGAATATATATATATATATATATATATATATATATATATATATATATATATAAATTTATGAAGGAAAAAGGCTTTGATTTCACCTAAATACTGCACGTAATTTATGTAAGCATTTATATAAATGGAACAATTGCTGGAAGCCACTGCAGAGGGCACTTATCCCTTTTGTATCGGCGATCGTTTAGCACGTCTAGGTGACGATTCAATTACACCCGTTACCGTACATTAGTTCCAGTAGTTAAGCTTAAACCATTTAGCTTCGGTCTCGGGACGGGATAGAGACATGGAAGCAGCTGGACGCTGAGGTCCCCCTCATGTCGAATCCCTTTTAAAGGAGATAATCCTCGGAGTAAACAGTAGCTTCCAGCCCCGATCCTCCATTCATAAGACCTACCTAATGGGGGAGACGCACGGGGAAAAAATTCCATGCGCCCGATGGTCCCAAAACGTATTCTTAACGTTTACAATCGTGGGACTTGAGTGAATTCGGCCTAAAATATTTGCCGATGACCGGAACCACACTTATTTTTGCTGATGCCTTGGCAAGGAAAGCAATTTGAGAAGGTAAACTACCATGGGCGTATATAGGAAATAATTTGGGGGCGGGGCGAGACCATTTTCGGGGTATGGAATACTAACAATTTAGAACTTGGAGTAGTTTTTATATATACATTTTTTTTTTTATTTTAAGAAATATCACAATCTACAATTCAATTGCATTATGTAATTTGACACAGGTTACTTGCTCACACCTCAGATGTCCCCAGTTGTCAGCCGAATACCTTCCTAGGTTAGGAAGGATTCTAGGATGACCTGGAGTTTACCTTACGCCATCCAACCATACCCTGCGACTAGCAGGGAGGATTGGAGGCGGGTGAGACGTGGGCTGTGTTATCCTGAGGAGAGAAAATATCCACAGATCATACTCTCAATTTATACAATTATAATTTCTTTGATCACTCCACGAATAGTTGTTTTTGTTCACTCCACGACACTTTACTGCCTAAGTAAATCCAAGGATTTGTGCATGCAGGGCTCGAACTCACATCTCCTGCACGAGAATTCAAGGTGTTAGCCACATTCTTTAGCCGTCTTATATATGTACGTCTAAATTATGGCAGTAAGTCAAGGATAATTGATTCAGCCATGTCTCCTGTACTTAAAATGTCTTCTGTATATATTTTTCAAATATTACTTAACTCTTCAATTTATTCAGGGAGTCACTACTGCAATTAAAGCCGTTTTCGAAAATAATAATAAAAACTAATTGTAAGGCTAAATGTTATTGCCTACGGCTCAGCGTGAACATGATAAACGTTTTTCATTGGCATCGAAGATCTTGGAGACGGTAGCAGTGTTTATTAAGACTCATAAACAGTCTTATGGCTCGCTGATGGTAGGAGAGCATTTTTATTGAGGTGAGGATTGTATCATTACTGTACATACTCAATCTGGATGGTTCTCTAATGACATCATTAAATTTTGTTGGAATTGTTGACACCGAATGGTTGCGTGCGATTGTTGTTGGTTTTTCTTGTAGGCGTTGTGTCATTATAGCGCGTTTCAGTGGTGAAGAATAATTTGTAGAATGATCTTATTACGAGCTTCCAACAAAAGTATTGACCTTTAATATTTTTTTAATTGTATGAAAGCAGGGATCGAGACAGTTATTTTTTTATCGAAAAAGTTAAAATTACATAAATAAATAAAAGTTTAATATTTTATTAGTTAAAAAATATCATTTAAAAAACTTTTATTTAAAAGTTTTAGGAGTAAAAGTTATTTAGGAACTTCTAAAATTAGGTACATGAAAATAAAAGTTAAAATAATACTTTTATTTTTTTCAATGTGAAATAAAAGTTATAAAAGTATTTTGATCAAGAATTTTAGAGTTGAATAAGATAAAAATAAGTGATATATTCTTTGTTTCAAAATTGGTTTTTGTTTATTTACTGAAATATATTTCTTGATACAAAACAAAAAATAAACATTAGTAGGTTTAATTTATTACTTTAAACTTTTTCCCTATTAAGTATTTTAATATCAATTACTTTAATACTTTTATTTTTTAAGTGAAAAATAACACTTAAAAAACAGTTATTTCATAACTTTTAATTTTTTAAAATGAAAATAATACTAAAAGTTTAATAAATACTTTTTTAATATAAAAGTTAGCATTTACTTTCGACCCCTGTATGGAAGTATTATGTAATAGGTGTATACGAAATAACGCCTTTTTTCAGAAATTTGAATAAGTGAATTCACTTCATGATTTTTCTTAATACTTTTCTATATATTTATCAGATTGTTTATATATAAACAAAACGACAAAAAATGCTTTTATATATATATATATTTATATATATATATATATATATATATATATATATATATATATATATATATGAGTCAATCCATTTCAAGTGGAGCAAAGGTGGTTGCTTGACCATTTTAGAAAAAAAAATGATATTTTTGATATTTTTTCTATCAATTACATATTCAATCAGTAGTTCAAAACAATGTTTAAATTTGTTTGAGAGTCAACCGTTTGAAAAGGGCGCTCATCTTTGTTTCAACGCGCATGCCGATTTTAGCGCGGTTCCTCCCTCCCCCATAGGGAGGAACCCCGCTTATAAGGTTGATACAATGAAACAATCCGGAAGTGCCGACTAGAAAATTTTGCGTTTCAGAACCCCAAGAGACCGAAAATGATGGTGGTTCAAATTTGTATATATATATATATGTATATATATATATATATATATATATATATATATATATATATATATATTTGTCTGTTCGCTCTCTAGCTCGAAGACGAATGGTCCGATTTTGATGAAATTTGGTACAAAAATCCGTCGTCCAATTTGAAAGGTCAAGTTCGTTAACCAGCGAAATCCGCCTACCGGAAGATGGCGTTTGGGGCGAAATTCGCGCAAAAAAAATCGTAACGCTTACGTTTTTGAGTTCATAAGCTTCTAAGTACTCGTTTTATATGATTCCTGGGCTAGGAAAACGAATGAAACCATTTTCAAGGCGATAGCTTTAACCGTTTTTGAGAAAATTGGAAAAATATTTTTTGAATACCGTTTTTGGTTTGGGTACTTAGAATCATGGGATTCAGTTGAAACTTTATCTGCATGTTCTACTTTCATTAAAACTAATATGTTGAAAGTTTTGTTACGTTTGGAGTTAAGGAAGGGTTAGAATAAAATATTTTATGAACAGACATGAAAAGTTTTGGGAAGTTCGTATACTTTCATTAATATCTCGAACACGGTTGGGAAATCGTGGTAAGTGGATAGAAACTATTTGAAAGCTTACTAAATTCTCTACAAAAAAGATTCTAAAACTATTTTTGATTAGGTTATGTCAATCGGAGAAATAAGTGCTTAAAACTTCAAATACGTCTGTTTTGTTCTTATGAACGGGTTTTTGTCGTTCTTGTTGTAATTTTTGTCTCTTTCCCTTCGTTTTTTATTGCTTTTTAGTTTTGTAATTTCTTATTTTGCGAAAATTTTGTGTGTAAAACAGGATATGAAAAATGAGGCCAATTTGCTGTTGCTAGAAATAATATAAATTTTGGGAACTTTCTTTAATATCTCGAAAACTGTTGAGAATTTTGGTAAACGGAAGAATACCATTAGAAAGCTTATTAAATGCTCTACATAAAAGGTTCTAATGAAAGTTTTGATTAGGCGATGTCAATCGGAGAAATAAGAGCTTAAAGCTTTAAAGTAATTGATTTCGCTTATTCAAAGTGTTCTTTTCGCCTGTATTTTATTCCTTGTTATTTTTTAATTGCTTATAGTTGGATAATGTATTCGAAAATAAAACAGGTTAAGTAAAATAACAAAAACAATTTATTGTTAGAAATATAGATTTCCAAGATTCCAAGACCTTGCAACTAGCGGGACGGTTTCTTGTGTTGCCGACCCTTCCAGGTCAGATTGTAAATCCTACCTTTCAAGACTGGTGGAACCAAAATATAACTGTCAGGGTTCGGTCACTGCTACTTAATAAAACTACATTTTATCGTAAAAATGGTTTTATTGTGCCGACGTTTCGGCTTGAACTTCAAGCCTTCATCAGGGCTGTAAATACAAGTAGGACATATTTAACACTAATATATGCACATATCTATGTAAATATATATATATATATATATATATATATATATATATACATATATAATATATATATATATTTATATATATGCATATACACATACACATATACACGCACACATATGTACATATATATGCCCACATACCTACACATATGAGGTATGTATTATTAAGTAGCAGTGACCTAACCCGGACAATCCCTACCTTGCATCATCAACGGTCAACGATCTCCTCTCAACAAAATAATAACTGCTTCTATTTTAATCTTTCGAAATTAGACTAGGGATAAGAACGGAACCGCGCTAAGATGAGGCAGTTCCTGCGAGTCGGACTTTTTGAGTTTATAAGCTCTTACGGAAAACTCATTTTCTCAGGAAATAATAGACTAACAATTCAAACACCATTGTTTTTCTTATAGTCTGCTCTATCTTTTATTTTTTCTTCACTATTATTATAGTATTATAGTCCAATACCTGAAAACTGCCATTGAAAACAACTGTTTTAATTTCTCAAAAGGCCGCTTTTGTGGGTATTTCTTTAGCATAAAGGGATGTATATCAAAGTTAATTTTTTGGATTATAATAAAACTATAAAATAAAAATAGCTTTTATTTATAGTACTCTTAACCCTGATATTTGTTCCCTTATTTTTTTATTTTCACATTTTTTTTCACATCGAGAGGGGGGCTTGATGAAATAGCTCTACATGTTTCGAAGCATTTGATGCTTCTTCAGGAGCCTAAAAACTAAATACAGCCTAATAGAACGTAGGCAAACCTTCCGCTACAATTGCCACGTTTCAAAATGAAGACCATCTACATAGCAACAATCAGTTGTGTTTGTCTTCAGTGGACACGTGGCAATTAAAGTGGAAGGTTCGCTTACGTTCTATTAGGCTGCATTTAGAGAGGGATCAAAAGATGCGAAACATGTTGAGCTATTTTAATAAATTGACTATTATGGTTTTTTTTCTATTGCGCATCGGCCATTAGCGTCGACATCCAGGGTGCGACTATTATGTTATTTTCAAATTTTATTGAATGATCGGTTTTTTTTTGCGAAGAACACATCCAGTTACTTTTGAATTAGCATTAGTGATTTATAACAGTTACTCGTACTAGCTGATAAGATTACTGATTATCTTACGGGTTCTTTGCTGGTTATCTATTACTACTTGACTCGTTATCTACGGTTATAATCCATATTAGATAGTTGAAAGCAATATTTATTAATAAAAAGGTTAATATGATCAAAATCAATTCTCTCAACTAAGAAAAAAGTTATTAACCATTAAAGTTAACTGTTTTGCAGGTTATGAAGGATAACATAAACAATAATATTTGTAAACGCACATATTTTATTCCTTTTTTTCTCTCTCTCTTTTTGGATATTTTACATATATTTAGCATTACGGGCATACGTGCTATGCGTTTCCGCTCGCTGCGCTCGCTCAAGAAGAAGGATAGAATTCTATTAATTTTTGCGAGTAAGAAACCAATCACTTTTTCTTTTTCAGGAACATCGCGAACTAATTGTAAAGACCCATTTTTCTCACTAACATAAACAGAGCTTTTTCCCAAACAAACGCTATTTCACTGTTGAAGGTTACTTTACTCCCAGCAAGAACCAATACAATTGCTCATCGGAATCCTGGGTCGGAAATAGACCCAAATGACCTTCTGCGTACATACGAAAAATTGTTGAGATTTTGTCGCTTAATACCATTTTATATATTGCCAATGAGACGAAAGAATGTGCTGTAACACATGTTTACTCATGCCCTCCCCTTTTACTAGGAAAACACATTCAGGAATGTCTACAAATTTACTGGCCCGCTCGTCCGTTAAGAGGATGACTAGAAAAAGCTTTGATTATTTCCCCGCTGATTGCGAAAGGCCTCATTAGAGATATCCTTGTGAATATCGGAAAAGAGAGCCGTATTTACCTTAGGGGAAGGGGAGAAGGAAAGAGTGAGAGGGGGCGATAAGGTGAGAGCGAGGGCGCGAGAGAGAGAGAGATCGTTAGCGTACATTGTCATAAACACCTAAGCAAACTTTCTGGAATGAATGTATTTTAACAATTCCACCAGAGAAATGTTTGAACAACACCTACCTTTCTATACATTCTCCCTCCCGAACCTCCAAGCCGGAGCAACGTTTGCAGAAACACTTACCCCTCTCCACTTCTCTCCAGGCCTCCTTACTTTTTATTCTACCCACACTGGGATGGTCTATGCAAAAATGGATGTACATTCCATAACTATCAAAACATCTTTTCGACAATTACCAATTGCGGTACATCGATTTAATCAGTTGTGTAATTAAAAAGTCGTTTTTTTCATTACGCAAATACTTGAGAATACATTTTTGAAATAGTAGAAATAGGTTTTAAGTAATTCCCACAATTGTGTTTTGCCAAATATATAAACAAATGTCGCGAAAAAAAACATTGTAATATCAATAGTTTGTCTTCATGTCTACCATTTTCAAGTTTGTCCTTGACACCCCTGCCGTGCCGGATTATCAAGCCTGCTGGACCATAAGATGCCGGATTAGAGGAAGTTTACTGTGTACACATATATATATATATATATATATATATATACACACACACACACAAGAAATGATCTCTTTTTTTTTTTTTTTTTTTTTTTTTTTTTTTTTTTTTTCTTTTCCCGGCGCATCAACAATTCTTGGCTATTAGCGCCGCCTACCAGGGTGCAGTCAGGAATTTTCTCAGCGAACCCTGAGATGAGAAAATTTCTGGCGCTGGAGGGGATCGAACCCACCATCTCCCGCTTATGAATCTAGCGCGCTAGCCACTAGACCACGGGAGACCCCAATGATCTCTTATATACCAAATTTATCCTCCTATGGACTTTTACGTTTTACGTTTACGCGTTTTTTTTTTGTTTTTTTTATACATTTTTATTTATTTCACCAAAAGCGTTTCAAATCCGCAAATCCTGAGACGTTTCTTTACTTTTTTTTAACATTTTATAAAGAAAGAAAAACAATTTAAAACTACATAATTTAAGCGGTTTTGCGTTTATATCCTTCGTTTCATTTGGAAAACTAGTAATAGAAACATATTACTTTATTTCGATATTACCTGAAAAATGTTAACACCCCCTGCAAAACATCTCGATGAAAAACGAGATTTTCGCGCCACAATCTACAGGAAACTTTGTGCTTCTCTTTTGCTTATTGTGTTTTTGTGAAAAAATCACAATTTATGTGAGTATAACAACAATCAATAAAAAACTTAGGCAAATTGACAAAAAACCGTTCGAAAGAACGAATCTGACACTATTCAATGTTATGCCCGGATTTCTCCGAAAGAGATCACTATAAAAAATTGCATAAGAACCTTTTTTGTAGAGAATTTATTAAGCTTTGAAATAGATGCGTTACACATATCACAATATTTGAACCGGTTTCGACACATATCTAATCAAATATACAAAAATCTCAAGAAAATACTAGTGTTTTACTCTTTTCCCGAAGATAGTAATATAAAATGGTTTCGTGATTTCCCCTCGTCAAATTACCTTTAAACAGAGTACCTCGAAGCCTTTGAAGGCAACCCCGTAAAATATACGACTTTCGCGCAAAATAATAGTGTTCCGGTTGGCGGATTCGGGACCATTCGAATCGGACAAAGGACTTTTGTACCAATTTTCATCGAAATCTGACTATTTTAGTGGCAGCTAGGGTGCGAATGTAAATACAAATTTGAACCACCGTTATTTTCGTGATCGATGATAATTGAAACGAGAAATGTTCTAGTCGGCACTTACGACGATTTCTATTCTCTGCACATAATGAGTCTCTTTCTTCTATAAATTTGCGGCATCAAATAAACAGAAGCTATTTCTGCATGAAGTACATATGCCTAAGTGAGGTACAGATCGAGAAGGTGAGCTTGTAAAATATGATAACTGGTAGAGTACAGAGTTTGATGTATTTATAAATTACCGCAATGCTCTGGCTTTTAGTCCCGTATCGGGTTACTCTTGTCACTTGTCAGGAGCCATACTCCTCCATTACAGCTCTCTCTCACCCCAAACCAACTAGGGAGCAATTAAAAGATGGCCGAAACTTCTTTTAGGACTTTTAAAATATTTAATGTTTGAATAAGATGTATGAAGTATTTTTTTTAATGTCAAAAAGCGTCATAATATTTTTCATTCACATTAACTTAGACAATCTTCAACCATATACCCTTTCAACTCCCACTTTCCTCTCTACAAAGCACATGTTGAACAGGAATGCGAATGTCTATGGATATAACTTTTCAATTGTAAGGAAAACCCCCCGATAACGTACTCGACGACGGAATTTGGATGTGGCGACAAGAAATATCAACTTTTCATAACCCATAAGTACACTAACACATGTAATTCCCAGCAAAGCAATTTAAAACAGTATATATACATATATATATATATATATATATATATATATACATATATATATATATATATATATATATATATATATATATAATATCTATACATACATATAAAAATCATGTGTCTGTCTGTTTATCTGTTTGTTCTTTATACAAATCCACACTGTTCGACCGATTTTGACCAAACTTGGCACACAGGTATGTCTTGATCCGGGGAGTGTCATAGGCTAGGTCAACATCGTCTAGGACTCACAGTTCGGAGGTCGCGGGTTCGAAACATTGAACCCAAAAAGTTACAGATTTGTGTCATTAGATTTTAATATTACTTATTTGGTTCTAATTTATTTTTTATTTTCTAGATGCAGAAAATTTGTTTAGCATGGTACGCCGGGAAATAGCTATATAATATAAAGCAGGTGTAGCATGGCACACTTGGTAACAGCTAATATATATATATATATATATATATATATATACATATATATATATATATACATATATATATATATATATACACACACACACACACATATATATATATATATATATATATATATATATATATATATATAACTTACCATCATCTAAGTTTTGTATAACACTAATGATCATTTTGTTCAGAAAAAAACCTTTGTTTACCTAATATGAACTTCTTATTTGACTTACTGATGTTTGTCCCCGTTTGTAATTATTTTGAGTTACTTTTTAGGTGGAGAAGACTGTCAAAGAGCATGCCTAAACCGGTCATCTGACATTAACTCTTAGGCCAATCATAACCATCTGTCGACATTTTATCATGTTTAGTCTTTTTTTTTTTTTTTTAATGTGGATCATAAAGCTTTGTAGTAGAAACGTAGCAAGGAAAAGAGAAATGTATTTTAAAAAAATAAAATAAAAAAAAAACATGACCTCAGATCTTAAAATGACAAGATTCTGAAATAATGATTTTTCCAAGAACATTTTTATTTAGAAAAAGTTTTTTTTACCCACGAAAAGAGCCATTGAACCATAAACAGGAGTTCTGTCAGCACGAGCAATGCCGTCTCGGGTAATTAAATGAACAATTGAAATAGCAATCAAGCCAATTTAATTCCGCTCATATTTTAGATCAAAAATTAATTAGTTATACCCTAGGTGCATGGGCTAGTTAATCTATTTTGTAAAAGTTTACAACAATGGTAGTGGACGGACGCGGGGCGCGCCGGATGAATCAAGGGCTCATTTATTCCGTTTGTGGTAGAATTGAATAATTAAGTTATTCGTTGTGGGAGCAGAGGTGGGGAGGATCAAACGGCCACTGTGCTTCTGAATAATACAGTATCTACCCAGTTTTCCTACGTATTGTACGAGAACAAAACTCTATTCTACCCTACCATATCATTTCGTTCTGTCACCACCTACAATAAATAGAATTTTTTATTGTTCTGAACAAAACAAGCTTTTATAACTGAATCTATGCATTGTTTGTTTCTTTGTGAATAAAATAAACAAAACATTTTAGCACTTTCCTCCGAAGGAAAGTAGCACTCATGGCAGCATTTGAAATATTTCTTCAAATCTTCATCAATCCTACCAAAAATGACCTCCGTTAAAATTCACATATATATATATATATATATATATATATATATATATATATATATATATATGATATAAAATTTAAATATGTATCATCTAAAGAGGAAAATACTTTGTAAAAATAAACTAAATCGGTTTATTAGGAGGGGGGGAGACTCCAGTCCCGGATTGTTAATTTGCTTCACTATTTGGTATACGTCGTGGGTATTTAAAGAGAAAGATGGGTTTTAAAAATAAACTCGGTTCAGTAGATGTTGGGGTTTAATCAGTATCACGTTCAAATGTAATTAAATCGGCTCGGGCATTAGTTCTTGCTTCCACTGCTGGGAGCGCTAAACATAGACACTGCACTCGGCTTCTGCTCTACATTGATTTAGCTGTTTTTTTTTGTTTTGTTTTTTTTACGGCGCATCGATTTCTTTGCCATTAGCGCCGTCATCCTTGGTGCAGGGAGGAATTAGCTCAACGAGCCGTGAGATGAGAAAATTCCTTCAGCCGCACAGTGCATCAACCATTGGCAAAAATTGTACTATTTTCTAGCAAGTAAATTACCATTTGAAATCTATTAATAATCCTTTGAACAAAATCTGCATTATATCATTGTTCACTTTATTTTTTTTTTATTTATTTATTTTTTTTATTTTTTTTTTTTAAAGTCTATACAATAAGCGAAGTGCAGCTACTAACGCTATTAGAATAAACACCTTGTTAGTGTCAGTTATGATTCTTTTGGGAAACCTAGCTTTTCCTTAATATTACCTCTCCAAGAATGGAATTTACAGGCCAAGGTATGTATTTTAAAATACCGTATTGTAATTTCGAAAATTAAATCATTTGATAGTTTTGCATACCTGCATTTAATTTGACTCAATTTTGTTAACATTAAAATTTTAAACGCGTTTTTAAAAAAAATCATTTATTATCATTTCGTACTTTTTGCATATTCTCGAAGCATTGAGTGTGCATTTTTATTTTCATTAACGTATTGGTGCGTCTGAGTGCACCTTTAATTGTAGTATTATTTTTTTTCAATAGAGCGAGTCATCATAACTCATGCCCAGCTGGCAGAAATATGTTTCAAGTACAAAAACATTGACCGTAAAATCATGGTTTTTTTTTTTTTTTTTTTTTTTTTTTTTTTTTTATTATTTTTTTTTTTTTATTTTTTATTTTTACGGCGCATCTACATCTAGGTCATTAGCGCCGACATCCAGGGTGCAGCGAGGAATTTTACCAGCGAGCCGTGGGATGATAAAATTCCTGCCGGAGGTTGGGAATCGAACCCACCATCTCCCGCTTGTGAATCCAAGGCGCTAGCCATTAGACCACGGGAGACCCCCTATAATCATGGTCACGGAAGAACTATATTCGTTGCTGAATGTTGATAACCAGGTTGACGAATGTAAAAAAGGAATAGCCAAGATAAGTAGGCTATTTTGTCTTAATTTTAATAATAAATTAAAAGATGCGCGAAGGGATCGCCAAAACTTTTTATTTGGAAAACGCTTTTTGGCTTCAGCAAGAGGTTCAGAAATTATCTTAGGTTCCTCTTCGACGTTTCAACATCTTGCGATAAATTTGGCAAAATAGACATTGGGGAAATAAATTTGGATTCAGAAAGTAGTGGCGAAGAAGATGATGATTCTGATTAAAAAATTAATTAATTAAATTATTAATTTACTAAATATCAATATTGTATTTTTAATTTGTAGTTAAATATTTAATAATCTATATAGATAAATATACGTATTAACCTGTAATAGAGTGTATTATGTTCCATTTTTTAAAATTATTTTTTATTGGCTTTTATAATTATATTTCAAAAACTGGCGTTTTTTAAACTAACTTGTTTTTCCGATAACTTTCATATTTTAATATTTTCCAGATAACTCTCACACTGATAATGTTGGGGTTCGATAAATGTTCAAATTATATTATTACCTAGAACTATACCATTAGACGAAATTCCATAATATATTTTTTTTTTTTTTTTTAACGCAGTGTCCGACTATTTTGGTTAGAAATATTGATATATTCGTAACATTTTCTATCAGGATCAATAAAAATTATAATTTTGTCCACTTCGACCATTTACTCGAAGCACTGTGCACCGCGGGCGGCAGTGGGACTCGAGCCCTCCACCATCGCCCGCATGAGAGTGTAAGGTGTTAGGTACTAGACCACGGGGAGACCCCTTGATTTAGCTGTTAACTACAAATATAAAAGAGCATTTACTACTACTTATAGGGGTCTCCCATGGTCTAGTGGCTAGCGCGCTAGATTCATAAGCGGGAGATGGCGGGTTCGATCCCCACCGGTGCCAGTAATTTTCTCTTCTCAGGGCTCGCTGAGAAAATTCCTGGCTGCACCCTGGATGTCGGCGCTAATGGCCAAAAAAAAAAAAAAAAAAAAAAAAAAAAACTACTACTTATAGGATTCATACAACAATGTTGCACTATGAAATACGTATCGACAGGACGGATCACAAAGTCTACAGATGGAGCTGTTCCCTGAACCCCTTACTGGCTACCATCTCCAAATCCATGGTTTTCACGGCCAAAATGTCAAACAACCTCAAGCCAGATAAGAACCTGCATCGCCTCTGCGGCCGTCCTGCACAATAACCAAGCTTCTCCAAGACTACCAAAACTGTGGTAATAAAAGCAAATCACTCATGACGTGATGATTCAAAACTTAAATTATTTTGAAAAAACAATTGTTAATGTCTAGTAAAGCGCGTAGGATTTTTAAGAAATATTAATTGTTTCGACAATTGTGAACAATTCTTCATTTTCTATTAAAAAAAAAAAAAAAATCACGGGGAGAGCCGTGATATTGCATTATGTTGAAATCAGTTTTATAATTATCATGTAGCTGGATAAATATTTCTTATTGGAAGTAAACGTAATTCTTGTATTTCGGCGAATCATCTTAGTTGTGGGTGCTCTTAAAAAAATAAAGAAAAAAATGAAGCTAGAGACAAGACACTATGGATAGCCGACAGGAGATACTGCCGGAACTTAGACCTTCCAGATGAAGATAATAGGAATGCTGTAGAAGGAAGTGGTAGGGAGAAACGGAAGGAAGGTGGCTCCTTGAATAAGCCGCTAACAGTCGGCTAATAGTGAAGGGAAAAAGACGCATCTCCGGGCAGGTGACAGCATCTGACAATGGACCGAGTTTGGACAGCTGCATTTGCTATTGATCAGAACGGAGTCAGTTATGAATATTCAACGGAGTCTATTTCTTCCGACGTTCTCTCGACTAGCGCAGGACAGAAAACCAAATAAAAAATCATCATACCACTGTTACCCAAACCCGGACAAATGGAACAGTTAGCCTTCGATTCGGCTTGTATTGATCAGAATTTCATTGTCTGCCCTGGCATTCAGGCAAGCATATTACAGAGAAACATCCGTATACCAAGCCATTAAACAGAGCAAATGCGAGCGCCTTGGGAAAGAAGTTGGAGAATCGTTGGTCGTGAATCGTTGCCTCATAATTCTATATATATAATTATGAATAATTATATATATATTATTATATATTATAATAATTATAAATAATTATTATAATATATATATAATTATATACATACATATATATATATATATATATATATATATATCTATATATATATATATATATATATATATATATATATATACATTTTATTCTCGTGTTAAAATTTAGTAGTTATAAGGATTAATGCCACAAGAATAAAAAAGAAACATTATGCGCATCATTCCAGATGATATTTCGGATCATTCTTTTATGATTTCGGATGATTCCGCTTTTAGTTTCAAATGATTTTTTCTAAGTAAGTTAGGGAACATTTTTAAAAAGAAAAAAAAAAGATCATGACAAATCAAAATTAAATTAAAAATTAATTTATAGGTCACTAAAAGAAAAAATAAGTTGAGAGGCTAAAACAAAAATAAGCCTGAAGATAAGAAAACTTATTAATGTTTTTAAATATTTTTTTCTCAATACGTACCTAGGACTAGGGAACGGATGTTCATGTAAAATAAAATTCAAAATTTGTACATATACATTTAACTATTTATAATGAAATATGTATTAAAAAAATTGAAAATATGTAGTTCGAAATACCCAAAAAAAAGTCCGACTCGCAGGAACTGCATCATATTAGCGCGGTTCCGTTCATATCCCTTTTGTCATTTGAAAAGCTTAGAATAGAAACAGATAATATTTGGTTCGGCCTTTGCTCAAAAGGGTTTATGACTTTACCTGGTCGGGTCCGCCAGACCCCAGAATCCTCTTCTAGAGATACCTATTTCATACGTTGAATGCATTGAAAAATATCAAAATTTTTCACATTTTCTTGTGTTCTTCTACTATAGTAATAATTCTACAATTAAAATCAATTAACAAATAAAATAAAAAACCAACAGCATAAAGGGAATTGAAAATATTTAAAAGACGTCATCGAATCTCTTTCTCTTGGGAAGATATATTTCTAACAATGAATTAGAAAGTGTTCTTTAGTTAGAAATATGAAGACTAGTGATTTCGCGCAAAATACCAACACCTGTTTGCAAATCATAGAAAGTTACACTGAGTTTGCCATATTTCTATAAATAACTTATTTAATAATCATTTAAGTACATTTTTATAGAATATGAATTTATGCATTGATTAAGTTATTCATTCACTTTTTTTTTCAATCTATGTACAACAGGGTTGGCACATTATTCAACAAATTTTTATTGAATAAGAATTTATTTTTTTATTCATTCATCACGAATAATCCATTATTTTTCATTCTCCATTCAATATTAATTTTAACGAACATGCCACCTAAAAGCTCACTTCCGATTCACTTCCATTTAACTGTTGGTCCTTTTTCTCTCTTATGTAGTCCACTTCGACCACTTCCGGTCATGACTGGCCATTTCCAGTGGACTGATGTGGACTTCAGGCCGCTTTGGCCCCTTGCCAATCCACTTAGGTGACTCCCGAGTACTACCGGTTTACTTCCGGCTCACTTTATTACTATTGGGTTATTCTATTCTTCCCTGGGCCAATTCCGGGTAGACCAGTGCAATTTCCGTGTACTTACGGTTCACTTCTGATTTACTTCCGGTCTCTTATAATTGCTTTAGGGTCACTATATTCATCCCTGGGTCATTTCCGGGTTACTATGGATCACTTCCGGTACATGTTAAGCGTACTTCCGGTCTTTAGTGTTTACTTCTGTGCCACTGCACCCATCCGTGGGACATTTCCGGATCGATCTTCGTCAATTCCGGTTCACTTCCGGATTCTGCAATAAACTTTGTCTAACTCTGTTTTTATTCTATTGCAATTTTCATTCAGGTAGACTATTTTTATTCAATAATGAATAAACAAAATTAAAAACTTCTATTAGTTATTGAATGCCGGAATAATGAATGAAATATTATTCATTACTCGGAATGAAATAACAGACTTATTCATGATTCACTGTTCTGAATGATTTTTGCCCAACACGGACTTCTGAAGGTCTAAAAGCTTTCTTAGGACTTCTTATAACTTTTGTGGTATTACAGTAATTTTCCGTAAAACAACGGCTCGTAATAAGCGAGCATGTCTTCCGCTAGGGAGGGGGAAAACCTATTAAAAGATAACTTTTATTAATAATACGTGCTCTGTGAGCATCAGTAAGTTGTATTAAGTTTTATTACAAGAAGAACCATGTCCAATATTAAAGGAAAGTAATTTACTAATTGAAGCCGTTGGTGCTTTGTAATCTCATCGAAGAGGTTTCATTTATACACATCCGAAGGACGATGCTTGGAAAACATTTATAAATTAAGTAAACACAATATCACTAATTAATTAGCCTAGAGTTGAGAGCTGTTTGCCTTCGCTTCTTTACATATTTGCTAATTTTCCTCCACACGAAACATCCAAGTCAATTTACTTCGGCTCAACTTCAATTCTTGTTCCATCCGGGTCGGATGAAAGATTTTTCCTTTTTTTTTCTTTTTCTTTTTTTAACGACCGAAATCACGAAAGCTTCGCTTCCGTTGAGAGTTTTTATATTTCATGTCGGATACTTCAAATAATGGGTCAAGAAAAGTGGATATAAAATTATTTCCCGTTAGGTCGGACATGGAGACGTTTTCACATATTTTGATTTAAATTAAAATGAGATGGGTAAATTTTGATTAAGTTTAGAGGAGAGGAATCAAAAGATAAAATATATTAAATCATGAGAAGGCTATAGAAGTCCTTTGAATAGCATAGAGGGGTTTCTTCATCGAGGTTTAGAGAGTGAAGATTGGGACGAGATATAAAAAGTCCGACTCGCAGGAGCTGCATCATCTTAGCGCGGTTCCGTTCATATCCCTATTGTCATTTGAAAAGCTTAGAATAGAAAAAGATAATATTTTGTTCGGTCTTTGTTCAATGGGGTTTATGACTTTACCTGGTCGGATCCGCCAGACCCGAGAATCCTCTTCTAAAAATATCAAAATTTTTCACATTTTCTTGTGTTCTTCTCCTATAGTAATAATTTTACAAATAAAATCAATTAAAAAATAAAATAAAAAACCAACAGCATAAAGGCAATTGAAAACATTCAAAAGACGTCATCGAATCTCTTTCTCTTGGCAAGCTATATTTCTAACAATGAATTGTTTTTCTTATTTTACTTAATCTGTTTTATTGTCAAATACGTTATCCAACTATAAGCAATTAAAAAATAATAAGGAATAAAAACAGACAAAAAGAACCGTTCGAATAAAGGAAATCAATTACTTCAAAGTTTAAGCACTTATTTCTCCGATTCACATCGCTTATTCAAAACTTTCTTCAGAACCTTTTTTGTAGACCATTTAGTAAGCTTTCGAATGGTAACCTTTCGCTTCCCAAGATTTTCAACCGTTTTCGAGATATTAATGAAAGTATACGAAGTTCCCAAATCTTTTCATGTCTGTTAAAAAAATATTTTATTCTAACCCTTTCTTATATCAAAACGTAACCAAAATTTCAACATATTAGTTTTGATGAAATTCGAACATGCAGAAAATGTTTCAACTAAATCCCATGATTCTAAGTACCCATACCAAAAACGTTATTCAACAAATATTTTAACAATTTTCTCGAAAATGGTTAAAGCTATCGCCTTAAAAATGGGTTTATTTATATTCCTAGCCCAAGAAGCCTATAAAACGAGTACTCGCAAGCATATGAAGTAAGCGCAACGATTTTTTTCGCGCCAACATTTGCTCCAAAAACCATGTTCCGGTGGGCGGATTCTGCTGGTTAACGAACTTGACCTTTCAAATTAGACGAACGATTTTTGTACGAAATTTCATCAAAATCGGACCATTTTTGGTCGGGCTGTCAGGGCCGCGAACAGAAATATATATATATATATATATATACACACACATATATATATATACACGTACACATATATATATATATATATATATATATATACATATATAAATAAATATACATGTATATACAAATTTGAACCACCGTAATTTTCTGTCTCTAGGGGTTCTGAAACGCAAAATTTTCTAGTCGGCACTTCCGGATTGATTCATAAGATCAACCTTATAATACGGGAGCTATTCCTTTCTTTGAAAATTAGTAATAATATAAGTTACTCAGTTTTCAGGGATGAACAGGTTCTCGTATTAAAAGTTTTAATTGCTAATAATATAGACAATAATGTAATAAATTAAAAATTGTAAGGTGTACATCGCCTACATAGCGTTGCACCTTTTGATGCAGGTTATTAGTGTAATATTTATTATTTACTATATAATATATAGTAATATAATATATATATATATATATATATATATATATATATATATGACCACAAAAAAATTTCACGTTTCAGTATCCACAGGTTAAGAAAATAGCGGTGAATCACAATTGTATTTATACATACAAATATACATATATACAGGGTGTCCCGTAAATGTCTAGTCATATTGTGAGAGGTGATAGAGGACTTTTAGGGGAACCAAAAATGTTCTATGACGATTTTCCGAATTCTCGCCCATAAGGGAGAAAACGTCATTTTATTGTTTTTTCGAGACAAACGTGGTTTTTAGAAGAATAATCGTTCTAGCTCCGGCCCAGGTGGTTCTACTAGAAGGAAGTGAAACCAATCGAAAGCTGAGTAAATTTACTATAAGACTAGTTGGGAGTAAACGTAAAAATGAATGAATGTAAGTATGTATATCTTACCAAAAGAAGGCAATTCTAAATTTCCTGACATTTTATTGATATTTCTTTCCAGCGTTACTCCTCAATAAGCAGGATCTGAGATTTCCGGGTTTCAGAAAAACTTCCTCATTTAACCAGCTTTCCATTCATGTATCACAACCCTGTGTTATTGAAGTATTTGAACGGTTTAAGTACAAAAGTTTTAAAAAAAAATGGATCTGTGAAAAGAAAATTATATTTTTTTCTTCAATTTATTCAAAAAGCTGAAGGGAAATATTTATTTCTATAAATGTTTACATAAATATTAAGTAAATATTTACTTAAAACAATAAAGAAAATTACTCCCACGAATATAAAAAAAATTCCTAAAACAGTAAATAAATAAAATACACATTTATTTTGAATTTGTTAATTCAGGTAACTAATACTGGGTCCAGGAGGCGGCCATTAAGGAACCCCAACCATACATTAACCTCAAAAATTATTATTTTTACCTAGATCACACATTT
Organism: Gonocerus acuteangulatus; assembly: GCA_946811695.1. Taxonomy (NCBI): domain Eukaryota; kingdom Metazoa; phylum Arthropoda; class Insecta; order Hemiptera; family Coreidae; genus Gonocerus; species Gonocerus acuteangulatus. The sequence goes on along the minus strand of OX328132.1, from coordinate 63,513,952 downwards.
GAACACATTTTTACAGGTGCTTATATTTAGAAAACAAATGCTTTACCTTAAATTAATACTGATGGCTACACTTGTGAAACTCACTGGGATTCTGAGCCCATGCGTTTTTGTTGTGGTAATTAAAAATTCTATCCCTCATAAATAATATGTACATAGTCGTGTAAAAATGTGTTCAAATGCGTGATATAGGTAAAAATAGTAATTTTTGAGGTTAATGTATGGTTGGGGTTCCTTAATGGCCGCCTCCTGGACCCAGTATTAGTTACCTGAATTAATAAATTCAAAATAAATGTGTATTTTATTTATTTACTGTTTTAAGATTTTTTTTTATATCCGTGGAAGTAATTTTTTTTATTCTTTTAAGTAAATATTTACTTAATATTTATGTAAACATTTATAAAAAAATATTTTCCTTCAGCTTTTTGAATAAATTGAAGAAAAAAATATAATTTCCTTTCACAGATCCATGTTTTTTTTTAAACTTTTGTTCTTAAATCGTTCAAATACTTCAATAACACAGGGTTGTGATACATGAATGGAAAGCTGGTTAAATGAGGAAGTTTTTCTGAAACCCGCAAATCTCAGATCCTGCTTATTGAGGAGTAACGCTGGAAAGAAATATCAATAAAATGTCAGGAAATTTAGAATTGCCTTCTTTTGGTAAGATATACATACTTACATTCATTCATTTTTACGTTTACTCCCAACTAGTCTTATAGTAAATTTACTCAGCTTTCGATTGGTTTCACACCCTTTTTAGTAGTACCACCTGGGACGGAGCTACAACGATTATGCTTCTAAAAAGTACGTTTGTCTCGAAAAACAATAAAACGACGTTTTCTCCCTTATGGGTGAGAATTCGGGAAATCGTCATAGAACATTTTTTGTTCCCCTAAAGGTCCTCTATCACCTCTCACAATATGACTAGACATTTACGGGACACCCTGTATATATACAGGGTGTCCCGTAAATATCTAGTCATATTGTGAGGGGTGATAGAGGACCCTTAGCGGAACAAAAAATGTTCTATGACGATTTCCCGAATTCTCGTCCATAAGGGAGAAAACGTCGTTTTATCGTTTTTTCGAGTCAAACGTGGTTTTTAGAAGAATAATCGTTGTAGATCCGTCTCAGGTGGTTCTACTAGAAAGGGAGTGAAACCAATCGAAAGCTGAGTAAATTTACTATAAGTCTAGTTGGGATTAAACGTAAAAATGAATGAATGTAAGTATGTATACCTTACCAAAAGAAAGCTATTCTAAATTTACTGACATTTTATTGATAATTCATTTCAGCGTTACTCCTCAATGGGCAGGATCTGAGATTTCCGGGTTTCAGAAAAACTTTCTCATTTAACCAGCTTTCCATTCATATATCACAACACTGTGTTATTGAAGTATTTGAACAATTTAAGAACAAAAGTTTTTAAAAAAACATTCATCCGTGAAAAGAAATTATATTTTTTTCTTCAGTTTATTCAAAAATCTGAAGAGAAATATTTATTTTTATAGATGTTTCCATAAATATTAAGTAAATATTTACTTAAAACAATAATAATAAAATTACTTCCACAAATATAAAAAAATATCCTAAAACAGTAAATAAATAAAATACTCATATATTTTGAATTTTTTTTTTTTTTTTTTTTTTTTTTTTTTACGGCACATCTACATCTAGGTCATTAGCGCCGACATCCAGGGTGTAGCGAGGAATTTTACCAGCGAGCCGTGGGATGATAAAATTCCTGCCGGAGGTTGGGAATCGAACCCACCATCTCCCGCTTATGAATCCAAGGCGCTAGCCATTAGACCACGGGAGACCCCTTTTTGAATTTGTTAATTACAGTAACTAATACTGGGTCCAGGAGATGGCCATTAATGAACCCCAACCATACATTAGCGTCAAAAATTACTATTTTTTACCTAGATCACGCATTTGAACACATTTTTACAGGTATTTATATTTAGAAAACTAATGCTTTACTTTGAATTGATACTGATGGCTACGCTTGTGAAACTCACTGGGATTCTCATGAGCCCATGCGTTTTTGTTGTGGCAATTAAAAATTCTATCCCTCATAAATAAGATGTACATAGTCCTGTAAAAATGCGTGATCTAGGTAAAAATAATAATTTTCGAGGTTAATGTATGGTTGGGGTGCCTTAATGGCCACCTCCAGTATTAGTTATCTGAATTCAAAATATATGTGTATTTTATTTATTTACTGTTTTAGGATATTTTTTTATGTTTACGGAATTAATTTTTTTCATTGTTTTAAGTAAATATTTACTTAATATTTATGCAAACATTTATAAAAATAAATATTTCTCTTCAGCTTTTTCAATAAACTAAAGAAAAAAATAGAATTTTCTTTTCACAGAACCATGGTTTTTTTTTTAAACTTTTGTTCATAAATCGTTCAAATACTTCAATAACATAGGGTTGTGATACATGAATGGAAAGCTGGTTAAATGAGAAAGTTTTTCTGAAACCCGGAAATCTCAGATCCTGCCCATTGAGGAGTAACGCTGAAAAGAAATATCAATAAAATGTCAGTAAATTTAGAATAGCTTTCTTTTGGTAATATATACATACTTACATTCATTCATTTTTACGTTTACTCTCAAATAGTCTTATAGTAAATTTTCTCAGCTTTCGATTGATGTCACTCCCTTTCTAGTAGTACCACCTGGAACGGATCTACAACGATTATTCTTCTAAAAACCACGTTTGTCTCGAAAAAACAATAAAACGACGTTTTCTCCTTTATGGGCGAGAATTCGGGAAATCGTCATAGAACATTTTTTGTTCCGCTAAGGGTCCTCTATCACCCCTCACAATATGACTAGACATTTACGGGACACCCTGTATATATATATATATATATATATATATATATATATATATAAATATATATATATATATATATATATATAAATACCTTTCAAACGAGACAACATATTTTTTTAGCAAATTTTATCAAAATCGAAACATTTTTGGGGACAGCTAGAGAGCGAAAAGACATATGTATGGATGGTCACAGGGAATAACTTGGTAAGTTCAAAATCGCAACTTTTCAGGGCAGCTCTTTTTACCATTCGATTGGTTCCCTAAAATCCAATTTTTTCAATAAAAAATTGTTGTTAACTCCAATGTACTAAAATAGCATTCTAAATTGAATGGTTTGAATAAGAATGAGCTCAAGGAAACCCTTTTAGGCCTTTTCTTTACTTACCTGATCATTCACCATGACTTACCAAGTTATTCACCAAACTTGCTAACAATATTAGTGCATTCCAAATAATTAATTATGCTCTTAATAATGCCCAAGTAACATTTTTTTTAATATCATTTCTTATGAAGATCTATCGGTACCTAAATTAAGATTAGGTATCAGAGAATACGTAAATAATATAGTTTACAGAGAATCTTTTCACTCTAAGGAATTTTTTTAAATAATTCCCCAGGGAACAATAACAAAATAAAGCGTCTTCCCGTAGGCCAATGGCCTTGGTTTCTAATGTGGGAGATTGGGGGTTTGAATCCCATCGGTAGCAGGGATTTTTCTCATCTCAGGGCCCGTTGAGAAAATTCCCGGCTGCACTATGTATGTCAGCTAATGGCCCAGATGTAGGTCCGCCATAAAAAAAAAAAGAAAAATTCACAAATTTACTTCAATAGTTACGTGTACAATTGAAATCTATATTTCATCCTGGTCGTTTTATATGACACCTGGATAAATTAGAGATTCATGATTAGTATTTAAGGTTTTGTAGAATATATGGAAAGCAGAGTCAATCAAAGGCACAAGAGAAAGAACGCCCTCGCATATACCCAATGGACGTCATCAGAAACTATGTGTTTTCCCCTCCTTCAAATTTATCGTTTTCTAAGATAATTTTTATAGAGAATATGCTTAAGAAATTTGTTGGGAAATATTGCAAGAAAAATTTCACCTTGGTGGCATTCAACTACACTTTAGTTGGAGTACACACCCCTCAAGTATGGCGATTTCCTTGGGGACCATATATATATATATATATATATATATATATATATATATATATATATATATATACAGTGGAACATGGATAATTCGAACTTCGATAATTCGAAATAGTCTTTAATTCGAATATTTCTCTCGGTCCCTAGAATTTAGGGCATAAACAATGTAAAAAAAAACATGGTTAATTCGAAAAAGTTTTTGGAAAATTCGAATTTTTTACGAGTCTGGGCCTCCAATGGGAAGTGGCCAGAGAGGCGGTCGATCTTAAATCTTGTGAAAATATTCTTGGACTCTAGGAGTTCTGCAAAGTGGTGGGTCGCGCTTCCTCCCTTCCAGGGGTTGTAGTTACATACACCATCCTGTCGTTTTATCCTATAATTCTCTCCCACCATCCCTCCTATCTTCATTTCTTATTCATTTATAAGTAAGTCAGCGTCTAGATCTGTTGTATTGTTTGTACCTTGAATTTCTGGTGTACAGTGCAGTTCAGTGAGTTCTTGATTTAAGATGTCGAAGCCTAGGAGTTATAAAACTTTAACGTTGTCAGAGAAAATAGCTGCGATCAAAGAAGTTGAAAAAAGAATAAAGAAAAAATCTAAATTGCCAAGGACTTTGGAATTCCTCCTATCACTTTACCAACTTACCTGAAAAATAAAGAATAAATTCTCTGTCATGAAAACGACTTTTTTTCAAAACAATAGACTTTTACTTTTTTGATAAATTATGTATTACTTACGTACGTAATCATCAATTCATGAAATGTTTGTTTTTCTTTAAATAAAATGTATTTTTTTTAAATTAAAAAAAGTGGAAATATGAAGTTGCAGATTAGGATCTACCTGTGTACCGAGTTTAGTCAAAATCGGACGAACGGCGTGGATTTGCATGAGGTTGAAACTTACTGACAGACAGCTGGTAGACGTTTTTGACTTAGCCTACGACACTCCTCAGATTAAGATCTACATGTGTACCGAGTTTAGTCGATATCGGACGAACGGTGTGGATTTGTATAAGGGACAAACATAATCGAACGAACGGTGTGGATTTGTATAAGGGACGAACATATAGACAGACAGTTATAAGACGTTTTTGACTTAGCCTAAGACACTCCTCAGATTAAGATCTACATGTGTACCGAGTTTAGTCAAAATCGAACGAACGGTGTGGATTTTTATAAGGGACAAACATACATACAGAACGTTATAAGACGTTTTTGACTTAGTCTACGACACTCCCCAGATTATGATCTACATGTGTACCGAGTTTAGTCAAAATCGGACGAACGGTGTGGAGACGGTATCGAGTCTATTCAAAATCGGACGAACGGTGCGGATTTGTATAAGGCACAAACATACAGACAGACAGCTGGTAGATTTTTTTGACCTAGCCTAGGATTTCCCGTATCAAGACCTACCTGTCTGCCAAGTTTGGTCCAAATCGGTCAAACGGTGTGGATTTGTATAAGGAACAAACAAACAGAAAAACAGACAGACACGTGATTTATATATATATATATATATATATATATATATATATATATATATATATATATATATATATATATATATATGTGTGTGTGTGTAAAATAGAATAGAATAGAATTTATTTGGCACAAGTATATTGACATAGCCAAGGATCGGCCATTTTGTGTTAGTGGTTTTAATATTTAAGTAATCATAATAATGATACTAGTAAAACAATGTCTAAAATAAAGAATAATACTACCAAATTAGAAATAAAAATAAAGGTTGAATAATATAATCTAAAAAATATGAATATACCTATGTACAATAAATGTGAAAGTAAATAAAATAATTATAGAACACTCTTTAAGAATAAAAATATATTATTTAGCTTTACAGTACGGTCAATATTTAGCACATTTTCTAGCGATAATTCGTCCCTGTTTTCCAATATATATGAAAGTAAATATTGTTGCCTTTGAATTTTATGCGTTTGGCAGTGCAGCATTAGGTGCTTCAAACTATTATAAATGTATCTATTACACAACTGACATATTTCATCAGATTTTATGATGATGGTTTTATTTTTAATGGATATTCTCGCATATTCACTATTGCAGACTCTCAATTGGCTTATGGCCCTTATAGTTGGCTGGTTCTGGATGTGATTAATCTATAGACTGGATTGTATTATATATATACAGTGGAGTCTCACATATACGAAATTCACTTATAACTTTGATCACACAACGTAGTATTAACCCTTGATATCCCAAAAGCCGATTAATAATAATTTCAAATATCAGCAAGGAAAAGGATGTTGTATACATGCTGTGGTGGCGCGAACTCCGTGAGTAGCTCTTTATATAAAGAAAAAATGACAATTAAAAAAAAAAAAACTCGTATTGCTAACGATCCTTTTCGATCGAGTATTAGGGTGTTTATACGACAAGGTAACGGTTGCTAGGTGGAAGAGAATACGCACGTGCAGCTTGGGGTCATCACCTTCAGTGCTCGATCGTCAGCATTTACTCCATTACCTAATGGATATACGCTCAGCTTCAATTGGACAGCAGTCTAGCCCTACCCCCATACACTCGTCTCTCCTTCCTTTTTCCGCATATTTTTAACGTCGACGGCCAAAAAGGTTTTTTTTTTTTTTTTTTTTTTTTTTTTTTTTTTTTTTTTTAGCGCGGTTCCTCCCTCCCCCATAGGGAGGAAGCCCGCTTATAAGGTTGATACAATGAAACAATCCCGACGTGCCGAGAAGAAAATTTCGCGTTTCAGAACCCCTAGAGACCGAAAATAACGGTGGTTCAAATTTGTATATATATATATATATATATATATATATATATATATATATATATATGTATATATTTATTTATATATATATATATATTTATCTGTTCGCTCATTTCTGGCTTCCCTGATGGTCCGATTTTTAAGAAATTTGGTACAAAAATCCGTCGTCCGATTTGAAAGGTCAAGTTCGTTAACCAACAAAATCCGCCCACTGGAAGATGGCGGTTGGGGCGAAATTCGCGCAGAAAAAATCGTAACGCTTACGTTTTTGAGTTCATAAGCTTGTATGTACTCTTTTTATAGGCTTCTTGGGCGAGGAAAACGAATGAAACCATTTTCAAGGCGATAGCTTTAACCGTTTTCGAGAAAATTGGAAAAATAGTTTTTGAATACCGTTTTTGGTTTGGGTACTTAGAATCACGGGATTCAGTTGAAACATTATCTGCATGTTCTACTTTCATTATAACTAATATGTTGAAAGTTATGTTACGTTTGGAGTTAAGGAAGGGTTAGAATAAAATATTTTATGAACAGACATGAAAAGTTTTGGGAACTTCGTATACTTTCATTAATATCTCGAACACGGTTGGGAAATCGTGGTACGTGGATAGAAACTATTTGAAAGCTTACTAAATTCTCTACAAAAATGATTCTGAAACTATTTTTGATTAGGTTATGTCAATCGGAGAAATAAGTGCTTAAAACTTCAAATACGTCTGTTGTGTTTTTATGAACGGGTTTTTGTCGTTCTTTTTGTAATTTTTGTCTCTTTCCCTTGGTTTTTTATTGCTTTTTATTTTTGTAATTTATTATGTTAGGAAAATGTATTTGTTTGTAAAACAGGATAGGACAAATGAGTCCAATTTTCTGTTGCTAGAAATAATGAAAATTTTGGGAACTTCTTATACTTTCATTAATATCTCGAAAACGGTTGAAAATCTTGGGAAGCGAAAGGTTACCATTCGAAAGCTTACTAAATGGTCTACAAAAAATGTTCTGACGAAAGTTTTAATTAGGCGATGTCAATCGGAGAAATAAGTGCTTAAACCATTAAAGTAATTGATTTCGTTTATTCGAACGGTTTTTTGTCTGTTTTTATTCCTATTTTTTCATTGCTTATAGTTGGATAATGTATTTGACAATAAAATAGATTAATTAAAATAAGAAAAACAATTCGAACAGGTAGATATCGAAAAAAGCTGTGCTTCAAATTAGAATCTATTGTTGAGTAATTATATGAATCTTTGGATAATAATTCCAATAGTTAAAATTATAACTAAATTGGAAAATATGTATTTGATAGAACTCATTAAACCTTTTACAGAGAACTCTATTTTTTATTTTTATTTTATTGATCAACAGGTCCTTGCATATATTTAAAAACTCTGTTGATATAACCTCTATATCGTTTTTTGTTTTTAGGCCAATCTATAATTCCTTTGGGTTAATATGTTTTTTAAATTGAAGCTTTAAAGCCTCAACAGGAATATTTGTGTAATCACCCTTCACAGTTAATTTATTAGAATCATGAGTGACCGTTTTTGTGTTACAACTAACAATATTTGAAAACGAAGTTTGACTATCCTTGTATTGTTATTTTCCTTCTGTTTGGCCGAGATTTTCTATTCATGATCTAATTCTCCTTGAATTTTTTGACTAGATCAAGAACCTAATTTAAGCACTCTTAAATTCCTTAATTTAATTGAGGAAGTTTATCAAGCTTGATATAATCACTTTTGGGTTAATGCGGGTGGTCTATACCGAGTCCTTTGTTTGTAAACACAAAGAGCCTTCTGAGTAACGGTAAAGGGCAGTAAAAGTATATGACTTTACCTGGAAGCAGACCCTGCATACAGAGAATTACAATACGAGACCTCATTCTCTCTTTCACCAGCTCCCGTGTAACACCTTAGATCTGTTTATATTGTTAGCGCGGTTCCTCCCTCCCTTCATAGGGAGGAACCCCGCTTATAAAATTGATCTCATGAAACAATCCGGAAGTGCCGACTAGAAAATTTCGCGTTTCAGAACCCCTAGAGAGCGAAAATAACAGTGATTCAAATTTGTATATATATATATATATATATATATATATATATATGTATATATATATATATATATATATATATATATATATATATATATATATTTGTCTGTTATTTGAAAGGTCAAGTTCGTTAACCAGCAAAATCCGCCCACTGGAAGATGGCGTTTGGGCGAAATTCGCGCAAATAAAATCGCAACGCTTACATTTTTGAGTTCATATGCTTGGAAGTACTCGTTTTGTAGGCTTCTTGGCCTAGGAAAATGAATGAAACCGTTTTTAAGGCGATTGCTTTAACCGTTTTCGAGAAAATTGGGAACATAGTTGCTGAATAACGTTTTTGGTTTTGGTACATAAAATCATGGGATTCAGTTGAAACATTTTTTGCATGTTCAAATTTTATCAAAACTAATATCTTAAACTTTGTGTTACGTTTGGAGTTAAGGAAGGGTTAGAATAAAATATTTTATGAACAGACATAAAAAGTTTTAGGAACTTCGTATATTTTCATTAATATCTCGAACACGGTTGGGAAATTTTCATAAGTGGATAGAAACTATTTGAAATCTTTCTAAATTCTCTACAGAAAAGATTCTGAAACAAGTTTTGATTAGGTGATGTCAGTCGAAAAAATAAGTGCTTAAAACTTCAAATACGTCTGTTTAGTTCTTATGAACGGGTGTTTGTCGTTCTTTTTGTAATTTTTGTCTCTTTCCCTTAGTTTTTTATTGATTTTTATTTTTGTAATTTCTTATGTTAAGAAAATGTATTTGTGTGTAAAACAGGATAGGTAAAATGAGACCAATTTTCTATTGCTAGAAATAATGAAAAGTTTTGGGAACTTCGTATAATTTCTTAATATCTCGAAAACGGTTGAAAATCTTGGGAAGCGAAAGGTTACCATTCGAAAGCTTACTAAATGGTCTACAAAAAATGTTCTGACGAAAGTTTTAATTAGGCGATTTCAATCGGAGAAATAAGTGCTTAAACCATTAAAGTAATTGATTTCGTTTATTCGAACGTTTTTTTTGTCTGTTTTATTCCTTGTTATTTCTTAATTGCTTATAGTTGGATAATGTATTTTACAATAAGACTAGGTAAGTAAAATAACAAAACAATTTATTGTTAGAAATATAGATTTCCTAGATTCCAAGACCTTGTAACTAGCGGGACCCTTTCCAGTGTTGACCGACCCTTCCAGGTAAGATCGTAAATCAAGACCTTTCAAGACTGGTGAACCAAAATAATAACTGCTTCTATTTTAATCTTAAGGCGATTCGCCAAAGTTGCGAAGCCTTATCAGTAAATAAATATTTTAATCTTTCCAAATTAGACTAGGGATAAGAAAGGAACCGCGCTAAGATGATGCAGTTCCTGCGAGTCGGACTTTTTTTTTTTTTTTTTTTTTTTTTTTTTAAATCTAGAATTAAAAGCTTAGTTTTTGATTAAAAAGAAAAAAACGCCTTTCTCGACGCCAGATGTCACCGCTGTGTCAAACGTGCGATCCAAAACCTAATGTAATAGAAGGATGCTTAGGCGATATATACCAGGGGTCGAAACTCTTATTTTGTTATCGAAAATGTTAAAAAGTTCGCTGTAATCACTGTTAAAAACAAAACAAAAAAAAAAAAAAAACGTTAATTTAAAAGTCGAAAGTGTAAAAGTTATTTGGGAACTCCTAAAATAAAGTAAATGAAAATAAAAGTTAATGTAATTCTTTTATTTTTTTAAATGTGAAATAGAAGTTTTTAGTATTTTAATCAAGAATTTTAGGGTTTCGTTGGTTTACCATACCTGGAACTCCTAAAAGGAAACCTTGGACGTTTTAAGGACATATTAAGGAAACTGTTCAACAAAATGTCTCGACATCTGTCATATAAGACATGTTTAGCCACCTGAACCATTACGCATTTTTTAATTGAGGCGGTAGAGGTCACATTTTATTTTTAAATACTTTGTAAAAATAAAATAAATCGGTTTATTAATTGGGGGGGGGGTCAACTCCAGACCCGGATTACTAATTTGGTACCTATTCGGTATTTACAGAGAAAGATGTGTTTTAAAAATAAACTATATCGGTTTATTAGGTGTTGGGGTTTAATCAGTATTACGTTCAAATGCAATTAAATCGGCTCGGACATTAGTTCTTGCTTCTACTACTAGGAGCGCTAAACGTAGACACTGCATACGGCTTCTGCTCCACAATGATTTAACTGTTTTTTTGTTTTGTTTTTTTACGCCATTTGTTTTGTATTTCTGCGCCATTAGCGCCGTCATCCTTGGCGCAGCGAGGAATTAGCTCAACGAGCCGTGAGATGAAAAAATTCTTGCCGCCGCACAGTCCATCAACCATTGGCAAAAATGGTACTATTTTCTAACAAGTAAATTACCATTTGAAATCTATTAATAATCCTTTGAAAACAATCTGCTAGGATTATATCATTGTTTACTATTTTTTTTTTTAAAGCCTATACAATAAGCGAAGTGCAGCTACTAATGCTGTTAGAATAAACACCTTGTTAGTATTAGTTTATGATTCTATTGGGAAACCTAGCTTTTCCTTAATATTACCTCTCCAAGAATGGAATTTGTAGGCCAAGGCATGTATTTGAAAATACCATATTCTCGAAGCATTGAGTGTGCACTTTTATTTTCATTAACGTATTGGTGCGTCTGAGTGCCCCTTTAATTGTAGTATTATTTTTTTCAATAGAGCGAGTCATCATAAATCACGCCCAGCTGACATAAATATGTTTCAAGTACAAAAAGTTTGACCGTATAACCATTTTTTTTTTCTTTTTTACGGTGCTTTGACTACTGGGAAATTTGCGCCAACGTCCAAGGTGCAGCGAAGAAATTTCTTGAATTTCCGTAATTGGTTTCTTGAAATAATTCGCAATGATAATTTTTTTTCCATTGAAGATGTAGGTGCAAAAATTAAAACTTGTTTCGTTCCTTGTTTTGCGATTTTCTCGAAAACAAGCTAATCTCTAAAGGACTTTTTTTCTTAGAGTATATCTCTTAGACGACACCCTGTATATATATATATATATATATATATATATATATATATATATATATATATATATATATATATATACATTTCAAGCAACCTCAATATAAAGCTGCTGCAAAAACTTAGGTCAATATTTTATATGAGTGTTTATTAATAAAGTAGCTCCCGTCAGATCTACGTTATCTAATTAATTAATACCGAGTCGTGTATACAGACTAGTCAAACAAGGGTGGAATTACTCAGCCTGCTGTATAGGCCAACTGTCGCTGTGCCGCGGCCTCGCTGTCCGGCCCTCGTTTGGCCCGCAGGCCGTGAGCTTGAAAGACTTGCTTTGCAAACATCTGATTGAGCCCTCCCCCACCTTTTCTACCAGTAAACAATACACTTGTCAGTGATCTTGGAATAATAGCTGCCCACTTCTCTCAACGGCCTCACAAACATCTGCTCTCGGCGGCAAGTAATTAATGCAGCTCTTGTAAGGTTTTATGTTTTCGAATTATAAAAGTGATTTAGCACCTTATAATTGTATGAAGAATATTTAAAAGGAAGGTTTAAATTATAGGAAATCAAGATTACGGATCGTCATTTAAAAACGGTCAGTTATTATAAGAACTAAAGTTATCATAATTGTATTTAATTAGAAATATTCGGGATCATTCAGAAGAGGTTAAATATTGTGGAAATAGACAGGATTTGGTCATGATAGTAAAAAACAATATTTATAAAAAATATTGAGAGATTACTACCTTTGACTGGTGGCGATGCGAAGGTAGGGATTGTCAGGGTTCGGTCGTTGTTTCTTAATAAAACTACATTTTATATGTGAGAATGGGTTTCATTGTTTGCTGACGTTTCGGCTTGAAATTCACGCCTTCATCAGGGCTGTAAAACACTAAAGATTTTTTCTTCTAGTGTCTTCGTTAATGGGTTGAATTCGGCCTCCCTGACAGTCCCTAGGCCAACCCAGCCTTTAATTAATTTAATAATGGGTACCTTGGTTGGTGCTAATGAGTCGAAGCAGCCATGGGGAAAATCAGGCGGCCGGAGTATAGTACTGACCACACTATCTCCCTAGTGTGCCGTATAGTCATGAATCATATACCTCTATAGTATCTGCCCCTCAGGGCCCTCGTGGCCAGTTACGGGGCAGATTTTTTTTTTTTTTTTTTTTTTTTTTTTTTTTTTTTTTTTTTTTTTTTTTTTTTTTTTTTTAGTACATAAATCTTTCGTCTAATTTGAAAGGTCATGTTTGTTAACCAGCAGAATCCGCCCACCGGAATATGGTTTTTGGAGCAAATGTTGGCGCGAAAAAAATCGTTGCGCTTACTTCATATGCTTGCGTGTACTCGTTTTATAGGCTTCTTGGGCTAGGAATACAAATAAACCCATTTTTAAGGCGATAGCTTAAACCGTTTTCGAGAAAATTGGAAACATATTTGTTGAATAACGTTTTTGATTTGGGTACTTAGAATCATGGGATTCGGTTGAAACATTTTCTGCATGTTCGAATTTCATTAAAACAAATTCGTAACCTGAATTCATTTTTAAATTCAGGTTACGTTTGGAGTTAAGGAAGGGTTAGAATAAAATATTATATTAACAGACATGAAAAGCTTTGGTAACTTTGTATATTTTCCTTAATATCTCGAAAACGGTTGAGGATTTTGGTAAGCCGAAGGTTACCATTCGAAAGCTTACTATATTCTCTACAAAAAAAGTTCTGAAGAAAGTTGAATTAGGCGATGTCGGTCGGAGAAATAAGTGCTTAAAACTTTGAAGTAATTGATTTCGTTTATTCGAAGGGTTCTTTTTGTCTGTTTTTATTCCTTGATATTTTTTAATTGCTTATAGTTGGATAATGTTTTTGACAATAAAACAGGTTAAGTAAAATAAGAAAAACAATTTATTGTTAGAAATATAGACTATAGAAGACCTTTACTATATTCAACTGCGGGGGCCTTTCTGGGGTTGGCCGACCCATACAGGTAAGATCATAAATCAAGACCTTTGAAGAAAGGTGGAACCAAAATAATAACTGTTTCTATTTTAATCTTTCCAAATGAGACTAGGGATAAGAACGGAACCGCGCTAAGATGATGCAGTTTCTGTGAGTCGGACTTTTTTAATTGCAAGAAGCAAATGAATTTAAAAAATATATATAACAAATTATTGTTTAACAATTGTATCATTCCTTTAATTTACTCTCTAAAACAAGTGAATAAATGAAAGAATCATGCCGATATAATTTTCCAAACCCGAGATATAAAATAATGAATTACCAACCTATTTTATTTTGTTTTTCAGCTCCTAAGGCGCATTGGACGAAATAATAGGACATGTGTCGACTATTTTTCGATGCAAAATCACCAGAAAAAAATTGGCCTTATCAGTGACCCCACCACTGTATACTCCTCTTATGATAATCAGATTGGCGTCATTTCACATTTGATAATTTAAAATCGCATGTTGTTTGCACTTTTAAAATGAGTTCCTAATTTTTTTTTATGCTTTATTTTTCAATATGTCATAGAGTTTTAGTCATTTTTTTCTGCCCATTTATAATAAAGTTCATACTAATTATTTATGCTTTTCTTTTCAATGTTTTATACTGCTTCAGATATTTGTTTACTACATATTTTCAATTATTTATTACATATTTCATTATAAATAGTTAAATATATATGTACATATTTTGAATTTTATTTTACATAAACATCCGTTCCCTAATTATTACGTTTCTGTTCGTCTCCATAGCAAGAAGTTCGTGAATAGCAAGAAGTTCTGCCTGGTTATTAGTGGACTCAAGTCATAGTCTGTATTTTATACTTTGGATAGACAAATTAATCAACACTTGCATTTTACAAAACACGGGTTAGTTGGCATTCGGGTTGGTTGCGAATATTAATATTTTAAAGTGTTTCAAATATTTGTTTACTACATATTTTCAATTTTTTATTACATATTTCATTACATGTATATAGTTAAATATATATGTACATATTTTCAATTTTATTTTACATGATCATCCGTTCCCTAGTTATCGGTAAGTGTGTTTATAAGTGGGAATTCAATTATATCTTCCTTTGGATACCTTGACTTGATTAACTACATATTAGGTTTTTATAGTTCAATATTTTCTAGTCTTCCCCAATGCTGTAGATTAAGGGGTAATAATACCTTGTAACATTTTTTTTTATGGGTTAAGATTCTTTCTTAACTAATTAAACATCATATCCAAGAGTGTTTACGTGAAGGAAACATTTTTAAATGGGCAAAAATAACGATTTTCCGATTGAAATCCCAATGCCGAGTGAACGCGGTGCTGATTTGAGGATAATATTTTGAGCGAGCTTCGATTGGTCCCTTTTTAATTGTTAAGTTTTTTTGGTCCTCCTTTAATACGTTTAAAAATTATAACCATTTTTTTTTATCTTTATTAGAAGAACGAATGAAACAAATAAAAAAGAAATGAACATTTAAGAACATTAAACTTTAAAGCTGCCCACGACATCCCGCGGTTGAATGCACCCTTAATTCCAAACTTTAAAGCCGTTTTCTCAAAACTATGTTTTTCAAATCGGGCGATACTCTGGCGTCTTCAATTTTTGCCCGATCAACTTCAAATTTTAACTGCGGCTTCCTCATGATATTTGCTAGTAAAGCACATATGATTTTATCGATTTATTTAATTATAAGGATTTTATGACCGATTTTCGACAGATTATTTAATAGAAAATGAATAATTGTTCACCATTTTCGAAAAAATCATATTTCCTAAAAATCCTACGTACTTTCGTTCTAGATTAAAAATTGCCACCTGCAGACTATCGCCCGTGGAAAGAGAGGGTTTTCGTTAGTTAACGGCGCCGCCATTAATTTTTTCGAAGAATGGAAACGTATTTTTTTGGATACTTTAACATCCCATATAAAATGTTTGATATACAAAATTGAAAAATATTGATTTATTTGTTATTTACAATTTGATAATGGTAGTATTTCCCCTTAAGTCAGTTGTACGATAATTTCTTTGCGTTTATTATACCTAAGATGTAATTATACCTAAGAGTTGAGGGAGTTGTTAATACACCATGAATTTAATAAGACTTCGCTATTTATTTAATTTCTACATAAGAAATAATGATGCACCCTAAGCCCACTACTCAGGTTTCGGCCACGTCTAAGCCTCAATGGATATGAAGTAACACAGCTTGGTGGCACTTCTCCTTTTGTCTGTTCCACCCCTGGACGAGATAACATAGCCGCCGCAAGTTATCTTCAGTGTTGATGGAATGCAGAATGAAGGCTGGGAGGGGGGGAGTGTGAGCGGAGATCGTGCGGGCCCGTGCGTGCGGGGGTGGATGCCGCACGTGCGCCCCTTGCCGCAGGTCTCCTATCTCGTCGCCACGCCCAGCCGCCGAGCTCTGCAAATTACAATGAAGTTCTCATGGTCCTCCTCTGAAGATCTCAAATTAATTATATATTAACCCTGGGAGAGATGGGTGTAATTTGCCTTGCCGCGTGACCGACGGCCGTCCTACCCGGCCGCCTAGTAGTAACAACGAAATTAAAACAACAACTTCCGCTTTAGGGTAATATTCTTTAAAGGAGGGTGTTTCCATCCGGGAAACCCGCCTGGTCTCGCTTAGAAACTGAACAGCGCCCAGTTAAACGCTGGTCTTGTATAAGATAAACCGCTTTTAAATACTCTTTAGTGTGGAACGCTCTTTAATTATAAGGGGTAAACTAACAAAATTTTGGTATAACGGTGTGTGGTACGACCAGTGAAATGTGCAGTGATGTTTGTGTTAGTGACGGGCGATTCTCGAATATGAATCGATCTTTTCAATCGGTTCGAATCCAAATGAAAAAAGCGTTTCACAATAAAGATGGGCGAGTTCAGATTCGATACGGATCTATCTTCGATATATATCGATCTTCGATATGGGTCGCTCTTCGATATGGGTTGATATCACAATTACTTACAATTACCTACGAAAGTCTAATTTCATTTCGATTCGAATCGTTTCTCATTCAAGAATAGGCCATCACTACTACGAATCGACCTAAATTTAATAGATTTGAATACTTGATAATATGAAAAACATATTTGTAACCTAAAATTAGAAAAAAAAATAAGACAGAATGAACTACTACTGTTACATCATATTAAAATATATGGGTATTATTACATATACATATATGTTTATCAAATGAAAAAAAAAATAGAATAAAATAATAATAATAGAGAAAAATAGTTATACAAATTAAGAACACAGTTCAAAACCAAATTTTTATTATATTACCTTCTTCCCTCTAGTTGGAGAAACTGAAGATATTGAGTCGTTTTGTAACGTTATTGTTGTAATAAAAGTCGGTGAATGGAGAGAGGACACTGTTCTGTAAATTTTTTCTTCCGTTAAATAATAGAAATGAAATTGAGTATCAAGAGGTGAGATTAAGTATTTGAATATCCGAAATAAAAAAAACACTTTATTTTTCTGTATTCTAGATAGATTGATTCTTTAAAAGATCGGCCCTTGAGGATCGATTCAAAAGATAGACTTATCGTGTTAAATAGATCTATCTTTTAAAAGATCGATTCAGTTCGCCTACCGATAATTTGTGCTACTAAAAATACTATTACCGCCCAAAGAGCCTTACCATTTTCTACCGATTAGATTACACTGGATTCCAGCATCGTGATCTGAAAGATATCTTCGAATAGCAGAGGTTATGTGGTGATTATATGTTACTGGTGATTTAAACTTGGATCTCAAGATACTTGGATATGGGCGATTTATTCATTTCATTGAATAAATCTTTGGACTAAAGCTAAGGAAGAATCCAGTACTCCCTTGTAGCACCCGACATCGATTTTATTTTCGCAGGCCATATCGAAAAGATTGATTCGAAGACCCATATAAGCTACTTCATCTGCCAGATACCAGTCTTGTAAGTGACTTCAAACGATTTTATTGAAAAAGTTAAATAATTGGATCTGTTACTTGAATGAAGATACACAATAAAAGCGCGTCCCAGGTTTTAGCGCTTTTACCCCTTAGGGAGGAAATTCCAAATTTTAGAATCGATTAGATTAGATCCCAACAATTTTAGATTTTGTTCTAGATTAAAAATATCCACTTGCAGACTATCGCCTACGAAAAAAGTGGGGTTCCGTTTGTCAGACATTGCGCCGCTTTTTCGTTTTTGAAGAATTAAAACTTTTTTTTTTTTTTATACTTTTACCCATATAAATCTTATGACATTGAAAAATTTTGATTAATTTTTTGTGTATCAACAGTTGGGCTATCTACAGGTCGCCACCCATTTATAATGCCAACAGCACTTGGTCGGTCACCCAATCAGGTACTGGCCACGCCAAACGTCGCTCAACTTCAGAGATCAACGGAAAACGGTGCGTTTAACGTGGCCATGGCCGTTGACTATTTATTATCATTATTATATTTTTACGGTGCACCGACCTCTGGGCCACATAGCGCCGACATCCATGGCGGCGTGGAATTTTCTGAACGAGCCATGAGATGAGAAAATTCCTTCTCCAGGTGGGACTGCTCGAGAATCCAAGGCGTTAGCCACTAGACCACGGGGTAGCCCGCTATAAATTTTTTATCCATAGATTGGAGAAAATTACTTTGATTTTGACAACACAAGGTATTATTACTCCTTAATAAGTAAATGAATGCTTGAAATTCCTTAGAAAGCTAAGAACACACACTATGTTCTCTATGTTGTCGTGAACTTGACATGATGCTAGAAAAACGATTCCTTCACGAAAGGCGGATATGGCGAGAAGCTATATTATAAAACTTCATCATAATGAGGGAATAGGCTATGCCCTCCTTTCATTAGACTGTCCCTATTCATGACTGAGGAGGTTATTAAAAGGAGTTGGGAGAGGATGATCCTGCGGTTATTGAAATGTAGAAATACAAAGCAGCGGTCGGGCAGGAGGAGTAAAGGCCTCCCTCTCGAGTCTCGAGAGAGAGAGAATAGCAGCGGGGAGGCTGGTGTCGAGGGGCATCTGCCTCCTCCTAGAACCCTTGACTCTGCCCCACAATACTCTTCTCAATATTCATGGTCGATTGTGCGGAAAAGCCGCCCACCTGTACCCCCGAAGAACCGCAAAGCACAGCACAACAGCAAGGAGTCTTATAATGGAGGATAGCTCTACAGGATCTAGTCGAAGGGGGAAGAATAGTGGGAGCTAAGCACTTGGAAATTGATATTTAATGGCATAATTCATTTGGACGGTGGGCAGTTATGATAAAGAGCAGCAAATCTGTTTTGGCTACGACCAAACGTGTTGCAGTTCCCGTTAGGTGAGAATGCGGAAGTAATGCTGTGGGCGGACATCTTTTAATGAAGAGCAAATCCGACTCCCCGAAATCTTAGAACAGAAACCGTTAATGTTTTCTATGAATCATTCGTGAAAAATGTAAGATGAAATATCAAAGCGAAGTAAGATTTTAGGCGCCACTAGAGAAAGCTGACAGTATCCTAAAGCCACACACGGCCAGGCAGGCCTGTCAGTTTGACCTGAACAGTCCGCCGGAAAGCCGGTCGCCTGATATATTTCGGCCGGTCTGTCAGTTAAGACTGCCGGCCTGACGAACTCGAAGGCAAGCCTGAACGTGTGTACGACACGGGCGCCTGTTGGGAGATCACAATGTCCGATCAAACAGAGCTCAGAGCTTCAGGTGATTTAATAGTGGAAAATGTGAGGTTCTTCCAGTAGCTTGAAACCTTAAAGTTGCCGTCAGCCTTTCGCGAGGTGGATTGCTTATCTTCTACAATGTCTTTTCATTCTATCAAAGCCGCTACCAATGATCAAAGTTACAGATTCGTATCTTCATCCATACGTAGTGCCAATCCTTGTGTGCTAACTTCAAGTCAGGCAGCAAATTCGGATGAGAAAATACACTCCTTTTATTCAACCAATCTTTACACAATAGTGAACATTTTTTTTAATTTTATTTCTTTCTTCCTAATACAACTACCAAACCGACAAGTTTTAACGCGTCGACGACAGTACTAGAGGCCCTGATGATTGAGACTGAAAGATATTTCAGATTCGCCTGAACATTTGGAGGCTTCTCAGTCCATCCGGTGACCGGCCTTCAGGCAGACTGTTCATTTCGAACTGACAGGCCAGTCTGACAGTGTGTAGCCTGCTTAAATAAATAAATTAAATAAGATCACTTAGTTCAGAAAAAAAATAATTTCTTTTGGGGTGTAATAGCGTTTTAGTTGGCTATCTATTCCAATTTCTAGGTTGTTAGTATTCCATACCCCCCCCCCAAATTCCCCGGTGCTACCAGCCCCCCCCAAATGTTACGTCATCAGTAAAAATGTGTAATAAAAAACTAAAACATAAATTAAATAAGGTCACTTAGTTCAGATTTTTTATTTTTTTTATTTGGGTGTTATAGTGTTTTAGTATCTATTCCAAGTTCTAGGTTGTTAGTATTCCAAATCCCCCAGTACTTACAGCCTCCCCCCCCCCCCCCAGCGAAATAATTTCTTACATACGCCCCTAATGTACAGAAAAAATCTCAATATGCCATGGAAGTTTTCATTTCGACAAATATTACAATTTCATTCGTTGCGTATTACATGATGATTAATAGCACAAATATAAAAAAATAAGTCAAATGGATTTTTTTCTTTTTTTTTTTTTGTAGACAGATATTTTATGCAGAAATAATTCAGAGAGTTCTACCTGCTGAACAATCCGACAGGAAACGTATCAGATCTAGATTCGATTGTTGGGGATCGGGAATGGTCAGTAGATCCTGGCTTAGGGAGGAGATTTGTCAGTGATTTGTTGACCAGTGATGGCATTTGTCAACGTCAAGTGGGCTATATCCCAATGAAAGCCCTGTCAGGTAACAATCAGTGTCCCATGTCCTCTGTTGATCCCTTTATCGCCAGAAAGCCACTGCTTTTATGCTCAATTTAACGGGGACTGTAAATTTACCTGCAGGCGCATAGGAACTTCGGATTTACCTAATGTCCCGTTAAAGCTATCCTTCCTGAAGGAATTACAACTCAGAAAAAAATAATTCGAGCACAGATAAAGTGGCATGTTCCAATGAGAACCAAGATCTGCTAAACAGGTGGAGACTTCTATCTTGAGAATTCCCTCAAGTCGTTGTTTCATTTTTGGAATTGTTCTATAATTTTTTAATAGTAATCTGCTAGCAGTATCAGTCACTTATCTGTAAATCAAAAAACCTGCAAGTTTAATTACGATAACTTTATTTTTTACGGGATTTGAAAATGCCGAAGTGAAGGAGCTAGAAAAAAGGGTTGAAATATGAAAAAGAAGATCCTGGTCTCAAGAGGTTATTCTATAATATATAAATATATATATATATATATATATATATATATATATATATATAAGGCCACGAGGGCCCTGATGGGCAGATACTATAGAGGTATCTGATTCTTGACCATATGGCAAACTAGCGAGATAGTGTGGTCAGTGCTATGCTTCGCCCTTTGATACTTCGACTGCTAGGGTTATTAGCACTAAGGTACCCATTAACAAATGCTGGGTTGTACTAAGGACGGTCAGGGAGGCCGAATCCAACCCATGAACGAAGACCCTAGAAGGTAAGTGCTTGGGATTTGAACTCAGGTCCTCCAGTATATTTATGCATACTTATATTTATAGCAAATCTAATCCCACCCTTAATGTATGTATATATATATATATATATATATATATATATATATATATGTATATATATATATATATATATATATATATATATATATATATATATATATAGGGTGAGGTTAGCTCAGTGGTAGAGCACTCGCCTAATGAACTGGAGGACCCAGGTTCAAAACCCCAGCGCACATAAATAAAGGTTTTTTATCTTCTATTCTCGCCGTTCGAGGGTTGGATTTGGGGTCCCAATTAATTGATTTAATTAATTAATTAATGGGTACCTGAAAAGGGAAAAATCAGGCGGCCGGATCATACTCTCTCCCTAGTGTGCCTTACGGTCACGAATCAGATACCTCTACAGTATCTGCCTCTCTGGGCCCTCGTGGCCTGTTAAGGGACTGATTTATATATATATATATATATATATATATATATATATATATACATACAACATGTATTTTGAAAACAATGTTCTCCAGGCATTGGTCATATAAACAACAGTACATAACTGGAGTTTTCCATAAACCACATTAATTTGAAAGAACCAAAATAATGACTGAAGAATTAGAAATAATTACCTATTATTAATTTAATAAAAAAAAAGGTTAATTCATAACTGAATCAATGAATTTATTCGTATTAAAAAAATGATTGCATATTGATCTAACCCTGTTATTTATAGAATAAAAAAAACAGTGCATGAATAACTTATTGAATAAATTCCTATTCAATACACATTTATTTGAATGATTTTAAATGTAGTGAATCCTGCCCAACACTGCGTTTCAAATCCATATGACGCCAAACGTGCAGTCTTTATTATAAATGTTCACGTTTCATGACCAATGAACTAATTTAATTTCGATGAATTTGGGCTAAGAAGTACGTCAAATTTTGTTTAATTCAAATTGTCAAGTTCATTTACCGACCAAATCTCTCCAAAGAAACACCCGTTATTTTTTTATACTAAATTTTGACTTCGTTATGTCAATGGATATGCGTCCGAGTTGGGCATTTTTCAATAATTCTTTTCTTCAATAATCATTCAAATAAATTTGTATTGAATAAGAATTTAATCATTGAATAAGTTATTCATCCAGATTATTTTTTATTCGATGAATGACAAGGTTGGCTCATTATTCAATAAATTTTTATTGAATACTAATTTATTTATTGATTGATTATTGTTTTATTTAATGAATAATTAATTACTTTTCATTCTTCATTCATTTAAAATAATGTGCTTCGTGGAATAAAAAACTCAGATTCTTCATGTTCAGTAAACAATATCACCTAAATAAGTAATTTCCATTAAAAGTAAGAAAACGTTTAATGAACTTTGTCATTTTTATTAGAAAAGATTGTTAAAATAAATCAATTTCATTCAAAAAATTGTATCATTTGAATAAATAACTTTCATTCAATAAAACTTTTCATTCAAAACAGATCAAAATCATTTTCAATCAATAAAAATTGTCATTCAATAAATAATTGTTATCCATTAATGAATGAAAATGAATAACAATATATATATATATATATATATATATATATATATATATATATATATATATATATATATATGAATTCATGTCATTGAATTGACTAAATAATAAATAACAAATTATTCATTATTCAGAATGAAATAATGGATTTATTCATTATTCTGAGTTGCGTTTATCGGCTTCGAAGATCAATTTTTATGGGTACGAAGTCAAAGGTATAGTTCGGTTTTGAATAAAAAACGACCATATTTTTGTAAAAAAATAATAATAATAATTGGACGTTTCGGCTTTCCCAAATAAAATGTTTGCCCCTACTTTTAATAATCTGGGAAAAGACCAATTTGAACGATTTATTTTTTTGGTGTCTTTGATTCATGATACGTCATCATTTCCTGTCAGCCATTCCGGATCGCGTTCTTTATAGGATGAGAGGATATACACGAATGGTATTACTGGAAGTTTTATCTAGATACTCGTCTGGTTTGAAAAGGCCCCTAAATGTGGTCGGTTAAGGAAGTCTTTAGCCTAAAGGTTTGTGTATATGGGATGAAAGTGGCACATAATGAAGGTTTAAGCCGGGGAGTTTTTGGGGTGAGCCTCGGTGGTTGTGGGCTAGATTAGGGAGCTAACAGAATATTAAGGGATGCTCCGACCTCCCAGCTCAGCCGCTAATACACACCTACCTCCCACATTCCTAAGGTCTTCTTGGCTGTTACACCTGTGCCTCCAAACCGCATCACACACCACACTCCCAACACTGTCCTCAGGCTCTAAACCGGCCTAACGACCACTAATCTTCTCGACTTTAGTCCTTTTCTAGAAGGATAGAGCATTAAATCCACTCTCATTGGCCAAAAATTGATTTATATGTACTTGTGATTATTATAGTAGATTGGGTGGTCCCCCGTGGTCTAGTGGCTAGCGCCTTAGACTCATAAGCGGGAGATGTTGGGTTCGACTCCCACGCGCGGCAGGTATTTACTCATCCCACGGCTCGTTGGGAAAATTCCTCGCTGTACCCTGGATGTCGGCGCTAATGGCCTAGACGTTGATACATCGTAAAAAAGAAAAGAAAAAAGAAAACAAAGGTTATAGTAGAGAAGAAACAAGAAACAATAATTCCACGAAACCATTGAGAAGAGATCGTTGACCACTAACATTACCAAGATGTAACAATATATACAAAAAATAAATAATTACAACAAATGAACACCGATGATAAATATACACTACAATTGGAGAATCCTTTGAAAATTTTATATTCAATATTTGAATATATATTATTTTCAATTGGGGGCGAGGTTAGCTCAGTGGTAGAGCACTCGACTAATGAACTGGAGGACCAGGTTCAAAACCCGAGCGCGCACTAAAGATTTTTTCTTCTAGTGCTGCCGTTCGAGGGTTGGATTTGGGGTCCCAGAGATCGTCCCTAGGCTCACCCAGCCTTTAAATAATTTAATTAATTATGGGTACCTTGGGTGCTAATGACTCTAGCAGTCGAATCAGCCAAGGGGAAAATCAGGCGGCCGGAGCATAGTATGGACCACACTATCTCCCTAGTGTGCCGTATGGTCAAGAATCAGATACCTCTACAGTATCTATCCCTCTGGGCCCTTGTGGCCTGTTATGGGACTGATTTTTTTTTTATTATTATTTTCAATTGTAGTGCATATTATGCTTACTGTTATGCTTACCTTCTTCCAGTTTTATAATGTTATTTTTGTATTAAAAGTATGTTACTGGAAATAAGAGACTGTTCTGAAATGTTTTTCTTAAGTTAAATAATAGAAATGAGATTGAGTAACAAGAGGTGAAATTAAATATTTGAATATTTAAAACAAAAAAAAAAGAATCACTTTATTTTACACTATTCGATCGAT
This sequence comes from Gonocerus acuteangulatus, assembly GCA_946811695.1. Taxonomy (NCBI): domain Eukaryota; kingdom Metazoa; phylum Arthropoda; class Insecta; order Hemiptera; family Coreidae; genus Gonocerus; species Gonocerus acuteangulatus. Next base: position 63,489,033 of record OX328132.1, on the reverse strand, counting down.
TCTTTTAAAAGATCGGCCCTCGATGATCGATTCATTAAAAGATTGGCCCTTGGAGATCGATTAAAAAAAACGATACATCGTGTTAAAGAGATCGATTTAGATCGCCCATCTCTAGTCTTTAATGGTATAAATAACAAATTATTTTTCATTGATCATGGGCGTATATAAGGGGGGGCTAAGGGGGCTCCAGCCCCCCCCCCCCCCGAAATTTTGAGTTGATCGGTAAAAATGTGTCATAAACCGTTAAAAATAAATTAAATACGATCACTTTGTTAATAAAAAATATTTTATTTTGTTTGTAATAACGTTTTAGTTGGTTAAAACTATTCCAAGTTCTAAATTATTAGTATTCCATTACCCGGAAATGGTCTCAGCCCCCCTCCCCCAGAAATTTTCTCAGCGCCTCCCAAAATTATTTTCTATATACGCCCATGTCATTGATCACGACATAATTCAGTAAATTAGACAGTGACCCGGCCGAATTTCAAGTACCCTCGACCAGATGAATAATGTAAAACGTTCTCATTCTAGTGGAAAAAGACCAGCACTTGAGGAGTGTTACCGTATTTACAGTATAATCCCTGGATCTGGGAGGGCCGTGCATAAGAGTAGGAGGCATTATGTGGAATTTGCGTTTCCCTAATTACATTGAAAGCTGTTTAAAAATGATTAATGATCGTCGAGTAGGAGTGGGCGAGAGGGTGGCCGGGTGTAAACTGTTTAAAAATAAATGTTGACCTGCGAAATGATAATTGTTGGATATCGAAGAGGGGAGGAGTAGAGCAAACAGCTGAACTCAATCCCGCTGATAACATCCCTCTCTCTCTCTCTCTCTCTCTCTCTCTCTCTCTCTCTCTCTCTCTCTCTCTCTCTCACTCACTCTCTCTCTCCCTCTCTCGCTCACTCCCCCATCTCTCTTTTTATCCCTCATTCTCTCTGTCTCTCACTCTCTATCAGTCGAAAAAAAAAATCGTTTTGATCAACTAAATTTTTACTCGAATAATTTCCACTGGACTTAGCACCCGCTAGTCCTAAAACGTTCCAAAATCCATGAATAGTTTAAAGCTATAAATCAGGCAAGGTTTTTGAATTGCCCTCGGGCTCCAACCACTGCGTGAAACATAGTTGGATTAAACATAAATTAAGGGATTAAAAAACTTCTTTAATTTAAAGCATTATTCTCTTCAAAACAAACCATAACAAATGTAGGTTGTGACATCCACAATTGCTACATAAAATAATGGTTCTGAAACAAAACCACGATGTTTTACACAACATTACAAGCCTGTCTTTTTTAAAAATTATCCTTTTTTTGGAGGAAAAAAGGAAACAATTCTGAGGTCAGTCTTATTTCAAGGTTAAATTGGTGTGATCAATTCCTCACACCTTAAATCCATTTATTTATTTGTACACTAGCTGTTACCCTGTGTGCCATGCTACACCTACTTTGTAATAAATAGGTGTTACCGGGTGTGGCATACTACACACGTTTTATATTAAATACCTGTTACCCAGCATGTCATGGTACTCCTACTTTATATTATATATTAAAATGAATGATTATATGACACTTGTTCAAATTATGAGAAAGTAAGTTTATAAGTTGAGAGCTCAGTTAAAAAAAATATTTTTAAATTTTCACTGAATGTGGGGTGGAAAATAAATTAACCCTTATTTTAAAAAGTATACTGGAATCATGTAATTGTAGTACCACTTTAAAGAAAATCCTAACCAAACTACCAGTGTATAATTTTTTAAAGAAAATAATGTGTGGTCCATATATAAATATATATTAAAATATAGCAACAAAATGAAGCATTTAATTAAGGTTATACTTACTTAGTTATAAGTTTTAATCTAGTATAACTGAAACTATTCTTTATTTGTATTGTTTTTGTTTTTTTAAATATAATATTAATATGTTATGTTCTATACCTTTTCATGTAATAATCTGTAACTAAGGTTTTTCTTTCTATGATTGAAAAAGTAATTGATGCAGGATTTATGTTAATTGAGCCAAAAGGAAAGTATTAAACACTTTTTGTTTCAAATAAACTTTCACATTTTGTTGTTGACATTTTCCGTTATATTAAAGCTTCTCTTTCAAATCTTAAGGTTTATGAGCTCTTCTTTAAGGATAGCCCTTTTGTCATAGGAAATAGGGGTATCTAAGAAAAACAAATTTAGATATTTTTGTTGCAGCTATAGACAACAATGAATTAAAGCTATTTGGGAATTTCAATAAGGACTTATACTAAATAAATTAATGGGGGATTAATTTGATTTGGCGTGGGGTCGAGGTTAGCTCAGTGGTAGAGCACTGGACTAATAAACTGGAGCACCTGAGATCGAATCTCGAGCAAACAATAAAGATTTTTTCTTCTAATGTCTTCGTTCTTGGGTTGAATTTGGCCTCACTGGCAGTCCCTAGGCCAACCCAGCCTTTAATAAATTTACCAATGGATACCCTGGGTGCTAATGGCTTGAGGTGTCGAAGCAGCCTAGGGGAAAATCAGGCGGCTGGAGCATAGTACTGACCACACTATCTCCCTAGTGTGCTGTACAGTCATGAATCAGATTCCTCTATAGTATCTGCCACTTAGGGTCCTCGTGGCCTTTTTTTTTTTTTTTTTTTTTTTTTTTTTTTTTTTTTTTTGATTTTGCAACAATATTGTGCTCAAATTGCAAGCGTATTTAAATAATGGAGTAGTCAGAGGATATAAATATCTCAGACAAAAGAAAGCAGATATAAAAATATAATAAAACTGCTGGGTGTAAATATGTCAATAATAAAGTGGCTTGGCATATTTAGATTAATAGAAAATTGCATGGAAAATTCAATTCTCCTGGGGGGGGGGGATAAATGAAAGAATTCATTTTAATAAGAAGGAAATGGTTTAAAGACAATTCCATGACAGCAAATTAAAATGATATAAATTTAAATATTAAAAGTGAAATTAAGTTAGGCTTGCGATGGACAAAACGTTATGAAACAATAAAAATGATATAAAACTCCATGGTTGCTGCCTTCTCCTTAATGGAACATATTTTTTTAAAGGTTCTAAGATTGAGGGCTTGGAGGAATAATTTATGATAATAAAGTAAATATTTTTGGTACAAATCTAGAAGAGAATATAATTGATTCCTTCTGGAAGTTATTCATAATGGGTATTACTACCATATTTTTTTAAAAATAAATGTGCCTTTTGACCCTTTTTATAATTAAAATTGTTGAGATAAGAAATTATTTAAAAGTAGTAAAAGTGTGGGAGATTCATAAAAGCATGTCAAGTTCATATTCATTTATTACACACACAAACAGCAAGATGTACATCACTTCACATTATAAATTGTATAACCGACAAAAATGTTCCTCCCTAAGGCAGGAAGTATGAACAATATATGAAATATAAAATATCAAATTTAACATATTTCTGAATATCTCAAATGTTTCTTTACACAATGAGTTTGTAAGCATGTCTCCAATATATTCATTTGACTCAAATGTTAGACAACTCCATTTTTTTCAATTGAAAAAAAATGGAGTTGTCCAACTTTGATACCAATCTCCTCAAATATACACGTCCGAATTGATTTTACCATTTAAGAATGAAGTCTCTATGTCCAACTGGTCAACATTTTGCATTTACATCTTTCTTATTTTCAACTAAATCCCAAGTATTATTTTGTTTAAAACTATACATTTGTATTTATCCAAGGCTTTCATCTAAAAATTAATCAAGTCCGGTTCCTTTTCTTCATTAAATTTTTTCATCAGTTCCCACTAACCTAACTATTAACTAATCATCATCATCAACATGCATAGTAACTATGATTTTATTATTCAAAAGTACTCCCGAGCTTAACTATAACGGATTAAAATGCAAATATTCACCTTCTTACCCCATTTAAAAGTCGTTATTTGTTCTGGTTTCTTAAGAACAACTTTACTACCATATAAACGTAACTTAGAAACATCTGGTTTCTTTCCAAATATATTTTATAGGATGTTTTATTCTCAATGGTTTTAGCTAAAGTGCGATTTTTCAAATAAGTTGCTCCACAAACAATTTTTGGCCAAAACTTTTTTACAAGAATAGATTCTGCCAGTAAACAATGACATATATTCATAATTGTTCTAAAAAATTGGTCAGCAGTTCTCTTTAATTTGTGAATATATGAGGGCATGGATTAATTTAGATACTCTTATTCTACATCTCATAATTTTAATTCTCTTATTGGTTAATTTTCCAAGCAATTAAACACTTCTATATTCTATATTAACACCTTGTATGGCATAACTAAAATATGAAAATAAACAAACAAAGGTTAAAACTGAAATGTTTTAAAAAACAGTTTTAACGAAATGTTTCGAAAAAGATTTGTTAAAAACATAAACCGTTTAAATGTATTTGCAAGCTTTTACTAAGCAAATGCATGTGATAAAACGGAGGCATAAATTAATTATTAAAGGCATAGTTTTTAATAAGCAATAAAATAGCATAGTAACAAAAATAGTAAACAAAGGGAATGGAAGTTAAACTTATAGTTCTACTTACTTGACTTACTTAAGGCTATAAGATAAATGAAAACACCAAACTTAAAAAAGTTTGATACAGACACTTTTGCAAACTTTATGAAGTTTGATTAACGCACGTTTGAAAACTTAAAAAGTTTGCAGAGACTTAAAAAAGTTTCATGAAACTTAAAAAGTTAGATGTATGAATGTTAGATATAAACACTAAGGCTAAAAAAAGAAAAAATGTTGAAGCTTAAAACGTAAATGTTATACGATATATTTACTTTTTATTACTTTAAGATAGACTTAAAAGGCTAAAAGGTAGACTTAAAAAATGTTCAAACTTAAAAAAAGTTCGAAGTTAAAAAAGCTTGATACACACGTTTGCAAACGTAATGTAATTTAAATTGTAATTTGTAATTAAACAAACAAAGGTTAAAACTGAAATGTTTTAAAACAAAGTTTTAACGAAATGTTTCAAAAAAGATTTGTTAAAAACTTAAACCGTTTAAATGTATTTGCAAGCTTAATTCTGTCGCAAAACTGAATAACACCTAGGAGCCCAGTGTTGTCTTACTTGATATATACTTCTTAAACAGAAATATCATTTTTCTCCAAATTCTGAGAATATAAGGCTATTTTGAGAATAGGTAAAACTTTAAAAGAAGTTAAAATAAAACTTTAAAAATAAGTATAACTTAAAAAAAAGTAAAACAAAAGCAAAAAGAAAGTAAAACTTAATAAAAAATGAGTTTTGTTGGCTTGCTAATTTCCATCTATATTGCCGTTCTTCTTTGAAGAAGTTGCAACACTGGAAGAAAATGGCTATTTCGGAGAATTTACTCCTTCATAAATGACATTTTCGAAGGCGTAACTCCCGAACTGTGAATCCTAGAAGATTTTGAGCTAGACTACGAAATTTCCCGGATCAAGACGTATCTATGTGCGAAGTTTGGTCAATATCAGTCAAACGGTGTGGATTTGTATAAGGAACAAACAAACAGAAAAACAGACAAACAGACAGACACGTGATTTTTATATATATAGAAGATTAAACGTTTCGGCCTTCAGGCCATTTTCAATTTCTAGAAATAAAATAAAGCAAGTGTTACAAATATCTTAATTTAAACCTCTTACTAACTAATTTATAATAATTTAACCCTCTGTCCAAATTTTATTCTATTTATTCTATCCTCATAATGATATTAATATTATAAAAATGAGGATAGGCATAGATAAGTCCTATTGGATCATGAATGAGTCTTGGCAATGTGGGGAATAAAAAAAGAAACCGGTGGTGTTTGGTGTTTTGGGATTTGGAAGGTGCCGAGAGAATTGAAGAATGTTTTTAATAATTGTAATTGCCAGGATGACAAGGCCGGTACTGAAAAAGTTTTTCAAAAAGAGGCTGCTTTATAAATTAGTTAGTAAGAGGGTTAAATTAAGATATTTGTAACACTTGCTTTCTTTTATTTCTAGAAATTGAAAATGGCCTGAAGGCCGAAACGTTTACTGTACAAATAAATAAATGAATTTAAGGTCTGAGGAATTGATCACACCAATTTAACCTTGAAATTACAAGCCTGATTACTCCCTAAGAATGCGACAAATACCTGGAACATGAATGTATTATGCCAATAAATCCTTGACAATCATAATTTGCGTAAAAAACTGTTTTGCGCATAAAAGTGAATTGAATTAATGGAAATTGAATTCATTATAAGATTTTTAAAGAGCCGCCTGAGAGCTTTTAGGTGCGTGCATACAGGATAAAACGCCCCTTGGTTGGAACGGCATCCTGCCTGGAGCCATACCATTTTTTCCTCCTGGGCTTGGGAAAGACAGCCCATGAATAACCAAAAGCTATCCTCTTGGGCAGAGTCCAATCCTCGCCGCACACCGTATGAAAATGACTTGCATATTAAGAATATACAAATAGAAATTGCTTAGGCTTCAATTTAAAACCTTTACTTCCTAAAACTTAATTAATGTTGATGTGCATTATTCTCAACCATCATCAAAAAGTGAATATACGGTCATTAATTTGTGGAAATGGAGCTCTTCTTGGCGAGTTCCGAAGATAACTTTCATAAAATGAATATATTCTTTCATTGAGGTGGGTTATTCATAGAGAGACAATCTCAGTTCTGAGTATAACGTTGGAAAGCTGATTAAATATTATAACTTTTGCAGGTTTTTTTTTTTTTTTTTTTTTTTTTTGGAAGAGAAGAAATTTTTGAAAAGTTATCCCTAACCAGATACTTTTATTAATTTCTACATTTTGAATTTATATTCCGGTTTGAATGAGGTACTTAAGAATATTGGATGTGCATTAGTCTTAAAGCAAATTTAATGCTGATTTTAAAAGTGTACAAGGCGAGAAAATTGGAGTTTTTGTACAAAAAAAAAAAACGGTTTTTCTAAAGAACATTTAGAACGGCATATGGCTGGAACGGAGTGAGACTTTTTTTTTTTTTTGCAAACTTGCGATAAACCCTGTATACATTTACTGCTTTGAATAATATTAAATCTCTGTAAGTTGCTCACCCTTAACTATTGTTAGTTCTAATTTTGTGTAAATAAGTTGGGGACTCATATGGGAAGCGGTATTAAATCAAATAAATAATAGGAATTAATTTGATTATTCAGGTCATGTCAAACGTACTCGAAACAAATTTATTGCTATATGGAGAACATATATGTAGTAATTTGCGAGTAGAATTTCTACTTCTGTTTAATGAGTACTACACCAATTTACCAGAACATAATAAAACTAATAACATATAGTTGCAATTTCCGGAAGTGTCAAGCAAAACTGAAAACAGTTTACTTCTAACCCCAGCGACCGAAGTAGAAGTTGAAGAAGCCATAAACAACTTAAAAAACAAAAGTACATTTGACACTTATTACATAAATATTACTATTTTAAAATATGTTTCAGAATGGATAAAAACGCCTCTAACATGGATTATAAACAAATGTTTTGAAGATGGCGTTTTCCCAGATCAATTAAAACTGGCACGAGTGAGCCCAATTTTTAAAAAAGGGGATAAAAATATTAAGGAAAACTATAGACCGGTAGCAATTCTTCCTAGTTTATCTAAAATATTTGAAAAATTGATTTTTGATCGCGTATATAGTTGGTTTGAAACTAAAAATCTCTTCTCTTCCCAGCAATATGGCTATAGAAAAGATAAAAATACTATCGAAGCTATTATGAAATTAACCAACTCCATTAGACAAAATTTAGAAATTAAAGAAAAGTCAGTAGCTGTTTTTGCTGATCTGTCGAAAGCCTTTGGTTTGGTAGATCATAAAATTCTCCTAAAAGATTGGATAGTTACGGCATAAGAGGAGTTACTAATTAATTAATTGAAGCATATCTCACAAATAGAGGTCAGTTTGTGGAGTTGAATTCAAACTCCAAAACAAGGTCCTCTATACGACCTATATCTAGAGGGGTTCCTCAAGGCTCTAGACTGGGTCCTCTTCTATTTTTGATTTATATTAATGACCTTGTGGACTTCTTAAAAGAATTTGATGTGATTCTGTTTGCGGATGACATAACTGCATTTTTTTCGGGAAAGGGTATCAATGAAATAGAAAGAAATTTAAATTCCTTGCTTTCTAAACTGAATATGTGGTTGGTGAGCAACAAATTGAAATTAAATATTAGTAAGACATGTAACATGAATTTATCAAAGAGTAACGGCGTAATCACCATCTAAAAGTAGGGCTAGGAGACGATAAACTACAAAAAGTAGCAAGTTGTAAGTTCTTGGGAGTTATTTTGGATGAGCACCTTAGTTGGTTACCTCAAATCAAAGCCATTAAGTCAAAAACCAACAAAGCCGTTTATATGCTCAAACAGTTGAAAGCTGTTTTGAAAACTTCCGACCTACTAAACGCATATCATGGCCTTTTTGAACCCCAATTATACGGAATTAGCTTATGGGGAAATTCCAAAAAGGCGAATGAAGTTCTAACTGTACAAAAAAAAGGCAATTCGAACAATATTAAACTTGAGGAGGAACACGTCCTGTAAAAATCACTTTAAAAGATTGAAAATTTTAACAGTACCAGCTCTATAAATTTTAAAGGTTCTAAATACGACAAAAAAACATATCACGTTATATAAAAAACATATGGATATTCACTCCTATGCCACAAGGCAACGTAATCTAATAGAACTGGGCAAGCACAGTACATTTTTTTAAAAAAGGGCTTGTGTACATGGGGGCAACTTTGTACAACCAATTAACTAAGGAATTGAAGGAGGAGGATAAGAATTTGTTCTCCAAAAAATGTAAGAATTACTTGGCAAAACATCCCTATTATACAGATAAAGAATTTTTTTCTACCAAATAACTTCTGGCACATTCATTGCTCTAATTATCACCAACATTTTGTTATTTGTTTTAATTGACTTATTGTATGGAAATGGCATATTTTAAAAATTATTTAATTGAGATATTTTACTTATTTTTGATTTGACGTTCCTATTTCCACTGTTCAGTGGGTTAATGGAAATAAAGATTTATTTATTTATTTATTTATTTATATGTATTTAGTGTATGTATTATATATCCGAGGAGTAAATATAAGATGTATGCGACCAAAATAATTACTTATCTTGACTAGTTAAATAAGCGCTATCAGGCCCGACCTCCTCTGGTAGCTCAGTTGGTAGAGCGGTGGACTGTAGTTGGCAAAGCAATTGATATCCATAGGTCGCTGGTTCAAATCCGGCCCGGAGGAAATTTTTTTTTCATAATTTTGTCTTGTAATTTATAAAAGAAATGTTTCATAATTAAAATGATTTTCCAAGTAACAAGTTACACTTATTTACGCGTTCTGTATAGAGAATTTATTAACCAATTGTTAAGCTAATATTTACCAGTCCTCATTTTTGTTGATAAATGTTCATATAATTCATAAAGTTTACTAACGAGCGTTTTAAGCTCTACTAAAATTTTACTAGTACCACAAAAATTTGTTTTAAACTAGTACAAGTAGCATTTTTGGAATAGAAGATTTGAAATCGAGCAATAACACTCAACAGAATTGTGGCACGGATTTCCCGAGTCAGATAGCAATATCAAAATTTATATGAATTGTAATTTCCTATCGAGTCCCACCTGCATCATGGATGTTGGCGCTAATGGCCCAGATGTCGGTGCGCCATAAGAAAGGAAAAAATATCCATAGTGGAGATGGAGATAGTTAGCCGTTGTAGTCATACGAAGACAAGGTATGGTTGGGATTCGGCTAGCCAATGCAGGTACTAATAAGTACATTGTTGTCAAAATACGTTTTGTAAAGATATGTTTATATATATATATAAATATATATATATGTTTATATATATATATATATATATATATATATATATATATATATATTTATATATATATAAACATATATATATATATATATTTATATATATATATATATATATATATATATATAAACATATATATATATATATATATATATATATATATATTTATATATATATATATACACATGAAATGTAATTAGGGGCAGTTCGTTATTATATTACGTATATGCACCAGTTTGTGTTGTTATCGAACACCAATAATACAAGTAATTAATACAAGTAATTAAACTAAATCCATATTTAGCACAAATCCCCAAGGATTACATATACTCAAATAAATTTTTTTTTTAAATATTACATAGCAGCGTTACTGCAATTATATGTTCTTAAATCTGAACCACGTGGGCCGAGCTTAGAACTGACACAACAGCTGCACATTGTAAATAAACTAGAAATGGTTGTTGCACAATATTTCACCACAGCTATTCAGCAATCTGCCGTTCTAAAAAGTCTGACTCGCAGGAACTGCGTCATCTTAGCGCGGTTCCAGTTTTCTTTTCTTTTTTTTCTTTTTTTTTTACGGCACATCTACATCTAGGTCATTAGCGCCGACATCCAGGGTGTATCGAGGAATTTCACCAGCGAGCCGTGGGATGATAAAATTCCTGCCGGAGGTTGGGAATCGAACCCACCATCTCCCGCTTATGAATCCAAGGCGCTAGCCATTAGACCACGGGAGACCCCGGTTCCTGTTCATATCCCTATTCTCATTTGAAAAGCATAGAATAGAAACAGATAATATTTTCCTCGGCCTTTGTTCAAAGGGTTTTATGGCTATACCTGGGATCAGGTGCGCAAGACCCTAGAATCCTCTTCTACCGATACTTCATTTCATACGTTTCAATGAATTGGAAAATATCAAATATTTTCACACATTCCTGTGTTCTTTTACTATAGTAATAATTCTACAGATAAAATCAATTAAAAAATAAAATAAAAAAACCAACAGCATAAAGGCAATTGAAAATATTCAAAAGACGTCAACGAATCTTTTTCTCTTGGCAAGCTATATTTCTAACAATGAATTGTTTTTCTTATTTTGCCTAATCTGTTTTATTGTAAAATACATTATCCAACTATAAGCAATTAAAAAATAACAAGGAATAAAAACAGACAAAAAGAACAGTTCGAATAAGCAAAATCAATTACTTTAATGTTTTAAGCACTTATTTCTCCGATTGACATCGCCTAATCAAAACTTTCATCAGAACCTTTTTTGTAGAACATTTAGTAAGCTTTCTAATGGTATTCTTTCGTTTACCAAGATTCTCAACCTTTTTCGAGATATTAAGGAAAATATACAAAGTTACCAAAACTTTTTAAGTCTGCTAATAAAATATTTTATTCTAACCCTTCCTTAACTCCAAACGTAACCAAAATTTCAACATATTAGTTTTAATGAAAGTAGAACATGCAGAAAATGTTTCAACTGAATCCCATGATTCTAAGTACCCAAACCAAAAACGGTATTCAAAAACTATTTTTCCAATTTTCTCGAAAACGGTTAAAGCTATCGCCTTGAAAATGGTTTCATTCGTTTTCCTAGCCCAAGAAGCCTATAAAAAGAGTACTTACAAGCTTATGAACTCAAAAACGTAAGCGTTTTGATTTTTTCTGCGCGAATTTCGCCCCAAACTCCATCTTCCAGTGGGCGGATTTTGCTGGTTAACGAACTTGACCTTTCATATTGGACGACTGATTTTTGTACCAAATTTCATCAAAATCGGACCATTCGTCTTCGACCTAGAGAGCGAACAGACAAATATATATATATATATATATATATATATATATATATATATAAATATATACATATATATATATATATATATATACAAATTTGAACCACCGTTATTTTCGGTCTCTAGGGGTTCTGAAACGCAAAATTTTCTTGTCGGCACTTCCGGATTGTTTCATTGTATCAACCTTATAAGCGGGGTTCCTCCCTATGGGGGAGGGAGGAACCGCGCTAAAAGGGAAAGGTTACGTCGATGACGTACTGTTTGCCGAGGTTCTGCCTATCTCGTGCGTCAAACCTGTCCGTCCTAGCACTGAAAGGGAGATAAAGACGGAAATATTCTCTAGGAAGCCTATATGTAACTAGAAAATGTATAAAGATAGGTAATATGAGAGCAAACACGGCTCTATCTTTTCTCTTATCGGCCCCTTAGAAAGCCTTGCCAAGGACTTTTCGTATAATCCCTCAGATGAAATATTGCCGTTCCGGGACAAGAACATAAATAAAATGTACCTGACACAAGAAGATGTTTTGGAGTTTGAATTCAACTCCACAAACTGACCTCTATTTGTGAGATATGCTTCAATTAATTAATTAGTAACTCCTCTTATGCCGTAGCTATCCAACTTTTTTAGGAGAATGTGCAGTCGAAACTTCCGATACAGATTTCTTCCTGAAGGTCTGACGTTTTTTTCTCCTAGCCGAATCCCAACCATACCTAGTCTTCGTTCAAAAAATATCCTTTCATATGACCACCTTTCACTTGTCTCGATTTTAAGAGTTTATAGGATTTAACAGATTACGTGATAATAGAAACAATTTTTTTTTTTTTTTTTTTTTTTTTTTTTTTTTTTAAGTAAATTGCTTCTGAGTCTACTCATTTTTGCATAGAGTATACTCGACTATTGACAAATATATACGAATGAACCTAAAGAAAACGTCTACAAAGAAAACAATAGTTTCCAATTTTTCCAATGCAGGTACTAATAAGTACATTGTTGTCAAAATACGTTTTGTAAAGATTTGTTTTATGCAATAAAATAATAAATTTGAAAGTTTTTGTTATAGGAAGAAATATTTTGGAATTAGTAGATCAAATATAACCTCCTGTCTCCTGAATTACCTTAATTATTAGCCATTCAGAATTTCCGTCATTATTTATTAATTATTATTATGCACCTAACTAGTATTATTGCAATGAAGTAGTCACCTAGTTTTCAAAATATCACTAATGTTTAGTAAAAACTATTACTCAAATAAATACTTTTTATTATTGTGAAAATACATTTAATGAATGACGTAATTTTTATTAGAAAAAAATGTTTTAGACTAAATCACTTTTTTATGAGCTGCTCGAGATGCGTAAAACATGAGATATTTAGCCGTTGGGGTGATAAGAAATCATGGTTGGGATTTGGCTTAGAGAAAAACGTCAGCTCTTCCGAAAAATCTATATTGCGGATGTTTCGGCATGATCTTTGGCTAAATATAAATATACATAATTACAAACGAGAATAATCGAAACAGTAAAATACCTTTTAACATCATTACAATAGATTAAGAACCAATCTTTTTTTAAAGTGTACATTAGACACTGTAAAAAATTAGGTAAACAAACTTTTTTTTTTTCATAAATGAACGAATTGGACAGTAGCTAGTACAAAAGGTAGTTGACAATGATTAAAAAAATTAACAGAGGCTCAAACCAAAACAACATGCAGAGAAACATATTAGCAACAGCGAAAATGACAAAGAACAAAATGAGCAAAAAAATAACAGTATGCCATACCTGTTGGTGAAGTCCGTCGTCTTATATTCCATATTTTCGAAACATTTTGAATAATTTCAGGCATGGAAACTCTTGCATCAAAGAGAAGACGAAGTTACTTTATTTATTATTATAAATTAGTTTTTTGAAATATAAAAAAAAATACTGTTATTTAAATAATGTAAAGGGTTAGGTCCGCCAGTAAATATACTGTTGTCATACTTGTTGGTGAAGACCGTCGTCACTGGCATTGGTGAGAGTACTGTGGGCGATTAGGTTTGTTCTGACTTTTATCCCTAGTATAAATACTCTGACAGTACAAACGATTATTCAGTACTAACTTAACAGTGGCTTGATAATGACGTACTTACGTCGAAAGTGCTCGCTCACAGTACTCTCACCGATGCCAGTGACGACAGTCTCCACCAACAGGTATGGCACAATGAAAGCTAATAAAATTTAGAAGAACTTTGTCAATTCATATTTATGTTTCCCTTGTTTATTAAATTACGTGGAAAGATGTTTATAATCTTCCAATGCTTATAACCTTCCAGCTACCTTTTTTATAAATAATTTTAAAATATGAATACTAATAAAAGAGTAAATTGGATGATATTGAATGTGAGCTTTTAATTTCGGAAGTACCAAGTATGGAATACAGACACAGTGATTTTAAAAATATAGTCATAACCAAGAAACTATGAGAAGAGGTTGGAAATGCATTATTTTTTTTAAATTAATATTTTAGTTAAAATCGTATATTGGAGTATGCGATGACGGAGAATAAAGAAAGTTACCGCGCAGCTGCAGTGTGTCGCAGCCAGTGCCCCTCTTCTGCTAAACGCTCGGTCGCTCGTATCGTACCCGAGGCCTAAGACTAAGATAAAATTTAGTTGACTCTGGACAAGTGTTGGATAGAAAGAGTTTACACAGGAATTTATAGCTAGAACTAAGTGGGAGGGGATAAGTCGCTAAGGATGAAGTAAGGAAATTACTAGGTGTTGAAATGAAGCAATGATGTGTATATTTTTGACCATCCACCACAATTAATGGATCTTCTTGTGTCAGGTACATTTTATTTATGTTCTTGTCCCGGAACGGCAATATTTCATCTGAGGGATTATACGAAAAGTCCTTGGCAAGGCTTTGTAAGGGGCCGATAAGAGAAAAGATAGAGCCGTGTTTGCTCTCATATTACCTATCTTTATACATTTTCTAGTTACATATAGGCTTCCTAGAGAATATTTCCGTCTTTATCTCCCTTTCAGTGCTAGGACGGACAGGTTTGACGCACGAGATAGGCAGAACCTCGGCAAACAGTACGTCATCGACGTAACCTTTCCCTTTTAGAACGGCAGATTGCTGAATAGCTGTGGTGAAATATTGTGCAACAACCATTTCTAGTTTATTTACAATGTGCAGCTGTTGTGTCAGTTCTAAGCTCGGCCCACGTGGTTCAGATTTAAGAACATATAATTGCAGTAACGCTGCTATGTAATATTTAAAAAAAAAAATGTTATTTGAGTATATGTAATCCTTGGGGATTTGTGCCAAATAAGGATTTAGTTTAATTACTTGTATTATTGGTGTTCGATAACAACACAAACTGGTGCATATGCGTAATATAATAACGAACTGCCCCTAATTACATTTAATGTGTATATATATATATATATATATATATATATATATATATATTAATTCTTCTTACATATGCCCAATACATTTTTTTTTTTCATTTTTTCAAATTTCATTCTATTGCAGGGAGTCAATAAAGGAGTACACTATTCGTTCACATTGACTAATTTATCATGTTTCGTGCATTTGTGTCGCACCTGTTCAGGGGCTATTCTTATCTGGAAGTCCTTGTCGTCAGGTTCTCAAAGTAGTCGATATGAACGGATGGTGTCCTGCTTTATCGACTCCCTGCAATAGAAATAAATAATAAAAAGTGAATATGTATATATATATATACTAGCTGAATACCCGTGCTTCGTCACGGCAGATAAGTAGTTATTTTATTGCGTTAAATAATGTTTCATTAAAATTACGTTACTATACAATTCTGAGCAGTTTATTACAGCACGGTTCCCGTCATACTATATTTTATTCAATGGGCGTTAAAATTTAAAAGTTTATGTTTCCAAGAAGTCATATGGTAACACCCAATATATTTACGAGTATTACCAAGGTTATAGGCGAGGAGGCTGTGCAAGGGTTCCGGATATTATTACCTCGCCTGGAAAACGTAAGGATATGCCATACATCACGGTTTGACCGGGAATGTCCCGGTATTTTGCAATTGTTTCGATGTCCCGCCCAGTTTTATCAATGTCCCGGAAAAGGCTGTAAGATGTAAAAAGTAATGAATACATATTTAAAAGAATCTTTTTTAAATCGGTTACTTTTCTACAATCAACATTTTTACTTCTGCTCACAGTGTCAAAGAAATCAGAAGTAATCTAACTGTAAAACGCTGGAACTACCTGCACAGCGCTGCCAGCTGCCAAACACTACTATTTGGCTGAGAGATTGTTTTAAGAAAATCAAGTAGCAAAAAAAGTTCCGTTCTTATTTTTAAGGTTTGGGTAGACTAACAGTTTAGGATTCCCCCTTCCCGTTAGTTGCTAGGCTTAAAACTCACCAACCATTTTGCTTATAATTTGTACTCTTTTTATTCCCCCCCCCCCCGGTATGGCCATCCCATATTAATGTGTCTCGGTTTAACTCTCCAAAAATATGGCAAGCCTATCTGACGGGGACAGGCAGAAAAGAAACGCAATTAAAACTCTATGAGGGATAGTTAATTTCTAGTAATTCAAGGTCTGCCATCATAGTTGAAATTAACCTCAATT
Source organism: Gonocerus acuteangulatus (assembly GCA_946811695.1). Lineage (NCBI taxonomy): Eukaryota > Metazoa > Arthropoda > Insecta > Hemiptera > Coreidae > Gonocerus > Gonocerus acuteangulatus. The sequence continues at coordinate 63,472,752 of OX328132.1, read as the reverse complement.
AGAAATAAAACTATGAGATAGATAATGTAAGGTAACAGCTGTTCTTTATCGTCCTAGCAACGCAGGCTCCCTAGGCTTGCCTTCTCTAACCAACTCAAACTTTAAACCCCCCTAAAAATGCTTAAAAATTCGAATATCAAAAAATCCTTTCTTAGCGAGTGCCTACGCTATATAGGGAGTGTCCATGCAAAATTTCAAACTTTTCTGTCGGGCGGTTTGGGCTGGGCGATGATAGATGAGTGAGTGAGTGAGTGGTATTTGACAAATATATAGTAGATATATATATATATATATATATATTCACTTTTTTGTTTTTTTGAGGCGTATATTATTAAAAAAAAAGGCAGATGCCCAACAAGTGTCGTGGCCTCCATGCCACCTCTTCAGGTCATTAGAATTTAAACAATTTACATAAATTAAGTAAAATAAAATATCCTTATTTAACAGATTATTAGTAGTTAAGATAAAAGCTGAAACCTTAAAATTCTGATTTATAGATATGATATCGTTAAAATTCTAATGTTTTCGACTAAACTTTTTGTGTCCATACGCAGCGTATGAGGCTCACTTATATTTTACAAATACCTGTAATAGATTAATACTTGATATATACATTATACATTGCTTTTATTTTTATTTTATTCATTTGACGATACATAATCTTTTAGGCTATTAGCCTAGTATGGTATTAAATACTAGAAGTTATCACTCTTTGTAAACATCAATTTTTTCAGGGATTTGTTTTCAGCGAGACCATAGCTGAAAAAGCCAACCAACCACAAGCGAGACTCGACGCATCTCCAGCTTGATAATCCAGCTCAATACCCAGTGGGCCATGGAGAGACCCAGGCAATAAATATTGAACAACGAGTCAAGGAATGGTTGAGACTCGGCTTAGAGAAAACTTCAGAAAAATCTATATTGCGAACGTTTCGGGATGGCAGCTCCTTTGGCAGCCTTCTTCAGCACTAAATGTCTAGGTGAGTGAGGAAGACCACGATAACATTTAGATGTCCATGGATAAACATTTAATGTAAATAATTATTGATGACGCAATTTCTGCGAGTCAGACCTTGTATATTTCGATGGCATTTTTTTCTTCCTTGCGCGCTACACTAATTAAGCCACATGCTGTTGAAACATATTGCTCCAATAAAACCGTGACTTAGAAAGAGAGCAGAAGCGTGTGGAGGCTAAATGATTCAGTCAAAAGTCAACATCCACTTGGCTCACAGGTGTAAGGTCCCCGGGTCAGACGATACAATCAAAAGGGCATATGCCCAACCATCTGCTCTGTATGCATGCGACGAGAGCTTGAAGCTTTAGCGATGTCGTGCCACCATCAGCAAGCTAGCATGACCCTTTCTGGTTTAACACTCACAAACTGTTAAGTTTCAACTGATTGAATAATAGCAAATGTCTAATGTTTGTCCGTCACGAAATCATTTGTTTCTGAAAGGAACATAGCAAACTAATTTAACCATCTTCTTTATAACTACTAATTAGTACAATTAAGAAAACTTTAAATAGCTTTTCATTGAGAGGAGATGAGGGTTCGGTCGTGAGATATCCTAAAAATTAAATTTTTTATAAGAAAATGCGTTTTATTTTTCCCGACGTTACAGCAGAAATGATATCACATCCTTGAAACATAGTTCTCCTTCTTATCATCACCCCTATGAAAACATGAATTTCAAGCCAAAAAGTCGGAAAAATTAAAACGCTTTTTCTTATAATAAATAGGCAGTCAGAGTGGGATTCGGCTAAGAAAACATCAATTGGAGTTTTCAAAACATCTGTATTAAGGACATTTCGGCTGCACTGGGTACCTTGGCCGAGTAAAATACAAAAAACAAATGTAGAATTAATAAACAGAATAATTAAACCAATAAAGAATATATGGTAGATCTAAAAGTACAAATCATCACAGAACATTTTTGTTAAAACCAATAAGATACAGAACATTATAACAGGTAAGTAAACAATATTGTATTGTATTGCAAGGACAGATAATCAAAAACAAACATTAAAATTAAATATGTACAAATAAACAGACAGTAACGAGGAGACTGTCTCGTACATTCAGTCCACCATAAAATAAGTAAGAAAAAAAAATTGTATTTGTGAATGTTTCACATTACATAGTGGAGGTTATCATGTCTTAATACAAAAATATACAAAAAATTATCATGTCTTTGTATAAATACAGAAAAAAAATAAATAAAAAATATATATAACCTTAACATAAGTAAAAGTATCAAAAAGTAATTATCAGTTAATAATAAATAACAATCTTCTAATCTAAAACTAACAAAGACTTTTAAACTAAATTTTTATAATTATTATTTTCCCACTTCATTTACTAATACATTATTTACTAATACATCACATAGACGCCAATAAAATAATTTTTCTTTCTCCTCAATTTATTTAGTTAGTTTTATTATTATTATTTGGTGTATAGCTCTTAATTTCTGTAATATGCTGATATTTGTTTATTTAGATTTATTCATTCATAAAGTTCACTTAATTTCTAAGTTAGCTAATTCCACCAATAACTCATTCATTTATAACATAATCTCTTATTTTTAATGAGTTTGTAAAGTAATAATAAATATTGTTGAGTTTTTCTATTACCAATTGAAGCGTTAAGTCCCCACCTAGATAAATATCCAAATGTGAGTTTTTTTCTATTATTTTAGATAGATATTCTAATAATTCTGCAACATAGTCCAACTGTAGATTAGATCTTAGATAGAAACATCCAACAATAATTGATTGACACCTATTAGATACTTTACAAATAAGCCAGAACCTAGAATCATCTATTAGTTCATAATTATATGATGAATCTATAAACATTAGCAGAGCTCCACTTCCCCTTCCTCGAGTCTTATCTTTAACCGCATTCCTAGATATTTTCTTATACCCTGGCCAAATCTTTTGGAGACTCCACGAGCCACGTTTCTACTGTGCATATTATTTTTGATTGCCTTATTTCATTTAGTGAAGTTTGGTCAAGATTTAGAACATTTTCAAAGCCCTGACAATTCCAGAATATAATGCCAGAGCTTCTTGATTGCTATGTGATGTTTATGTTTTCTGAATCATTTGAACCAGTATTTTCCTCTGAATATTCGCGCTCTTTAATATGTCCCTTTTCTATTTTTTTTTTTTTTACTTTTATCATTTTTTTTGTTTTTGATTTATTTATTTTCGTCCTTCTTCCCTCATTCACTTTTCTAAATAAAGCAACATCTTTGCTACTGCGTACATTGGGCACACAAGGCGTAACTATATTCTGTAAGACGCGTGATAGAGCGTCTGAAGTAGTATATACTTTATTAGCTATGAACAATTTATCGTATATAAGTTTAGCCGGCATATTTAGGGATCTAGCTTTTTTTAAATAAGGAATGAGAATCTTCCTACTATTTCTAGTTTCTCTTGTAAAATCAGGTGAAATAATTATTCTTGTTTTGGCAAGCATTTTACTCGTGTGGAGTATTTTCCTTTTTAGACTAGCAGTTGTTAATCTTAACAGAATCGGTCGATTTTTTAAACTATCTTTTTTCCCTATTGGCTTTATAAAATCTATTTCAGAGTCATTTATTTTTATTTTTAATTTTTCAGCAAAGACCTTTGTAATATAATTCTTTAAAGAGTCAAGATTTTCTCCATAGCAAGATTCCTCGATGTTGTAAATAATGAGATTTTTCTCCCGTTTGTATAATTCAAGTTTAAGTTCCCAGTTTTTTAAGTTATTTTCCAACATTTTATATTTTTCCTCCAAGGTATTAATTTTTGTAAGAATGTTAGAGAACTCCTTGTTCATTGAGGTGGTTTGCTCTTTAATTTGTTGAATATTAGAGGTAGCGTTATTCAACTCTGATCTAATTAGAACTAATTGATTACTAGTTTCCTGTGTATTAGTGCAAATTAAAGCTTTAAGTTCCCTTACTATCTCACACAATCCTTCCTTTGTCCTAGTAGAGAAATATACAGAAAAATAAGTAAATAAAATAAAAGAAAGATTGTATCTCTGAACCTCTTTTTAATTTTGATTTATATTACTAGTATATATTATTTTGCTTTTAGTTTTATTGAGCTAGACAATAATAAATTAACCTTGGCTCTAGATTTAGCATTTACTTGGTCTTGAGGGAGAAAGACCAGAAAAACAGATATAACATGAAATGTATACATATGACATTAGTAATACTAAAGGTCCATTAATGCTGCAGTAGTATGACTATAACTCCTGAGGGATTAACTCCTGATAACTGTCTAGATTCAGTCTAGCGGTAGCTTCCATACGGTCTATAGCTCATCATGCTGTCAAACTTGAAGTGCATAGTACGGAATTCTAGTGATGTGTTTATGACGTAGTCATGACGAGGGTGCTGTGACGTGAATTGCAAATGGAGGAGTGATTTTTTCACTAAATTATACAAACTATCCACTCACCCTTGTGAAGTAAGGCTGCTGCAATAACTCAACTACACACCATCAATAGAAGGAATGGAATACTCCTCAAAGGCAGACGACAGGGTTTTCTCTATACTTAACAGTCTCGAGGTGAGACATGTGCATGCTATCAACACTTAGCTGAACAAAAACTATTTTCACTGAGTTAAAACTTTTCCGAGTATTAATGGCATCGCACAAAGCCGAAATAAATCTTATTATATGATAACAAGATCACTCTGTCTACAAGTTACTCAGCAAATAATAATATTTTGCAGGTGTATATCATCATAGGTGTTAACCGGCCATAACCCACCATAAAATAAGTAGACTCAAGACATTCAAAAAAATAGATTTCCCCCTAATTCAGGCTAAAACCACATTAACCTAAACAAGCACACGGTCCAGTAAAAAAAACAAAGTCTAATTATAATATAATAAATAGGAGATAATGCAAAATTATAAATGGCTTATAGCCGAAAGGTTTGTTAATTTTAAATAACTTAGAAAAGGCATCAGCCCTATCCTGGCTAAAAAAAAGGACGGTAACCTATAGATAACCCCTCCTAAAATGCTTCGTTAATAATAATGGACGTTTTAATTTAAATAAATAAATATCCTAGTGTGTGGCATGTAGCGTGAAAATAAAAGTACATTTCAGGACTGGAGAAAGCTGTTACTAATTTTCTACACACACACACACACACACACATATATATATATACATATATATATACATATATATATATATATATATATATATATATATATATATATATATATATATATTTGAACCACCGTTATTTTCGTGATCTATATGTCCTGAAACGTGAAATTGTCTACTTGGCACTCTTCTATTTCGTCATGAGGTCAACCTTACGAGCGAGTTTCCTGCCTATGAAAGGAGAGAGGAAGCGCGCTAAAACATGAATGGAAGCAAAGAAGGCTCTAATAGATCAAATATTTTTCCTCTTGTTCCATATTGAGCTGTGCTATGGTGCAAATTTCCCAGATAACAACACCTGAATCAGTCCATGCTCCAAGGTCCTTATCTAATGCATAATTGATGAGTTGATACAGTTGCTGTGTTTGATGTTAAGATCAGGAATGAATAAAGCCCGGCAGAAATGTCTGTTACAAGTTTGTGAAATAGGTTTCCAGAGGAAAATATATATAACAACTGTTATCTGCAGCCTTCCTTGAATTCCATGGAAGAGATAATAATGTCTATACACCCTTTCTCATTTGGAATGGTAATTTACTACGAGAATATTATTGAAATCTTAGGATCGGAGAATATTTCCACTGCTATGGCAAAATTGTGCCAGCTCCTAACTCCAAAGTCTGACTCTACAAGACACTGATCCGCCCAGTTCTGACCAACGCCTCTGAAGCCATGAGCGGATTTAATATTCGAAAGAAAAATCTTTCGCTGGATTTATGGACCGCTTAGGGAAGGCGAAGTGTGTAGGTGGCATGAGAATTATGAGTTATACGACATATTCGGAGATTTGGTCGTAGATCGGTATATTAAAATTCGGAGACTTCGCTGGTCTGGAAAGCCACTTGGACCGAACCAGAAGAGGAGGAAGACCAAGGCTGAGATGGGCTGATGCAGTAGCTGCTGATTCGAGGAGTCTGGCGAAAGGTCTTGGAGGAGGCCAAGACCCAACTCAGGTCAGCGCCATTTAAGTCATAAAGTAAAGAAAATTGTCAAGACTAAGAAAGACTGGTTTTCAAAGTCGTTTGGTGGAAGTGAAAAGCCAAGTCTTTTGGGTCGGCCAACCCAAGAAAGCCAACTGAGTGTATTTCTAACAATAAATTGTTCTTCTTATTTTACTTAATCTGTTTTATTGTCAAATACATTATCCAACTTTAAGCAATTAAAAAATAACTAGGAATAAAAACATACAAAAAGAACTGTTCGGAATAAACGAAATCAATTATTTCAAAGTTTAAGCACTTATTTCTCCGATTGACATCGCCTAATCAAAACTTTCTTCAGAACCTTTTTTGTAGAACATTTAGTAAGCTTTCGAATAGTAACCTTCAGTTTACCAAGATTCTCAACCGTTTTCGAGATATTAAGGAAAGTATACGAAGTTCCCAAAGCTTTTCATGTCTGTTAATAAAATATTTTATTCTAACCCTTCCTTAACTCCAAACTTTCAACATAATAGTTTTGATGAAATCCGAACATGCAGAAAATGTTTCAACTGTGTCTCATGATTCTAAGTACCAACACCAAAAACGTTATTGAACAACTATTTTTCCAATTTTCTCGAAAACGGTTAAAGCCATCGCCTTAAAAATGGTTTCATTCGTTTTCCCAGGCCCAGAAGCCTATAAAACGAGTACTTGCAAGCAAATGAAGTAAGCGGAACGATTTTTTTCGCGCGACATTTGCTCCGAAAACCATGTTCCGGTGGGCGGATTCTGCTGGTTAACGAACTTGACCTTTCAAATTAGACGAAAGATTTTTGTACTTTTTGTACCAAATTTCATCAACAAAAAAAAAAAATATATATATATATATATATATATATATATATATATACACACAAATTTGAACCACCGTCATTTTCGGTCTCTAGGGGTTCTGAAACGCAAAATTTTCTAGTCGACACTTCCGGACTGTTTCATGAGATCAACCTTATAAGCGGGGTTCCTCCCTATGAAGGGAGGGAGGAACCGCGCTAAAAATATACAGAAAAAAAATTTTGGGAGATAATAATGGCTTATCGATGAGAATACCTTCTTTGATAATAATTAAAAAAAATGTACTACCCTGAATGAAATTCGATCCTGTTATGCCGAAAAATAGGTCTTGGACAGAACAGTTTTTGCTTCTTGAAATTGCTCTTGGTATTTGTTCATACTCTTTTTATATTCACGTTGTATCCTTGCTAATAGCTTTGCCTGCATGGGATCAGGGTACAAAAGGAGCAATGTTTTTAGTTTATTGAGAGGAGATCGTTGACCGTAGATGATGCAAGGTAGGGATTGTCGGGGTTCGGTCTCTGCCACTTAATAAAACTACATTTTATCATAAAAATGGTTTTATTGTGCCGACGTTTCGGCTTGAACTTCAAGCCTTCATCAGGGCTCTAAAAAACAAGTAGGACGGATGTAATACTGAAATATACATATATATATATATATATATATATATATATATATATATATATATAGTTATATATATATGCCTACATACACAAATACACATACATATATGGAAAAAGACAAAACATAAAATACTAGAACATAATATATAGAAGAACAATGTGCTCTAGAAGTGTTTGGATTATTAGGAAAACAGATATAAGAATAACAGATTACATATTAGATTAGATATAAGAATAACAATATGGGCTTACCGATGGGAAGATAGAGAACTATTCCTCACAAATGCGGGATCATTTCTGACAGTTAATACAGGGAAACATAGGAAGAAAGGAGTTGGTGAGGGGGGGGGGGGGGGTTCTGGACCACCCAATGGACAGAGAACATAGAAGATGAAAGAAAGAGCGGCGAAAGCGGCAAAGTACAGTAAGGGGTCATAAAGTCATAAAATGTTGTGTTAATGGAAAGGGAGGCAGGTATAAAGGGCTATATTGCAGGCGGTATATGGGATTAGGATGGAGTTTTTAATAAATTGAAAATGTTGGAGTAGGTAGAGGAGATGACTTCTTTGTCAATTTTGTCATTAACTGGGTTAATTCTAGGTGGATAAAAATTGATTCGGAAAGGAGGCGTTTGTCTTCGTTGGATTCAGTGGAAAGGATGGAGTATTGGTCAAAACCAAAGTCATGTCCGTCTGTGATGGCATGTCTAGTTAAAGCTGTCTTTATGTCTTTATTCCGTATATCGTTTTTGTGGTTGTTGATACGTTTTCTTACTGGGTTTTTAGTCTGTCCAATGTACGCACTATTGCAGTTGGGTGTGATGCAAGGGATTCTGTAGACTACATTGGTCCTGTCTTTTTGTGGGATAGGGTCTTTAAGAGTCGTATGTAAGTTTTTCAGTTTGTTCTGTGTCGATAGTCCTAGTTTTAGAGTGGGGAATGTATCGCGTAGGGATTTTTGGATTTTTTCTGTGAGGTTTGGGATATATGGGCGGCCTCTGAATTGAGGGACAATATTGTCTTGGGTAGTGGGGATGGGTTTAGGGTTATTAAAAGAATTTATGAGACGGGTGATAATGTTGGTAGGAAATCCATTGGTAGTAAGAATATCGAGGAGTCGGGATTTGTTGGCAGGGTGAAATTTGGTATCGGATAGGGAGAGGGCTCGATTTATTAGGTTGCTGGCAGTATTGAGGATTTGGTTGAAGAATTTATCTTGGAATAGGAGGTATCCGGATTTGCAGCAGAGGGATAGGGATTCAAGATAGGAAGATGGAGATAGCTTGGTGTGTGGTTCGAGGGTGGTCTAGAGCATATTGTTCTTCTATATATTATGTTCTAGTATTTTATGTTTTGTCTTTTTCCATATATGTATGTGTATTTGTGTATGTAGGCATATATATATATATATATATATATATATATATATATATATATATGTATATTTCAGTATTACATCCGTCCTACTTGTTTTTTACAGCCCTGATGAAGGCTTGAAGTTCAAGCCGAAACGTCGGCACAATAAAACTGTTTTTAGTTTAGTTTATGTATTCATAGTTAACCCCCCCCCCCTCCAAAAAAGTATTTTATTCCAAACAAATAAAAACAATCAAAAAGGACGTGTTGTCGGTCTGAACGATTTTTTTTTCTTTACAAAATTACCAATCTATGCAATACTACTGTAAATATTTATTGTTAATTTGTAACTTGCTATTTGTTCATTTTAAAGCTAGATTTAATATAAAAACAAAAACCTTTAGTGATAGAACCTCAAAATGCCCCCTCAATAATAATTTTTATAATATATTTTTGTACATACTTATCTGTGTAAATGTCATGTGCAGGTCCGCTAGAATACAATCTGATGATTGTTCAAAGTCTTGTTGATTTTAATAATTTATTCTATTCATCTGATAATAACTTGTTATTTCGATATCGTGGGATCTTTGTACAAATGTTTGTTCAAATTTTATTTTCCTAAGAGAGATGAGGAATAACAACTGCAGATGTTTTTATCGCCTGATCAATTGGACTTACAAATAGCATATATACACAAAGAACTACAAAATGTCTAAAAATATACCTTTATTTATTTATGAGTAGGACAGTACTGTTTATTAGGGCGTTGTATAAAGTATATGCCGGAATGAACGTTGAATTTCTCGCAAAATTACGATTCCACTTAATTAATTCATTAAGTAATTTTTGATCACTTATAGTGATGAAGGACTCGTACGCCTAAAAGAGAGAGGTGAGGACCTCGGTGAATTTACAATATCCTTGAATTCGAGTGTTAATATTAATTTAAAACTGGTTATACTTCAATGTTTTAAAATAACTTTTCAAATATTATTTTAAAAACAATAAATTTGTATTTTTAATTATTAACTATTTACTTGATTTATTAAAACAATTTAAAATATAAAGAAGAATTTATAATCAATCTCGGAAGGTGTCATAAAATATATAATTAGTTCTCTCTAAAAAAAAACAGTTAATTTCTAACAACCGATAACAACTGATAACCGATAATACAATCTGTTAACTGTATGTACTGCTCTAGGTATAGTGATGTCCGCTTATAACGATAGGAGTCTCTTGAATATCGTTGTAAAAGCAATCAGGGAATAGTTGGGATTCGGCTAAAGAAAAACCTCAATACGATTTTTGTAAAAACAATCTATATTCAGGACGTTTCATCTACTCTTTGGTAGCCTTCGTCAGCTAAAATGACAAAAAAAAGAAGAAAAAAACAGAAATTAATACACAGAAATTTCTGTGTATTAATAATAAATAATTTCTGTTTTTTTTTCGTGTTTTTCTTTTTTTGTCATTTTAGCTGACGAAGGCTACCAAAGAGTTGCTGAAACGTCCTGAATATAGATTTTTTGATACAAAAATCGTATTGAGGTTTTTCTTTAGCCGAATCGTAACTATTCCCTGATTGCTTATCACCTCGACGGCTAACTATCTAATCTTCATGATCGTTGTAAAAGGAATCCACTGAATTTCGCCGGTTTCCCCTCCGGTATCGTCAGGCTGACTTCATCCATATTTGGTGGTTGGCACCAATGAGTCCTCATTCCCTTCATTATCACACAGGATGGATGGAGTCAGCTTGACGCCGGAGAGGAAACAGGCGAAATATCGCGGCTTGGAGAGTAAGAACACCGCTGGACAGAAAAGCCGTCTCACCTACCAAGCATTTCAACCCCAACGAAGGAATATAAATATATAATATATATATATATATATATATATATATATATATATATATAAATGTGTGTGTGCGTGTATATGTATATATAATCTGTTCAGCATTAAAATTGCTAAATTGAAATGACATATGTGCACAAAGACACTGATTTGCGATATTAAACTTATCGCTCCCGCGGTTGAATACTCCCTTAAATCCAATATAAAATAAACTTGTCCAATTTATGAAATTATTCATGCTATTTTCTTCATTTTTCAGGTGTCCTTCATCAGGCTACATTCCACATCTTCGTTCCCTACTTCACAATTTTTTGTTTAAAGATATGGAGCATATAAGACAATAAAGATATTTTCTGCAGATTCTGGCAACAATTTACTAAATTCAATTAATATTTTGTAAGGCTAGTGTTTAACTGTGCAGTCCGTATCTTGACATTTCCACATTCATAGCAAGGAACCATTTTGTAATTTTATATATATAGTGAAACCTCTCTATAGCAGACACCTCTGGGAGAACCAAAGTTGTCCACTATAGAGAGGTGTCCGCTATACAGAGGGGTTGGTGGAGATGGATACGTACCGAATTTGTACATTTAATTTATATTTTAATTAACCATTTAATAATTACCCATAACAAGTTTTTTTTAAGTTTATAGAAAGAAGTTCAATAAGTATAAACTTAAAAAAAGTTTTTATTCTAAAACTTTTAAAGCATAAAGAAGTTCTTAGTTCTCGGACAACATTTTTGTCACAATTTTCCGTCCATTTCTTCAAAATTTCATCTTTCTTTTTCAATATTTCTGCTGCTTGTGTTTTCCCTATCTTAAAAAACTCGGCAACTTTACGCACACCACATTTTTCGCGATTGGAAAATGTTCGTCAATTTTTTCTTTAAGTGTCAGAGATTTCCGATTAGACATATTGAAGAGAAAGCACGATATTTACTCAACAAGAGCTAAAACCCAACTTAAAAGTGAAAAGAATGAAGTTCTGCGGAAGGAATGTGAACCGAACAGAGTTTTGGAATATTCCCGGAACCGTGAAACCACGTAGGCAAAACAATAGTAATCTGCCAGCGGGAAAATCATATGCTTCTGCTGAAAAGGAAGAGGTTCGTTTAGTGAAATTCCTAGGAAGATATTACAGTCACTATTCTGTATATATATCATATTATTACAAAGAGTTTGTTATTGTTACCGCATTTTTCTGGAAACCTACGCCGATGGGAATGCTTCTATAAATAACATTAGCTGTAATTGTCCGTAGTAAGGAGGTTAAAAATCAGGTTTTTCTGTCCGTGTCCTTTGTACAGAGGTGTCCGCAATATAGAGGTTTATTTTACCTATAGAAAAATTCGGGACTGTGAGAAAATGTCCGTTAATAGAGGTGTCCGCTGTAGGGAGGTGTCCGTTCAGGGAGGTTTCACTGTATATATATATATATATATATATATATATATATATATATATATATATATATATATATATGTTTTATATAGTACATTAATGTTTTTCATTTCCTTGAAAAGATGATAAATACATTTTTTAACAAAATATATAAAATAAATATAAATTAATTTTTTGTTATTTCAAATTTCATTCTTTGCCCTTAAGGTAAGGTATGCTCTCTTACAAAAATCACTGAAACGAATAAAGTCATCGTGTGCTTTCAGCCATTTTAAGTGTGTAATTATGTGTTTTATTTGGATCTGAAGTAGTGCGTGTCTTATATTTTCAATGATGGTTTTATTGCTAAACTTGAACAGTGAAGATTTACTGTCTGTGCATATTTGAACTACTGAATATGTGTTTGTCTGTTTATGAAGTCTGATGCGTCTAGTATTACTAATTGTTCTGCTTGATTGTTCGTGCAGTCCTTTCCTAAACTATATTTTAGTTTATTGAGAGGAGATCGTTGACCGTAGATGATGCAAGGTAGGGATTGTCGGGGTTCGGTCACTGCTACTTAATAAAACTATATTTTATCATAAAAATGGTTTTATTGTGCCGACGTTTCGGCTTGAACCTCAAGCCTTCATCAGGGCTGTAAAAAACAAGTAGGACGGATGTAATACTGAAATATACATATATATATATATATATATATATATATATATATATATATATATATATATTTTGTTTTAAATATAAATATATATATATATATATATATATATATATATATATGCCTACATACATAAATACACATACTTATATACATACATACATATATGGAAAAAGACATAAAAACGTTGAAACATAAAAAACATAAAAACATAAAATACTAGAACATAATATATAGAAGAACAATGTGCTCTAGAAGTGTTTGGATTATTAGGAGAACAGATATAAGAATAACAGATTACATATTAGATTAGATATAAAAATAACAATATGGGCTTACCGATGGGAAGATAGAGAACTATTCCTCATTAATGCGGGATCATTTCTGACAGTTAATACAGGGAAACATAGGAAGAAAGGAGTTGGTGAGGGGGGGGGGGGGGGTTCTGGTCCACCCAATGGACAGAGAACATGGAAGATGAAAGAAAGAGCGGCGGAAGCGGCGTAGTACAGTAAGGTGTCATGAAGTCATAAAATGTTGTGTTAATGGAAAGGGAGGCAGGTATAAAGGGCTATATTGCAGGCGGTATAGGGGATTAGGATGGAGTTTTTAATAAATGGAAGATGTTGGAGTAGGTAGAGGAGATGACTTCTTTGTCAATTTTGTCATTGACTGGGTTATTTTCTAGGTGGATAAAAATTGATTCGGAGAGGAGTTGTTGTTTTTTGTTGTAACAAATTGTTTTTAATTGTAAAAATTTAATAATTTTTGGAAAACAAGTTTTTCCAAAGTCAATTAAACTTTTTCTATTTCAAATTCAACGTTTTGCAATTCAAATTCAAATAAGAAAGAAATCTTATAAATTTGTGTATATATAAATAAAAATTAGAAAGATTTCGGGTCCATAGAAAATAGATACAGTGAGCATTGGAATAAATGTCACCATGGTGGAAAAAAAGTACCATGGATCCGACTATAATAGCCTTTTGATATAGGTTATATTTCTATATATAAATAATAATGGGTATGAGTTTTTACTGAAATGATGAAATTCGTTTTTTTTTTTTAATGATGATTAGATAGTTAGCCGTCGAGGTGATAAGTAAAGATGGAATGGTTGGGATTCGGCTAAATAAACCTCAATATGATTTTGTTTTAAAAAATCTATATTTCGGACGTTTCGGCTACTCATTGGTAGCCTTCGTCAGCTAAAAAGACACAAAAAAAAGAAATTAATACAAAAACAGAAAAAAATTATGATTGTGATAGGTAACAGAGCTATGGATACAATTAACTTATAAAAGAACATATCTTCTTAAATTCTTAGAATGAAAAAGTGAATAGGTACAATAATTGATTTTAATAGTAATTAGTAACGTTAATTGATTTTACAAAGAAATAAGAGGCTACATACCAATGACAAATATAGTAGCTAATAGTAACATTAATTAATTTTACAAAGAAATAAGATACTACATACCAATAGAAATGCCGAGCGGCAGAGGAAGACCAAGGTTGGCAATTAAGTAACCATTGTAGAGTGTCTAAGGAGAAAAAGAAATCTACTGGGGTATAAGTAAGTGGAAACAGCAGGTGGTGGGGGAAATGTCGGTAAGGATCAAAAAGCATGTTTATGACATGTCGGTAAGGATCAAAAGGCATGTTTATGACATATTTATGACAGGAAAGGAGAAAAAGGTGTTAATGGAAGGATACCCAAGGGGCATGGTAAAAATCTAGGTGGGAGGTCGGGAGAGTATTTGGAAAATATTAGCGTACATAGGAGAAATGCCTTGTTGGTCAGTTTTGTAGTTTATATTGTTTTTGTTTAAGTTTATGTGTACACATTCCGAGATCTGTAGTCTTTTTTTGTTTCGTTGTGTAGAAAGAATTTTCGTGTCGTCGAAGTTAAAAGCGTGTTTTCGTGTAATGGCGTGTTTTGCAAGTGCAGATTTATCTATTTCTTTATTAGTGATGGTTCGTTTATGTTGTGTAAGACGGGAGTGAATGTCATTTATGGTTTCTCCTATGTATACACCATTACAGGAAGGGGTTTGACAAGGGACTTGGTACACACAACGGGTGGTTTGTTCAAAAGGGATGGGATCTTTGAGTTTGGTATAGAGGGTTTTGAGTTTGTTGGTAGTTTTCAACCCAAAATTTAGGGAAGGGTAGGATTTTTTTATTGTCTTTGTAAGTTTATCAGTCAGTCCAGGTGTAAATGGTAGAGATCGGAACATTTGGTAACTGGGAATTAGGGAAGAATTGGGAGAGACAGTGTTGGGAGGTTGGGATTTTGCTTTTTTAACAAGGGATTTTATGAGGTTGGGGGTAAATTGTTTTTTTTGTTTATTCTTTATTGTTTGTATAAAAAATGTTATTTCATTTCATTTCATAATTCTATACAAAACTGTGGTCGTTAAAAGTATACGTCTTTCAAATGGATAACCTTACCAAGCAAAAAAAACCTGATCAACATGCTTTGTATATCATAAATGTTAGCAAATGTTAAATGTTACATCATATAAATATAAATAAATAAATAAGATAAGGAACATACACATATTGACTTCAAAAATATTATCTTTCCGTAGCTAAAGGTCTCCTCAAATGTTCAATATTTATCGTCAATATTGCTGTTTGACTGTACACATTGAACCCCTAGTCTAGAGGGTAAATATACAAGGATTGAAATTATGTAAAGTATCGACTCAATGGATTCATTTGAATAAGATTTAGGGTCTTATCGTTAAGAAAACATTGCATTATCCCAGTCTGCTTGGCTTCGGTTCACTTTTCCCAGAGCTAACTGTATTTGATCAGGCTTGGCTTGGCGAGGCTTATTCCTCTCAAATATCTATGATCTATATAGCATACTTTCAGTCTTACTATTTAAATATTTACTTTCGGAATTAAAGGAAACCCAAAAGTTCTTTTTATATACTCAATACAATAAGGTAACTAGATTTAATTCATCGTAGTACGAAATAAATTCTACACTCTCCTCTAAAAGTGTTTTTGTGCAATTGGAAACTGATTTCAATTTCAAGATAAGTAACAAATAATTGAGTTTTTATCGATTTTTTTTTAATTTAACAATTTCTTTTCCTTTGGCTGCGAATATTCCATTCCGAATATTTTTATCTAATAAACACTAAAAAATAATTAAATAACAGCTGCAGCAGCTGCTCAGCGCAATATAAAGAACAGGGGTCTTTTGCGAAGACCACGTCCAGTTACTTTGAAGAATCTGTCGTGATTATGGTACTTGTGGATTTGCTTACAGGTGCATTGCAGGTTATCTATTTTCTTCCTTACAGGTTATCTAAGGTTAGAAACCATATTATATAAATATAGTAATGAAAAGTATTTAAAATCACTGCAATCACTACTAAAAGTAACTTTTTTTGACTACTATATTTATATAATATGGTTTCTAACCCTTAGATAACTTGTATTTGTAAGTAATACTTTTAGGCTTGTAAAACATAAATAAGCAGAATATATTTCAGCAAGCAATAAAAAGGTTAATATTATAAAAATCGATGGTAATTGTGGAGTTTAGGGGCCTCCTCGCCGACTTATTTGTCCGGTGGTTCTATAACATATTTATTTCTCATTATGGGCATACGTTCCAAGCGTTTCTGCTCGCTATGATCGCTCAAGAATATATCAAAGCCCTATCCAATCCAACTCGCTAAAATTAATAGAATTCTATTAATTTTTTGCGAGTTCAATTGACTTGAGTGTTAAAGGTTACTTTTCTACCAACAACAACCAATAGAATTGCCCAAAGGAATAGCCAATAGAAAAGCTAATGAGTTATGTACGTGCGCTGAATCACTATTATAATCACTACAGAGACTTCATTAGTAACTGGATGTGGTCTTCCCAAAAAGACCCAAGAACAGCCGATAAGGATGATTTTGGGAAATCGAAACTAAACATGTTGTTCTGGAAATACAAATTCATTATGAATATTCAGGCACTATCTCATTTCAATATTTAAATTTGTTATCTATAATATTCAACATTTTTATTAGAGAGTGTTGACTTCATATTCTCATGATCCCCCCCTTTACTAGTAGGTATTTTGGTACTTACACATATGAATCTGCTAATAGGTATTTTGGTATTTACACATGATACTATGATTACCCCATCACTTACGTACATTTTAGAATTTACGCATGATAATCTTATGACCTCTTTACTAGGAGGTATTTTAGAATTTACGCATGATAATCTTATGATCTCTTCATTAGTAGGCATTTTGATATTTACGCTTGATTATCTTATGAGCTCTTCACTTGTAGGTTTTTTTTTTTTTTCATTATAACTACAATGCTATCCGAGCGTTTTGGTATTTACGCTTGATAATCTTATGGCCTCTTCATTAGGAGGTATTTTAGAATTTACGCATAATAATCTTATGATCTCTTCACAAGTAGGCATTTTGGTATTTGCCAAAATACCTCTATATATGGTTTAACCAGGCGTTATAATCGTAAAATAAAATATAGACTTGTCTAGGGTATGTTAAAGAAAATGATGCTAGTAAATAGTCTTCACTCAATTCTTCAATTAGACTTATATTTCATTGAGCATGTGATTATTATTGTAGTTCTTAAATATTAATTTTGAGTACATGCTTTATTCAGATTTATAACATCATAAAGTTATGACTCCACTTCAAATGTTCATAAATACGGATACGATTTTCGTAGTTGAAATGATTTGTTTAGTTTGTCTCGTACCAGTCTTTTTTTTTTTTTTTCTTTTTTTTTTCTTTCGCATGGATTTAGGATCGGGTCAGAGTTTTATAAACAGAACTGACTCCTTTCCTTTCTGTGTTTTGTAGGTAGGGTGGTCCCTTGGCACAAACCCAAGACCCAGGACCACACACCTCAACGAGAATTGCTACGTGACTTTTCCAACCTTTCCACAGGTAAAATCCACCCGCACCTCACCTCAGCTAAAACCTTTTTTTTCCCCCCTTTTATTATCTCTACTCTGTTTTCTTAAAAGGAATATACAGCTGCAGGCAATGAGTGTAAAGGTCTTCGAGTGGCACAAGATGCGCAGTGCACAATCTTGAGGAAAAGTCAGATTACCATTCGTAAATCCTTGAAAATCATTAGATTCCTCATCCAAATGTAGATTCGAGGGCTGGGATGCTAACGATGGGCCTCCACGAATTATAGAGCACTGAAGAAGTGGCCAAAACTTGCTCTGAGAATAATTTTAATAATTGGAGGTTCCTGTTCTTAAATCATTGAAAAGCAAGAGATTTCTCGTGCTTGCTCATCCAAATGCAGATTCGAGAGTTGGATGCAATGGATGTGCCTCCACGAATTATAGAGCCCTTAAGAAGTGGATTAGAATAATGTTAATAATTGGAGGTGCCTGTTCTTAAATCACTGAAAAGATGTGCCTCCACGAATTATAAAGCTCTGAATATCGGCCCAAGCATTGCGTTGAGTAAAGCGCTAATCAGTGGAGGTTGTTGACCTTCTTTCAATACTTGAAAGCATTATCTTTCTCATGCTTGCTCATCCAAATGATCCGAGAGATAGGATTATAGGAGCTTTAGAGCACTGAATTAGGGGCCAAGACTTGCGCTGAGTAAAGTATTAATCAGTGGATGTTGTTGACCTTCACTCAAAATGTGAAAGCTTTATCTTTCTCATAATTGATCATCTAAATGTAAATCGAGACCTAGGGTTCTAGGAATTATAGAGTACTGAAGATGGGACCAAGATTTGCGCTAAGTACTGTGTTAATCAGTGGATTTTGTTGACCTTCTCTCAAAATTTGAAAGCATTATCTTCCTCATAAATACTCATCCAAATATAGATTCGAGAGCTAGGGTTATAGGAATTATAGAGCACTGAATATATCGCCAAGACTTGCACTGAGTAAAGTGTTAATCAGTGGATGTTGTTAACCTTCTTTCAAACGTTGAAAGCATTATGTTCCTTAAATTTGCTCTAACAATTGTAGATTCTTCTGTAGAGAGCTTGGATTCTAGTAATTATATAGCACTGAATTTGGCGCCAAGACTTGCGCTAAGTTAAGTGTTAATCAGTGGAGATTGTTGATCTCTTTTCAATATTTGAAAGCATTATTTCTCGATGACGATGATGCTTGCTCATAAAAATATAGCTTTTATACCTGAAATATATCTTAATCTCCTTTCTTATGGTTTTTTTGAAGCATGATTTAACTAGACGTTATATGGACCATGTTAAGCACAAAGGAACAAAGCGACAATATCAATATTTGAGAACATTGCCCTTTAAGTTCCAATATCACAGGGATTTAGTTAATTATTCTTCTTCAAGTATTTTGTCGTCAAACTATACAATATTCCACCACTATTTTCATAATGTTTCTATTTAGAATAACGTTTCTGACAACTAAATAGCTGAAAGGAAATAACCAAGTGACTTATTTTTCAAAATAAGTCTCTTGGTTCCTTTCTGATTAACATGATCCATATATACCTAGTATATAAAATGTTTACAACAGACAAACCATATTTACCAGTTAAAAATTGCATTCAAAGCTCAATCAAAAATACAAATGTTTTTGCAGTAATTAAATCTACAAATATAAAAATCACCTGTATGTCTTTTTGCTCCTTATACAAATTCACACCGTTTGACAGATTTTGACGTAACTTGGTACACAGGTACATCTTAATACGGGGGGTGTCATGGGCTAGGTCAAAAACATCTACCAGCTGTCTGTCTGTATGTTTGTTCATTAAACAAATACACACCGTTAGACCGATTTTGACCAAACTTGGCACACAGGTAGGTCTTGATCCGGGGAGTGTCATTTGCTAGGTCATAGTCATCTAGGACTCACAGTTCGGAGGTCACGGGTTTGAAACTGTCAACCCGAACAGTTACAGATTATTAGATTTTAATATTACTTGTTTGGTTACTAATTTATTTTTGCTTTTCTAGATGCAGAAAGTATGTGTATCATGGCACGCCGGGGAACAACTAGAATTATGATGAATAGAATCAATAGAATTATATGAATACATAAATTAGTTTAAACTGGCGTTGTTGTAATTAGATTCAAATCATTAGATGTTTATTTGTCTCCTGCAACCAGTCTGGAAAAGTTTCAATGTATGTGCGCCTGTTATCAAGACACAAGATAAGATAAAAGCTGTTTGTCTTAAGGGCAGTGCCTCAGACAAATGGAAAGTCTTGATGTACATTTACCGAGATATAACACAATAAATAACTAGACAAAAAAAAAGAAAAGAAAAGAGAAATGTTATTTACGATTCAAATATGCAACATAAATGAGTCGAGACAACATTAATCCGACATTACATAGTCCAGGCTTGTTTGATGTAGCAACCACCGAGTAAATGCAATCCGTTAGATAAAAATATCACTTTTCCTTCCTTAAATGCATTCATACTAGAAAAAAGAATGTATATATTCTCTTTATTTTACATTAAGGAGTTATAATACCTTGTGCGATTATAATCAAAGTTATTTCTTGAATTTATAAATAACAAATAAATGCATATATTTATATCTTTTTAAAAGGGATTTTAAAGTTTTTTTTAGTTAGTTAGTTTTTTTTTTTTTTTTTTTTGT
Organism: Gonocerus acuteangulatus; assembly: GCA_946811695.1. NCBI lineage: Eukaryota > Metazoa > Arthropoda > Insecta > Hemiptera > Coreidae > Gonocerus > Gonocerus acuteangulatus. The sequence goes on along the minus strand of OX328132.1, from coordinate 63,452,253 downwards.
TTTTTTTAAATGGTGAACAATCATTCATTTTCTATTAAATAATCCGCCAAAAATCGATCATAAAATAGTTACAATTTAATGAATCAAAAAATTCCTACTGGCAAATATTATTAGGAAGCTGAAGTTAAAATTTCAAGTTGATCGGGCAAAAATCGAAGACGCCACAGTATCGCCTGATTTGAAAAACATAGTTTTGAGAAAACGACTTTAAAGTTTATTGTTCTGAAATGTTTATTTTTTTTCATTCTTTCTTGTGATAAAGATTTTAAAAAAAAGTTTTTTAATTTTGGAATGTATTGAAGGAGTACAAAGGGACCAATCGAAGCTCGCTCAAATAGGAAAATCGCCTTTTTTGAACATTTAAAAAAATTTTCGTCACATTAACACTCTTGGATATCATTTTTGATTAATGAAGAAAACAATTTAGCCCATAAAAAGGTGGTAACAAAAATTACAATGTTATATTACCCATTAATTAATCTAAATGAAACACGCAGATTAGGGTTAAATCTGACAATAAAATAATTAGATAAAAAAATTATTTCCTTCATTTGCATAAATTTAGGCTTAGGCATGAGACTGTTGTAGAGCACCAAGACTTAAAAACGTATCATTTAAGATGCAGTAAACTTGTACTCGATTCCCCACCACATTTATTGTTGCTTCTCGTTTATATGTTTTTTTATTATTTTATTACATAATTATTTAATTTGCAAGGAAGTGCATTAATTTTAAATATTTGTTGTCAAATAAAAAGCCATTTAATTCATTAGTTTAAACCTTTAATAATTGTCATAAGCTATGGAGAATGCTATATGCCGTTGATATATATAATACATGAGGGCGAGCTTAGCCCTTCGGTAGAGCACGTGATTAATGTTCTGGAGGATCAGAGTTGAAAACTCTGGGCGTACGCTAAACATTTTATATTATAGTGTCGTCGTCCTAGGGCTGGATTCGGAACCCCAGACCGTCCCTAGCCCACCGAGCCTTTAATTAATTTAATGGGTACCATCAAGCGGCCGGAGCATAGTAACGACCAAACTAAAGTAATCTTAAAAAGTTATAAACTACTTTAAAAGACCCAATCGCACAAAAACCACGTCCAACGTCCTCTGCCGAATTACATGCATCACACCAAACTGCAATAGCCGTACATTTGACAGACAAAAAAGAAACGTTAAAAAATTAATAAAAAAAAAATAGGAAGAACGACATAAAGACCGCTTTATCGAGACATGCTATCACAGACGGACATTACTTTGACCAATACTCCATCCTCTACACTGAATTCAACATTAAAAAACGCCTCCTTTCCGAATCTATATTTATCCGCCCAGAATATATCTCAGTTTATGCCAAAATTAGAAATAAGTCATCTCCTCTACCTGTTCCAACATTTTCCATTTATTAAAAACATTCTACTGAACCCCCCCCCCCTCGTAATAAACAAATAAAACCGTTCATACCTGTCTCCCTTCCTTTTTCCTTCACTTTTATGACACCTCTTTCCAGGCCCCCGTCCTCTACTACCACTCTCAACTTAATAGGTTTTCACTAATATATTGTGGGAAGCTTCAGTTAACATTTAGGGTTTGTTTCATGTAAGTAGGTTCATAAATAAAAAAGTTATACAAATGTAAAGAATCTCTTCGAACATATCATGAACTATCGTTAACACTATGGGGTCAGTCCATATCAGATCATCCAGGCCATGAAACCCATGTCCTCAGAATTGCCTGAAACTTTTTTTATTTGTTGAACTGGTCATTCTAATGATATATTCCAAATTTTAGTTAGATATCTTCAATACTTTTTCAGTTATGAATTTTTAAAGTTGTCTATAAAACTTGTTTTTGCTGTTACCGACGATTTAAGTCAAAGCGACTTTCATTTACTACAAAAATCATTGCACTGTTAATGTTAATGATATCTCAATGGGATTTTCACCAAAATGGTCATAATAATATTTTGAATATGGAAAAAATATATTTACTATCTGCTATCTTTCTGGTTGCTAAGTATGTTTATTTAAAAACAAATTTTTAATTTAAAATAAATTAAAAAGATAAAAATGTCAAAAATCGATAAAAATAAAAGGCGCTCCATAAAATCAAGTTCTTTTTTCATGGATACATTTTTAAAAGTATAAACTATTAGATTTTAAAAGAAAAACTCTGGGATTTTGCTGTTAAGTATTCTTAAATTAATAAAATAACATAAATTCCTTTTTTTTAATAATTACCTACTTAAACGTCGGGCGTGGTCAGTACCTGAATGGGTGACCGACTATGTGCTGTTGGCATTATAAAAGGGTCTAGATAGCCCGGCGCTAATAGTCAAATAGTTGATTCGCCGTAAAAAAAAAATAATAAAAAATAAAAAAAAAATACCTACTTAATGATTAATATAGGTGTACTGAAGCTATTATTTAGGTTAATCTTAATATAAACTTTTGTTAATAAACTATTTTTGAAGTTTACTATAAACTTAATTTTGGCAGTTTCCGAAAATTTAAGTAAGTAAAATTTTGGTTAAAAATAGTAAAAACTACGTGTTCCGGACACAGACTTGGCTGAACTGAAACGATCCTCCGGTTTTTGCCTAGAATCTATTATTGATTCCTTTTTAACCAGAGTAAGCTATATGTTATCTATTTTTGTACTATTAAAGCCAAAAAATGTCTGGCTCCTGGAGTACATTGAAGGTTTGCTTTTATTACAATCCGCTTGATAATTCCGCCAATACCGTCACGAGGGGACTTCCCATAACTGGTATCAGAAAACGCCATCACAATTTTTCCTTCTGGATAATTTTTTTTTCTTTTTTTTTTTTAAGGCGCATCTACACCTAGGTCATTAGCGCCGACATCCAGGGTGCAGCGAGGAATTTTACCAGCGAGCCGTGGGATGATAAAATTCCTGCCGGAGGTGGGAATCGAACCCACCATCTCCCGTTTATGAATCCAAGGCGCTAGCCATTAGACCACGGGAGACCCCCTTCTGGTTAATTAATTTCAGAAATGTTGTGACAGCCTTTTGAGTTTCATAGACAAATGCCACATCATCTTCCAAGTCATCAGATACCTCACAGAGATCGGAAACTTTCAGTTCTTTGGTGTATTCTTGTCTTGTATAGATCACAACTAGATGAAAAGAACAACTATTGTTGTTCCAATAATAATCTTGGCTTCATTTTGCAACACAAACGAATAGTTTTCACTGTAGTCAATTAGAATAATAAAAAAAACTAAGTTTATAGTAAACTTTAAAAAAGTCCGACTCACAGGAACTGCATCATCTTAGCGCGGTTCCATTCATGTCCCTAGTGTCATTTTGTATACTTAGAATAGAAACAGTTATTACAAGGAACCGGATTCTTAGATTTTCACGGTTTTTTTCCTTTCTCCTAAACCTGATAAAGATCGATTTTTATATGATTCGCGTCTTGTAGTATCATTCATGCAAATTTGGAAGAACCTAAAAAAACCTATTCTGGATGATATCACCTAAAACCCGATGGAAGCCAGCAGCCTTATTATTATTTATATACACACACTTATATATATATATATATATATATATATATATATATATATATATATATATATACAAATTTGAACCACCGTTATTTTCGGTCTCTAGGGGTTCTGAAACGCGAAATTTTCTTGTCGGCACTTCCGGATTGTTTCATGAGATCAACCTTATAAGCGGGGTTCCTCCCTATGGAGGGAGGGAGGAACCGCGCTAATAATTTATTTACATAAGTCTATATTAAGATTAACCTAAGTAATAGTAAATGTAGCTTCAGTACACTTATATTAATCATTAAGTAGGTAATTTTTTTATTTTTTATTTATTTATTTTTTACGGCGCATCAACTATTTCACTTTTAGCGTCGGGCTATCTACAGGTCGCCACCCTTTTATAATGCCAACAGCACATAGTCGGTCACCCATTCAGGTACTGACCACGCCCGACGTTTAAGTAGGTAATTATTAAAAAAAAAAGGAATTTATATTATTTTATTAATTTAAGAATACTTAACAGCAAAATCCCAGAGTTTTTCTTTTAAAATCTAATAGTTTATACTTTTAAGAATGTATCCATGAAAAAAGAACTTGATTTTATGGAGCGCCTTTTATTTTTATCGATTTTTGAAATTTTTATCTTTTTAATTTATTTTAAATTAAAATTTTGTTTTTAAATAAATATACTTAGGAACCAGAAACATAACAGATAGTAAATATATTTTTCCATATTTAAAATATTATTGTGACCATTTTGGTGAAAATCCCATCGAGATATCATTAAAATTAACAGAGTAATGATTTTTTAGTAAATAAAAGTCGCTTTGACTTAAATCGTCGGTAACAGCAAAAACAAGTTTTATAGACAACTTTAAAAATTCATAACTTAATAAGTGTTCAAGATATCTAACTGAAATTTGGTATGAATCATTAGAATGACCAGTTCAACAAATAAAAAAAGTTTCAGGCAATTCTGAGGACATGGGTTTCATTTCACTATTTAGCTGGATGATTTGAAATGGACTGACCCTATAGACACCAAATATTTTGGTTTTTTTCGTAAAGAAACTTGGCATATAGGATTCCCCTAGCAAATGATTGAACGAGTTCGTTAACCATCAAAATTGGTTCATCTGGAGGGGGGGTTTACTCCGGACCCAAAGTAGTTATTCGCCCACGCCGCACAGTGGTCAAAAACCGCCAAAAAGCGCTCAAAACTCAATAACATTTGATGTTGTTGATTTAGAAACATGAAATTGTGCACACTTACCAGTCTTATAACTACAATGAAGGTATTGATAAGTCACTCACATGACCAATTTTTTTGTGGTCGCCCCCGCCTCTGAACTGCACTTGGCTGGGCTCAGGGGGTCATAACCAATTAAAAAAAATACATCTGCTCCTATCTCAGCCAACTTGTTTTAAAATTTCAGCCTTGTTTTAAAAGTTTGAGATCATTTCCATATGAGTAACGAAATATGCTCATCGGCTATTGGAAATTGATCTGTCAAATACTCGCATACCGAAAGTACACTTTTGTCGTTTGAATTCAACAATATTTCAACTAGAACACGATTTTTAACTCGGATCACTTCAGAATTTTTTTGTAGTCAACACTTACTTGAGTACTGCAAAAAAAAAAAATCCGTCTTCGATTTGATTCCAATGTTTACATAGAGATAACGCTCGTCTGTCTGTTAGTCATTTACCGAGTTCGTTCACCTCTAGCACCGAAGTAGGCAGACTTAAGCAGCTACTTTCTGTCTGGGGTCTTTCTATACACGTCCACGGAATATTTAAGCCCGAAATTAGAGAGACGCAAAAGCTATATGACAAAACGAAATTTGATACGTGTAATTTTTTTACTTTTTCAGTATCCCCGTCCATGAAGGCGATTCGAAAAATACAAAAATATTTTTTTTTTTGCCCTTCGAACGTCCCATTAAAACAAGAAAAACATGCGTCAACTTTATCGGTCTGAAAAAGTAAAGTTGAAGGAACGATTTTGGGACTTTGGGAAATTTTCTTCGTTTTTAGTACTACAATGATTAACCACCGTCCTGCAATCAACGGTGGGGGCCTAAAACGCAAGAAATGGTACTCTCGCTAGGAAGTTAACATATATTTAAGGCGAATGGGTTCGGAGAAAATACTTCAAAAAATCAAGTTTTGAGCGCTTTTTGGATATTTTTGACCACTGTGCGCCGGCCGCAATTATTGTTGTATTGCAACGTAACTCGGCATTAGTTGTGGAAATATTAATAGAAAAATATGTTGTAAAAATAAACTAAATCGGTTCATTAGGAGGAGGGGTTTACTATTAAAAAATACTATTGGGGGCCTTTATCAACCCAATAGTACCCAAAACAGTAATTTTTAGAATTTTTGTAAGGGTCTGCTGTCTGTCAGACACTCTATACACACTAGGGTTTAACAATCCCTAAGGCTCTCTCAGGGCTACTAGGATTTCTGTGTTTAGAAATCCTTGCAGCCTGTATGCTTGATGTCCGATGGATCTAATATCGTGTATAGAGAAGCATTACTGTAAAGTAGATTTTTTTAAAATACCCATACGACGGTGTTTTTAATCCAAAATAAACCAAAAGATATTCAAAAATGCTGCCCTAAGTCACTATTCACGCGGACGAAGTCGCGATATATACCGCTGTTATATACCAAGAAGGTACTGACCGTCACTTATTACCCACTATGCGGGGTTAAAGTATTGAAATCCAACCTTACTGCCATCTCGTTGCGGTACTATTCCGCATATCGCTGTTATATACGAAGAAGGTACTGACCGTCACTTATTACCCACTATGCGGGGTTAAAGTATTGAAATCCAACCTTACTGCCATCTCGTTGCGGTACTATTCCGCATATCGCTGTTATATACCAAGAAGGTACTGACCGTCTCTTATTACCCACTATGCGGGGTTAAAGTATTGAAATCCAACCTTACTGCCATCTCGTTGCGGTACTATTCCGCATATCGCTGTTATATACCAAGAAGGTACTGACCGTCACTTATTACCCACTATGCGGGGTTAAAGTATTGAAATCCAACCTTACTGCCATCTCGTTGCGGTACTATTCCGCATATCGCTGTTATATACCAAGACGGTACTGACCGTCACGTATTACCCAGTATGAGGGGTTAAAGTATTGAAATCAAACCTTACTGCCATCTCGTTGCGGTACTATTCCGCATACCGTTGATGTATACTTATGCGGTTCAAACCCTTACGGGGTACCCACGGCGGAGGTAAAAGACGTCTAATAAAATATTGAAAAAGTACTGTACCGTCATCACGTCGCAATAATGTGCCGCTTTCCGCCTCCTCTGTTCTCGGGCCTTGAGAACAATGAACTTTTCCCCAAATGAATTAATTTTATAACTCCACCTTGCCGAAAAAAAACTAGGAGAAACCAGTTTTTTTTTATTATTTATTTTATTTACCTTATATTTTATGAATTGTCTGCCTCTTGGAACTGGGTAATTTTCCAACCGTCAGCTGTATGACGTTTGAGCCGAGATTCTTGCATCAAATCTAGAAAGGCCTTTGTTCTTGTTTTTCAGCAGATAGCCAACTCAAACAAATGATTACAATTGCCCCATCTTAACCAGGGCCCTATTCAAACACAACATCAGATAAATATTTAAGAGTATTTTCCTCGCATATTACACTAGTAACGTTACAATTTACGATGACATTAACTTGAAATATATATACTATGCCATTTTTAATATCGTAAGATAATTAAAATATAAACGCCCAGGTAGAGGAGCATAGTAATCATAATAAAATAATGAAAATCCGTACTCGCTGGAGCTGCTTATTTAGCGTGATTCCATAACGTTATTATCTCTACTGTCAATTTCGCTCGGCAAGCTCTATTACAAATAACCAAAAATTGTTTTACATAAGTATTTATGTATTTTTATTCTAATTATCTCAAGGGGAGATAGTGAATTTCAAAACGTCACATCACTTTTTCACTTACAAATTTTTAGTCCCTCCCAGACTGGAATAAATCATAATTTTTTGTTTTCAATGATATTAACCACATTAGGGTTTCTTGGGTTGCTGATTTTAAATCTTCTATTATTTTTGGTGTAAAAAATGCATGATACTGGTTTACTTGAAAACGTAAGCATATTTTTGAATTTATTTGACGAAATATAAATTATTGTTTAACGATTATATTTTTCTTTTAATCTACTCTATAAAACAAATGAATTGGTGAAAAAATCATGTCGATATCATTTTCTAAACTCGATATAAAAAATAAAGCACTTTCAACCTATTTTATTTATTTTTTCTCAGCTCCTAAGGCGCATTGGACGGAACGCTCCGACACGTGTCGACTATTTTTCGATGTAGAATCGCCAGAAAACAAATGGTCCAGATCGGTGACCCCACCGCTGTATTCCCCTTGTTAGTGAGTTTTATAAAATATTTCGAAATCGGTTGAAAAATCGTGGTAAGTAAGGCGACCATACTAAATGCTCTACAAAAAAGGTTCTGTTGTAATTCTCGATGGGGGGATATCAATCAGAGAAATAAGGATTTGAAACTTCGAAATTATTTTGCTCTCTTGAATGGTTTTTTGTATTTCTTTACCTAAGGTTTTAATTGGTTGTAGCTTATTTTAATTGCACTTAACAGGAAAATGAGTACACTAAAACAATGTAAGAAAATGTGAAACAGTGTTATAGTGTTTCCAAGAGCGAATGATGAAAGGTAGGGAGAGTCGTTATGATACTGTCAGTGGCGCTGTTTTGGCGCCTTAAATCTATTATCTCTTCGAGATTCTATTTTATATTTTTGACGAAAGATCAAACCCAACCAATAACTGCTTTTATTCCTTTAATAATAGTTCCTGCTTGTCGGACTTTCTTAGCCAAATTCCAACTATTCCTTGACTTATTAATTTATACAAAACTCCTCTGACTATGTGGCTTGGGAATCTAGCAGCTATGGAGAACACGGTTGGAATTGAATTCAGAAAAAAAACTAAGGGAGTGCCTTAGAAAGAGTGGTGGTAGAGCAATATGAGCCTAGACCAGAGCCCTATATCCTGAACAAAATGAAGTGGTGGCTCAAATATCCCCAACCACTCCCTCCCCCCCTTGCTAAATTAGCTGAATAGAGCCAAACAGCATCCCCCCCCCTCTTCCAGAGCTTCAATATCTAACTTCTTGTATTGGCTCCCCAGCTCTTATAAAGCACTTGTTTACCCTATATCAGGGGGTAGTCAGGAAAACCAGGATACCGAGAAGTGATTCATCCGCCTTCACGTGAGATCATGCCTAAGTAGATAAAGAGATAGATAAATATGCTTTATTTCAACAATACAATTGACAAAAATCTGTTTTTCCACATTTCTAGGGAACTTTTTTTTCTTACTAAAATGAAAAATGTTTTCATTTTTCACCGACCTCCTCCCACCACCTGTTTTGTTTTCAGTTGCATATACCCTAGAAGATCCCAGTTTTCTTATATACTTCCACTATGGTTACTTAAGCGTTAACTTAGGTCTTCCTCCTGGCACTTTCATTGGTATGTAGTATCTTATTTCTCTGTTAAAAATTAATTAATATTATTATCAGCACCTATTTACTTGTATACACCTCAATAAAATTCTAGCTTTATGTTTCTATTGATTTTCTAAAACTAATTTCTAGATATACACTAATGTTCACTTTACCCGTTTATGAATACCTTAATTGTTCTAATAATTTAACAACAAATTGTTCTTTTATAATAAGTTGAATTGTATTTATAGACCTATCACTTACCTTACTTATAAACTTTTTTTTCTGTGTGTTAATTTCTGTTTTTAGCGCGGTTCCTCCCTCCCCCATGGGGAGGAACCCCGCTTATAAGGTTGATACAATGAAACAATCCGGAAGTGCCGACTAGAAAATTTCGCGTTTCAGAACCCCTAGAGACCGTAAATAACGGTGGTTCAAATTTGTATATATATATATATATTTGTCTGTTCGGTCTGTAGCTCCCAGACGAATGGTCCGATTTTGATGAAATTTGGTACAAAAATCTTTCTTCTAATTTGAAAGGTCAAGTTCGTTAACCAGCAAAATCCGCCTACTGGAAGATGGTGTTTGGGGCGAAATTCGGGCAAAAAAATCGTAACGCTTACGTTTTTGAGTTCATAAGCTTGTAAGTACTCGTTTTATATGCTTCCTGGGCTAGGAAAACGAATGCAACCATTTTCAAGGCGATAGCTTTAACCGTTTTTGAGAAAATTGGAAAAATAGTTTTTGAATACCGTTTTTGGTTTGGGTACTTAGAATCATGGGATTCAGTTGAAACATTTTCTGCATGTTCTACTTTCATCAAAACTAATATGTTGAAATTTTCGTTACGTTTGGAGTTAAAGAAGGGTTAGAATAAAATATTTTATTAACAGACATAAAATGTTTTAGTAACTTTGTTTACTTTCTTTAATATCTCGAAAAAGGTTGAGAATCTTGGTAAACGAAAGGATACCAATAGAAAGCTTATTAAATGCTCTAAAAAAAGGTTCTAATGAAAGTTTTGATTAGGCGATGTCAATTGGAGAAATAAGAGCTTAAAACATTAAAGTAATTGATTTCGCTTATTCGAACTGTTCTTTTTGTCTGTTTTTTATTCCTTGTTATTTTTTAATTGCTTATAGTTGGATAATGTATTTGAAAATAAAATAGCTTAAGAAAAATAAGAAAAACAATTTAATGTTAGAGATATGGATTTCCAAGATATAGCTTTTCAACTGCCTAGCGTCCTTCCTAGGGATGGTTGTTTGTCTTTGATTTTGGTACTTAGAATTATGGGATACAGTTGAAACATTTTCTTCCTGTTCGAATTTCATCAACACTAATTTGTTGAAATTTTTGTTACGTTTAGAGTAAAGGAAGGGTTAGAATAAAATATTTTATTAACAGAAATAAAAAGTTTTAGTAACTTTGTTTACTTTCTTTAATATCTCGAAAAAGGTTGAGAATCTTGGTAAACGAAAGGATACCATTAGAAAGCTTATTAAATGCTCCAAAAAGAAGGTTCTAATGAAAGTTTTGATTAGGCGATGTCAATTGGAGAAATAAGAGCTTAAAACTTTAAAGTAATTGATTTTGCTTATTCGAACTGTTCTTTTTGTCTGTTTTTTATTCCTTGTTATTTTTTAATTGCTTATAGTTGGATAATGTATTTGAAAATAAAATAGCTTAAGAAAAATAAGAAAAACAATTTAATGTTAGAGATATGGATTTCCAAGATATAGCTTTTCAACTGCCTAGCGTCCTTCCTAGGGATGGTTGTTTGTCTTTGATTTTGGTACTTAGAATTATGGGATACAGTTGAAACATTTTCTGCATGTTCGAATTTCATCAACACTAATTTGTTGAAATTTTTGTTACGTTTAGAGTAAAGGAAGGGTTAGAATAAAATATTTTATTAACAGACAAAAAAAGTTATGGTAACTTTGTATACTTTCGTTAGTATCTCGAAAACCGTTGACAATCTTTTGAATCGGAAGATTACCATTCGAAAGCTTACTAAATGCTCTACAAAAAAAGGTTCTGAAGAAAGTTTTAATTAGGCGATGTCAATCGGAAAAATAAGTGCTTAAAACTTTAATTGATTTCGTTTATTCGAATGGTTCTTTTTGTCTGTTTTTTCCCCTTGTTATTTGTTAATTGCTTATAGTTAGATCATGTATTTGACAATAAAACTGGTTAAGTAAAATAACAAAAACAATTTATTGTTAGAAATATAGATTTCCAGGATTCCAAGACCTTGTCACTAGCGGGTCCGTTTCTAGTGTTGCCGACTCTTCCGGGTAATATTGTAAATCATGACCTTCAAGACTTTACTACACACAGGAATGGCGTTAGTGACCTTAAGGGTTGACACGCCATTATAATAATTAATTAAAAAAAAAAGACTGGTGGAACCAAAATAATAACTGCTTCTATTTTAATCTTTCCAAATTAGACTAGGGATATGAACGGAACCGCGCTAAGATGATGCAGTTCCTGCGAGACGGACTTTTTTTCTTTTCTTGTCATTTTAGCTGACGAAGGCTACCAAAGAGTAGCCGAAACGTCCTGAATATAGATTTTTTTACAAAAATCATATTGAGGTTTCTTTTTAGCCGAATCCCAACTATTCCATGTTTGCTTATGAAAAATGTTGTATTCCGGCACACATGTCCGGTAGGAATAAATTTGGAGTAAACAGCATCAAGGTAAAACCATTTGTAATATAAAATTACTGATATTTGAAAAAATAAATAAATTTCAATAGCATGAATAGAAATATGAATAGGGGTGAAGTGAAACTTGCACACGGAAGTGAGAAAAATGTTGATATTAAAAGGTTTCTATATAAAGGTATATATATATATATATATATATATATATATATATATACCAATATAAAAATGAGATAAATGATGTTATGCTAAGCCGAATACTAGAGAAACAATGTCATAGTTTTTTTTACGTGTTTTTTGTACATATCGTCGATACAAATGCAAACTAACGAATATGAAAATCACCACTTTCAAGAGTGAAAATACTTTTATTTATTCCTTTGCTTTTGGGCAGTCAAATAGTAGGCAGATTCGACCTTTTGACAGTGGTTACATCCTCCTTTCACTGTGTGAACTTAGATTCGAGAGTTTGCCATCCATCAGTCCAACAGCAATCAGATTTAAAATGAAAAATGCGTTTTTTCACATTCGATACTTTGCAATTGTATCGACGATATATGCTTTAATATACTTAGTAGAATATTAATCATTTATTTGATTATGTAGAATAAAGGACTAAGTCTAATCTCAATAAATGAAGAAAGTTGATTGATCACATAATGAGACGCCCATTCTTTATTCAAGAGACTAATGGATTGTTTAAGTACAAGAAATGACAATCATACAATTATTAAAACTAGATTTTTGTTGATATCACGCGAAAACGGGCATAAGGAATTATCAATTATCAACCAATTTCCCGATGAGGGCCAACATTTCGTTTCATCTGAAGCGGTTGATTGAGCCTTGAGCGTGCTTATTAGGGTAAATCAGGCCTGAGGGAGGGGTTGAGGGATGGCCCCTAGGGGCGGACCCAATAAAATATTCATAGCCCCAATAAATGGGAGTTTGATTAAAGCTGATTATCGGGGGCACACACGCAGGCATGCCCCTCAACCCTGAGGCTTATGTATTCATAGTACCTGTCCCCATCATTCTTCCGGGCTGGGTTTCCGCTCTACAAAACCACGTGAGAATTCCTTCATCTTCCCCCCCCCTAGGACAAGAATACCTGTCACACTGATGTAAAAACATTGGGGTTTATTATAAAATAAGCCTAGAACTAACATTATGGAAAAAAAATGTGAATAATTACACAGGCACACACACAAAAAAAAAATTGTTCTTTTGCAATGACACCATACATATATTCTTATGTATTTCAATACGCTGAATCCAAATCCGGAGTTCGTTGTACCCCAGCACGTCAGGTTTAAGAGCATTTGAAGGTCAAATTTCGTATCAAAATCGTTTAAGAAGAAATAAATAGAGCTTCCATGGTTTTGGGGGTCGCTGAATTCGAATCCAGGGTATGTTTCACCCCATCGGCACAAAATCAAGGAAAAATATGTCTATTTTGCAATAAAATAATTTTGGCTGCAGATTCATTTCTTACAAAATAATAAATGTATATATAAAAAAATAGACTTATAAAAACAGAAAAAAATAGATATATACATATAAAAAATATATAAAAAAAAGAAATATATATGTATAAAAAAATAACAAAATAAAATTATACATAGAGGAAATAAAAAAATAAAATAAAAAAAAATTATACATGAGGAAAAAAATGAAAATAAACAAGTAAATATTAATATTGTTATGTAATCTATTATTAGTATTAATATTGCTATACTGTATATTAATATTAGTTTTAGTACAAATAGTTGTATTAGTAAGTAATATTAGTGTTAGTAGTAAGCAATCACATTATAACCAAAAAAAAAAAAAATTGAACACCAAATATTAAAATAAATAAAAAATATATGTGTGGCGTCTTTGGAAAAGACCACTTTTTTTGTGCCTGTGTTATTTTTGTTCAAACTGAAAAAAATTAAGGATCATATTATAATAATATGATTATACCGGGGGGCCCGGTGTCATTTTTTATTCGCATTATAACTTGAAATAGCAAAATTATATACCTAAGTATATTTCACATTATAATTATTGAGAACAACCAATGGATAATTTTCTAAATTCTCTATTTCTAATATATAAATTAATTTAAAGACATTTAAAACCTAAATGTACTGCCAATGACCCGGGGCAGAGGCAGAATTACGGGTAGAGGCAGAATAATTGAAATAAATAAATTAACTTTCAAATATTGTCAGTCCAAAAATGTGTTACCAATTTATCTTAGACAATACGTAACTTTTACACTTCTTTTAATTACAGTGTGTGATTTCAGAAACAATTTCTAACCAAAAAGTTCATTTGAAGTATGATCCGATTCCGAAAGGAAAAGCAGTTATGTCTAACTTTCTGTTTTCTTAACGTCGACATATTTTTATTGAATAAGAAAGAATTGCTCAAACAGTGTTCAAGATAATTAAATTCGAATTATTTCATCATAAAACAGACTAACTTTCCTCTAAGAAAACAGATTGATAGATCATACTTACTGGACGCCCAATAACGCACTTCTTCTTTTTTCGGACGAATCAGTGGTTTCTCGCGAATTTTTACCCCTAATAATAATATCAGGCTGTACCGTATGAAATGTCAGTTTTGTTTACTTTGCGATTTAATCCTTTCCCTTTTAGCGCGGTTCCTCCCTCCCTTCATTGGGAGGAACCCCGCTTATAAGGTTGATCTCATGAAACAATCCGGAAGTCCGATTAGAAAATGTTGCGTTTCAAAACCCCTAGAGACCGAAAATAACGGTGGTTCAAATTTGTATATATATATATATATATATATATATATATATATTTTTTTTTTTTTTTTTTTTTTTACGGCGCGTCTACTTCTAGGTCATTAGCGCCGACATCCAGGGTGCAGCGAGGAATTTTCCCAGCGAGCCTTGAGATGAGAAAATTCCTGCCGGAGGTGGGAATCGAACCCACCATCTCCCGCTTATGAATCCAGCGCGCTAGCCACTAGACTAGGGGAGACCCCTATATATATATATATTTGTCTGTTCGCGGTTTTCCGGCCCCCCCTAATGGTCCGATTTTGATGAAATTTGGTACAAAAATCTTTCGTCTAATTTGAAAGGTCAAGTTCGTTAACCAGCAGAATCCGCCCACCGGAACATGGTTTTTGGAGCGAATGTCGCGCGAAACAAATCGTTCCGCTTACTTCATGTGCATATAAGTACTCGTTTAAAAGGCTTCTTGGCCTAGGAAAACGAATGAAACCATTTTTAAGGCGATAGCTTCAACCGTTTTCGAGAAAATTGGAAAAATAGTTGCTGAATAACGTTTTTGGTTTTGGTACTTAAAGTCATGGGATTCAGTTGAAACATTTTCTGTATGGTTGGATTTCATCAAAACTAATATGTTAAACTTTTGGTTACGTTTGGAGTTAAGGTAGGGCTAGAATAAAATATTTTATGAACAGACATGAAAAGTTTTGGGAACTTCGTATACTTTCATTAATATCTCGAACACGGTTGGGAAATTTTGATAAGTTGGATATTTGGATAGAAACTATTTGAAAGCTTTCTAAATTCTCTACAAAAAAGACTCTGAAACAATTTTTGATTAGGTGATCGAAGAAATAAGTGCTTAAAACTTCAAATACGTCTGTTTAGTTCTTATGAACAGGTTTTTGTCGTTCTTTTTGTAATTTTTGTCTCTTTCCCTTAGTTTTTTATTGCTTTTTAGTTTTTTAATTTGTTATGTTAGGAAAATGTATTTGTATGTAAAACAGGATAGGTAAAATGAGACCAATTTTCTGTTGCTAGAAATAATGAAACGTTTTAGGAACTTCGTATACTTTCATTAATATGTCAAAAACGGTTGAACATTAGGGACGCGGAAGGTTACCATTCGAAAGCTTACTAAATGGTCTACAAAAATGGTTCTGAAGAATGTTTTGAATAAGCGATGTCAATCGGAGAAATAAGTGCTTAAACTTTAAAGTAATTGATTTCGTTTATTTGAACGGTTCTTTTTGTCTGTTTTTATTCCTTGTTTTTTTTTAATTGCTTATAATTGGATAATATATTTGACAATAAAACAGATTAAGTAAAGTAAGAAAAACAATTCATTGTTAGAAATATAGCTTGCCAAAATAAAGATATTCGATGACGTATTTTGAATATTTTCAATTGCCTTTATGCTGATGGTCTTTTATTTTATTTTTTAATTGATTTTATTTGTAGAATTATTACTGTACTAGAAGAACACAAGAAAATGTGAAAATTTTTGATATTTTTCAATGCATTCAACGTATGGAATAGGTATCTCTAGAAGAGGATTCTGGGGTCTGGCGGACCCGACCAGGTAAAGTCATAAAACCCTTTGAACAAAGGCCGAGCAAAATATTATCTGTTTCTATTCTAAGCTTTTCAAATGACAATAGGGATATGAACGGAACCGCGCTAAAATGATGCAGTTCCTGCGAGTCGGACTTTTTTTTATTTCATTATTTACAAACATATATTTAATATTTCATTGTTATTCATATAGAATTAAAGCTCTTTTATTCCTATTATTTAATCAGTAACTTGCGTACTGTTTTGTGAGAACGATCCTCTGAGAAAAAAATAAAACTTAAATTATGACTTCAACGGAAATCCGTATTATTTTTCGTTATGAATTTAAGCTTGGTCATAGCGCTGCTGAGGCGTATATGAACATTAACACGGCGTTCGGGGAGGGAACGGTGAATGAACGAACTGTTTACCGGTGGTTTTCCAGGTTTCGAAGGGGAAATTTTGACCTTGACAACGAGGAGCGATGAAGGCCAGAAACCAAGCTTCACAATGACAACCTGAAAGAAAGGGCTGAAGCTTGTCCCTCAAAAAGCACTAGTGAATATGCCAAAGAATTCGGAGTAGGAGCCACGACAGTTTCAAGACATTTGAAAGAAATCCGCGAGTCCAAAACTGACATTTCATACGGTACAGCCTAATAATATAACGGACTACAGATTCACTACTAACAGGAAAACTTCAACAATTAGTAAACATTAAATGTCTGCAAATGATGTGGAAGTTTCTTGAGGGATAGGTTGACCGATGGACTCCCCTTTGCCAAAAAATATATAATGTACGAAGACAATATATAGTTGGGATTCGGCTAGGAGAAAAACGTCAGACTTTCAGGAAGAGATCTGTATTTGGACGTTTCGGCTGCACATTGGCAGCCTTCTTCAGCTAAAAAATACAACTTATAAGTAAAAAAATAAATATACAACTTGTAAGTAAAAAACAGGCAGAAATGAGTGTAGTATATACATAAAGACAATAAATTTTAACCAATCTTATTTTTAAACAATGAAAATACGGTAGTTGGAAAGTAAACAGCATGTAGAAAGTAGTAAGTAAACAGTACAAAAAACTAATCAGTACAAAAAAGGAACTTTTTTCATATAGTGAGAAAAACCAATCTATTCTATAAGTGAATACAATTTATAGTAATTAATATATAGATACGTACCACTAGAGAATGCCTAGGGGGGGAGGGAGGAAGACCTCGGGAACAACTTACGTAACCATGGTTGAATGTATGAGGGACAGCAACAACACAGGGGGTTTTATAGTTTTGAGTGGGGGAGGGGTGAGGAAGCGGTATGTCGGTGAAGATGAAAGAAGTGCAATTGCTGGGTTGTAAAAGCGGGTTGTAAAGGTGTTAAGAGTTTTGGGACACACAAGTAGAAAAATTGTCTGGAGCCTGGGAACAAAGATAAAAAGGAGGTCAGGACAATTTATGGAAGACGGCGGAGTAAGCAGGGGAGATGTTTTGTTTGTCGGTTTTGTAATTAATGTTATTGGGGTTTAAGTTAATGTGGACGCATTCGGAAATCTGTCGTTTTTTGGTGTTTCGTTCTGTGGAAAGTATTTTAGTGTCGTCAAAGTTGAAATTGTGTTTATTTGTTATGGCGTGTTTTGCGAGGGCGGATTTGTGGATTTCTTTGTTTTTTATTGTCCGTTTGTGTTGTGTTATGCGGGAGTGAATATAATTTTTGGTTTCACCTATGTATACTGCATTACAGGAGGGGGTTTGGCAGGGTATTTGGTAAACGCAGAGGGTGGTGCAGTCATAGGGAATGGGATCTTTGAGTTTGGTGTACAATGTAGTAAGTTTGTTAGTGGTTTTTAACCCAAAGTTTAGTGACGGGATGGCTTTTTTTAAAGTCTTTGTGAGTTTTTCAGTCAGTCCTGGTGTGTATGTCAGGGAACGAAATATCTGGGGGAGGAGTCAAGAGAGGTATTGGGGGAGGTGGCATTGTAGGAGTGGGATTTTATTTGCTTTATAAGCCGGTTTATAAAGTAGGGGGGGAATTGGTTTAGTGTTAATATTTCGGTAGCTCTTTTCAAGTTTTCATTGTGGAAGCACTCATGGGATAAAGAAAGGGCGCGGCGAAGAAGGTTTCGAGCTACATTGATTTTCATGTGGTAAGGATGGGAGGAGTGGAAATTGAGTAAACGTCCAGAATAAGTAGGTTTTGTGTACCAGTACACAACTGCGCCATCTTAGACTGTTTCCACAACATTTATGCCCTAAGTGCAATTATAAAAGTTATAATAGAAACTGACCAATACGATTACGAATTATTAGCTGAGCGGTCTCATTTGGAGATTTCATTTTTAGAAGTGGTTAAATTTTGGAGGAAAGATTAAGGAAAGTTTTCCAAATGACATTAGGGATAAGAACGGAAAAGCGATGAGATGACGCAGCTCCTGCGAGTAGGACTTTTCATATTTTTAGGGGTAAAAAACAATAAAAAATTGTTTTCTGTAGAGGAATTTAATGTCTGGAATAGTGAATCATAATAAAAGAATTATGTATTAGAATTCTATCCAGCGTGGATTTAGAGCAGGCTTCCTCATGGAGCCAAGTTAAATCAATAGATGGCCGCACACCGCTTAAAACAGAATAAATACCCTACCTATATCCATTCTGTTCGTATTCAGCAAGTTCTTATTCATTTATCTTGAATCCATTTTAATATATTTCAGCCAATTCCATTATTTTGTAGATTTTTCATTTACAATTTAAAATAAATAGTGGTAACGGTATATTTGCACTCAATGTATGACAAAGAGTTATTTCTAAACCAGTGACTTTCAATTTTATTATGAATATATTTGGGATACTTTTTTCAGCTTTTTTCCTACCTCGTTCTTACTCATTCAAATTTACACACACACACACACACACACACACATATATATATATATATATATATATATATATATATATATAATGCGTGCAGGATATCAAAAGATATGGGGCACGCTTCAATAATAAACGGCTCTACCATAGGGTTGCTATGGCTGAGGAAAAAAAAAAGGCCTAGTGCAAAATAAAGAAAATTTGTGGGAAGACTGAAGTTTGTTTCACCCTCTGGAATATATATATATAAATACTTATTTGCAAGGGAAATATTTGAAATTGCTCCGGTTTTTAGCTTATTTTATATCCGTATGTGACGTCGATCCAATCACGGAAGTTATATAAGAACGATATTTCATAAAATTATGTCAAAAAAACAAACAAAAAAAACAATTGAAATGGAAAAAGATTAATTTGACATGGAACTGCTATATATTTATATACATACTAACTGTTACCCGGCGTCCCATGCTACACCTGCTTTCTGTACCTAGAAAAGCAAAAATAAATTAGAAACGAAATAAGTAATATTAAAATCTAATAACGCTTCCAAGACGCGTTTGACCTAACCTATGACACTACCCGGATCAAGATATAACTGCCTGCCAAGTTTGGTCAAAACAGTCAAAGTATGTGGATTTGTATTAGGAACAAACATACAGACCTGATTAAAATTAATCATACAGACAGGCAGCGCAAAAAAGTTAAAAATAATATATAATAATAATTGAAAACACAACAATAGAATAAAAACTATGATCAAAATTAAGTTATCAAAACTAATAAATCATTCATGGTCAAGTAACGGTTCATTCAACAAAATAATTATTTCACTGAATGAAGCTCTTCCTTATGTCGACAATTAAATAAATCTTCAATATTCGGTAGCTCCCCACTACTGGTAGATGCATTTAAATCTTCTTCTACATCTGATTGTGTATCGTAATCCAAACTTGTATCAAGCTATTCAGGAAAACGTTTCTCGATAGCACTTTTTGTTCGGTTTCTTTTTGTGACTTAAGAATGTCTCCAATTTTATTTTTAATTTTTCCTTCTTTTCTGGTAAACCAAATTGTTGGTGTAAATATTTTATTACTTCCTGTTTTTTGTTTGAACTTTGTCCAAACTTCGAAATGTTCCATTTTCCATATGGTCATGTTTTCTGAAAATCAGTTATCATTATTTAATAGGCAAATTCTGGCAGCTAACTCTTGCATTTCCATGCAAATACTTACATTGAAAAATAAGAAAAAAATTAAAAGTAGGCTGGACAGAAAAAATGCTGTCCCATAATAACATATCAATAAGGGTATAACAAATCGCATCGCCTAAAGCTAACATTAATGACAATTTGTTACGATTAGTAATGAACGAAGTACTTACCTTTCTGAAA
Source organism: Gonocerus acuteangulatus (assembly GCA_946811695.1). Classification (NCBI taxonomy): domain Eukaryota; kingdom Metazoa; phylum Arthropoda; class Insecta; order Hemiptera; family Coreidae; genus Gonocerus; species Gonocerus acuteangulatus. Next base: position 63,431,939 of record OX328132.1, on the reverse strand, counting down.
TAGGAAATCAATTTTTAGTACTGGAAAAATGAGTTTTTTAACTGCCATATTCATTCAAAGACGGAGTAATGAACTTTGTGGCATGAAATAGCCTAATATAAACAATCCGTAATCCCTAAATATTGGCGTATTTGAGCCGTCATATTCTTGTTTGTAATCTATGTAATACCAAAAAAAATAATACAAGGTTCAGTTAGGTTTTTTTTTTTACATGAATGTTTCTAATTTTCACAAGCTAGATCAGTTAAAAATACCAGTAGTGTTAATTTTATTCGTTGGAAGGGTAAAAATTAAGAGTTGATGTTCTAAGCACTCTAAATCACACTGAACATTCTTGTAGAAACGTGCTAAGATGACGCGGCTCCTGCGACCTACCATTTTGAAGGAAAGTAGGCCTTTTCCATATTACTCTTATTTTCCTATTTCCAGAATCTCTTGCAATAATTATTTTTCCAAGAAGTCTAAATATGAAGATTTATAATTATTCTGAAAAAATTCTGTATAATTGTACAAATAAAAAGTTATGAGAGCCTCCTTCTGATGAAAAAGATTAGCTGGAGGAAGATCTAAGTAAACAGCTTTTGCACATTATTTCTTTCGCCATTTTAAGAACAATGGAAGCTTATTCTAATCATACATCCTTAATATTGTAGTAATGAGCTCCTAACAATTTAACAAAAAACTTTTTAATGATATTTTCTTATTCTATCGCGACACGTCCTAATGAAGAGAAGGTTTGTTTGCTTCCTTCTTGTTGACGCAGGTGTTTTCAACACATTTCAAAAGGCTATCTCTATTTATAAATCCAGGGAAAAAAACAAGAGAAAAATTGGTTTATAATTGAATATGACCTCGGGGAGACCCTAAAATTACTAGTATAAATGGTTTTAATTGTTTTATGTTAATTGACGTTCCATGGGGTCTAACCTTTTTCCTGCGGCTGACGCCATAGATTCTCATGCGGGAGATCCGTGTTCGAGTCCCACCATGATTTTGGGCATCAATTAGTGATGAACGATTCTTGAATATGATTTTTGAGTCGATTTAAGATCGATTCAAAAGATCGATCTCCTAGGCTCAGAAGATCGATGTAGTATGCTCAAATGATCGATCTACGATATGGATCGATTTCACGATTACTTCAATTACCTACGAAATTCGTCTTTCATTTCGGTTAGAATCGATTCACATTCGAAAATTGCCCATCACTACTACGAATCGACCTTAATAAATCGATTTGAATACTTGATATATGAAAAGTATACCTGTGACCTAAACGCTAAGGCTATTTTTGGGGACTCAAGCTTTCTTCGATTGTGCTTTTGTACAATTGGAACAGCCAAACGCCGAACAGGTAGGCATTGTGCACTCAGTAGTTATTCTCAATTAAAATTATTATAAACCATTAAAAAACAAATTAAAACTTCTTGAGAGATGTGGCCAACCAATATGGCCGCCATCGGGTTTTTCCCCCGAATATATATGGTCGTGACAGGGTTTTTCCAAAACATCGCCTCCCCCCTTTCATAACTCCATGATGATAACAGTCTATCATGGAAAAAAATGAACCCGTAAAGCCTGATTAAAATTTGAAACGATTCCAGATAGATCGATTCTTTAAAAGATCGGCCCGTAGAGAGCGATCCTTAAAAATGATCGACCCTTGGAGATATATGAAATTCATATATCGTGTTAAAAAGATCGTTCATTCAAATGATCGTTTCAGATTGCCCATCTCTAGCATCAAGTCACCTCTCCTTCTTCATATCTCATCTATATATGAAAGTCAAGAAAATTATGCAACTTATAAGATTGACAATCTAGCAGCAACTGCAGAATTTGAGGTTCAATCCTGAATAACAACACAAGCGATAGGTATTAAAAAAACAGTTTTGTTTTAAAAAAAGAAAACCGTAATGGATTTTTTTTAATGTTTCGACGACTAGTTTACTTAGAATAACTGATAATGCACATTACTGTTATTGCACTTACGTTCATGAGGTGCCACCCGTCTAAAAATTATAATCACTCTACCATGGAGAATGTTTAAAACCAGATTTACCAGACCAGTCATTTTGACTGGTCTCGCAATTTCAATTCAAAATTCCTGCTACATGTAACATTTGTTTTCCTAAATGATGTTATGGCTTTTGTAGCCATATATATTAGTAACAAAGATATTTTTTGTTGTTGTCATTTATACCAGTAACAGGTCTGGTAAATCTAGTGTTAATGTAGAAAAAGAATCTGCAATCATATTTCTTCTATCTCATCTAATTTTCAAGTAAATTTTAAATTCGTAAAACAAAACGTAACTGGCGTGGTCCCTCGAAATCCATTTTAGCGCGGTTCCACCCTCCCTTCATAGGGAGGAACCCCGCTTATAAGGTTGATCTCATAAAACAATCCGGAAGTGCCGACTAGAAAATTTCGCGTTTCAGAACCCCTAAAGACCGAAAATAACGGTGGTTCAAATTTGTATATATATATGTATGTATATATGTATATATATATATATATATGTATATATGTATATATATATATATATATATATATATATATATATATATATATATATATATATTTGTCTGTTCGCGGATTTCCGGCGTCCCTGATGGTCTGATTTTGATGAAATTTGGTACAAAAATCCGTCGTCCAATTTGAAAGGTCAAGTTCGTTAACCAGCAAAATCCGCGGAAGATGGCGTTTGGGGCGAAATTCGCGCAAAGAAAATCGTAACGCTTACGTTTATGAGTTCATATGCTTGTAAGTACTCGTTTTATATGCATCTTGGGCTAGTGAAACGAATGAAACCATTTTTAAGGCGATAGCTTTAACCGTTTCTGAGAAAATCGGAAAAAAAGTTGTTAAATCAAGTTTTTGGTTTGGTTACTTAGAATCATGGGATTCAGTTAAAACATTTTTTGCATGTTTGAATTTCATCAAAACTAACATGTTAAACTTTTGGTTACGTTTGGAGTTAAGGAAGGGTTAGAATAAAATATTTTATGAACAGACATGAAAAGTTTTGGGAGCTTGTATATACGTATAATTTCATTAATATCTCGAACACGGTTGGGAAATCGTGATAAGTGGATAGAAATTATTTGAAAGCTTTATAAATTCTCTACAAAAAAGATTCTGAAACAATTTTTGATTAGGTAATTGATTTCGTTTATTCGAACGGTTCTTTTTGTCTGTTTTTATTCCTTTTTATTTTTTAATTGCTTATATTTGGATAATGTATTTGACAATAAAACAGATTAGGTAAAATAAGAAAAACAATTCATTGTTAGAAATATAGCTTGCCAAGAGAAAGAGATTCTGTATGCTGTATGTTTTTTTATTTTATTTTTTAATTGATTTTATTTGTAGAATTATTACTATAGTAAAAGAACACAGGAATATGTGAAAATTTTTGATATTTTCCAATTCATTGAAACGTATGAAATGAAGTATCGGTAGAAGAGGATTCTAGGGTCTGGCGGACACGACCAGGTAAAGCCATAAAACACTTTGAACAAAGGCCGAGGACAATATTATCTGTTTCTATTCTAAGCTTTTCAAATGACAATAGGGATATGAACAGGAACCGCGCTAAGATGATGCAGTTCCTGCGAGTCGGACTTTTTATCAAGTATACTTTTGTATGTCAAATATCATTTCACTTACTAAAATATGTAGATTAATACTAGACTAAAACTTTGTATAAATCATAAAGGTGGATGCCATAACCATGGATTTTTGGGGGAACACTCCAGTCATCTTTTTGTTGTTTTTACGAATTTACTTCAAAATTAGATTAGATAGAAGAAATCTGTTTGAAGATACTTTTTCTATATTAAACATTCTTCAAGGTAGAGCTATTATAATTTTTAGACGGCTTTACTACGGCCGTGAGGAAACATTACATTGCAAATTTATAACGATTTAATGACATGTTCCCTGCGAAATCGTTTATCTATGGATATGCTCAATGGATTTTAATGGGTGCGGAGTTGTTTTAAAGCGAATTTAATATCATAAAATTTGCATTTTTTACTTTAATAATTAATCATGAAGATTAGATAGTTAGCCGTCGAGGTGATAAGCAAACATGGAATATTTGGGATTCCGCTAAAAAGAAACCTCAATTCGATTTTTGTTAAAAAAATCTATATTCAGGACGTTTCTTCCTCTGCCTCCCGGCACTTTCATTGGTACGTAGTATCTTATTTCTCTGTTAAAAATTAATTAATATTATTATTAGCACGTATTTACTTGTATACACCTCAATAAATCTGTCTTTTTATGTTTCTATTGATTTTCTAGAACTAATTTCTAGATATACACTAATGTTCACTTTACCTGTTTATTAATACCTTAATTGTTCTAATAATTTAACAACAAATTGTTCTTTTATTATAAGTTGAATTGTATTTATAGACCTGTCACTTATCTTACTTATAAACTTTTTTTCTGTGTATTAATTTCTGTTTTTTTTCTTTTCTTGTCATTTTAGCTGACAAAGGCTACCAAAGAGTAGCCGATATTGAGGTTTCTTTTTAGCCGAATCCCAACTATCCCATGTTTGTTTAATAATTAAATAAATGGGGACTTCGTTTTTAAACAAAATTTGACGAAAAACGCTATTTTTCGTTTTTCCCGTTTTTCTAAGAATTGGAGGGCGATGCAGAAAAACGGGTGGCACCTCAAGAACATGGGCATCGAGAGATCGCGATCTATATAACATTTCTTGTAGATACAAGAAATGTTATATAGATCTCTTGGAACAAAAAAAAGTTTAATTTTGCAGACCAGTGTAATGAAGGATTGAGGTGAATAGGAGTTTTCTATTCGAAATCCTATATAGTAATAGACGGGAGTGGATAGGTGAGCTGGCCGGTGGATCCATCAATATTGATCCTAATGTCGATTTATTATGTCAATCCAGCGGTAGTAGAGGGGAGTAGAGGGACCCTCTAAAGGGTGGAAGCCTTTAATATTTCAAGTTGAAGCGGTAGGCAAACAGCCAGCCTGCCTGATATTAGAATATTAGAGGAGGGGGGCCTTGCCTTGGGGAAAGGAGAAGGAGGGAGGGGGGGTTCTTTCTGAGATGCCCGCTTCCTCTATCTAGTCCAGGATGGATCTCGAATCACAAGCAAATACAGAGAAACTTATTCAAATTGTTAAGTACTATATACTCAAGTGCAACTATTAGTCCAGAACGCATCTGTTTGGACTTGGATTTACAGAGGGAGAAAGCTAATTTATGCGAGAAAAACTCATATAACAGTAATTGATGTATGCTTAAATCGAAAATTCCCGAAGCATTTTTTTTTAAATATAGGAAAAACATGTTTTTTTTGTAAATCCTTTGCTCATAAATCAGAAATTATAGGAATGTTAAAATTTATTCGCTGCTTTACCAAACAACAATAAGTATGAAAAAAGAGTAACAATTAGACATTTTTATATAATTTTTTTGCAGCTTAAAATGCATTTAGGACTTTCATATTCCAGGGGGGAAAATGAAGATTATATAGTAAAACAACCTACCACATTTCGTTTAACTCAGTTTAATAGTTTTTGCCTGCTAAATTTTAAAATACACCTTTTTTATGATCAATACCTCAGACCATAAATATGCCATTTATTTATATCACCAGATTTCACAATAACGTTTCGGCCTTCATGCCATTTTCAAAACCAGCAGCCTCCTTATTAAACTTTTTATTTTAGGCCTAGTCATCCTGGCATATTTGTCAACAAATTTTCTTTAGTGAAGACTTGTGGCTTGTCAATGTAGGTATTATTAATATATGACATCGAAAAACATATACTTATTAGCAAGGTAGGGATTGTCGGGGTTCGGTCACTGCTACTTAATAAAACTACATTTTATCATAAAAATGGTTTTATTGTGCCCTTGTGGCTCAATAAAACCATTTTTATGATAAAATGTAGTTTTATTAAGTAGCAGTGACCGAACCCCGACAATCCCTACGTTGCATCATCCACGGTCAACGATCTCCTCTCAATGGATATACTTATTAGCTTCTAATTTTTTAATTCAACAAGTTTAAAATGTAACTCATCCAACATTATATTTTTTTAGGACCTGGTGTTGGAGCTGTAAAACGTAACATGTTAATGAAATGTAAAAAATGGACAAGTTAGGATAATTGTTGATCTTTACTAGACGCTTTCTATAAAATATTTAGTTGGTGTAAAAAAGACGAATTAGTTTATTAGAGACAATCACATTTTCCCGTTGTTTAGTTATAAAATGAGAAGTTTGATGGTCAATAAACAAATCTGTGGCTTGACTTATAATTTCTCTTTTATAGTTCAGTTCAATTTGTTTTTGCATAATTAAAGACATTTTCAATACTAAATAAATGCTCTTATTTATCCATTCGTAATGTGTAATTTTGAATTTATTAAACTCTATTTGTGATAATATTTGAAATTTCTCATTCCCGAGCCTATTATGGGTGGTATTGTGGAGAGTTTTGTAAGACTGTTGAACGGGTAGGTTTTGTGGGAAGGTTGGTGGGTCTATTTACACAGTTATCTGACGGGCGTAGGGACCAGTATCTCTCGGCTATACTAGATTAGATATAGAGTTTCTTGCTCGTTGGATTCAAGAGCAACCCTCCCTTTATTCTCTAGCCTTTTATACAACCTATCTTGGGGAGATTGAAACGTGTCTCCTTCGTTAATGATAATCCGATGAGCTGTTAGAATGAAATCTGCCAAGAATAAAAATTGACCATAAGAATCTCAAACTTGCTTACTTATTTAAAATGGAATCTTTACCTGAATGCACAATATTTTGATGGATATCTTTCCATTAAAGGGTGAAAGTCACTGGCCCATATATTAACACCTTGCCATATGCAGATCAGTCCTCGTATTTATTTCACTAAGGACTATCTTCGGCTTCGTAGGTGAAGCATTTTACATAGGATTTATGTTCATTATTGATTGATCTCTTATTATTACTATTATTGTAGCATCTAATCTGGTACATTAGCGCCGACATACATGGGGCAGCGCGGAGTTTTCCCAAAGAGCCGTGAGATGAGAAAATTTGGTGGGACTCGAACCCACTATCTTCCGTATGAGAATCTAAAGCGATAGCAACTAGACCACGTGAAGACCGGGTTTTATTGTTGTTTTTTTAAACGTCTGTATATTTCTTATAAAATAAAAGAAATTTAATTCATTCATTCATTTCTGAACCTGGTGGATGTAAATTCAAAAACGTGAGCGTTCGGATTTTTTTCGCTTTAAAAAACATGTTCTGGTGGACGGATTCTGCTAGCTAACGAGCTCAACCTTTTAATTCAGACGACAGATTTTTGTACTAAATTTTATCGGACCGTTTTTGAGACGGTGAGAGAGTGAACAGACAAATTTCAACCACCAGTATATTCGTGATACATTCATATGCGTTCTGAAACATGAAATGTTCTAGTCGGCATTTCCGGATTGCGTCATGAGGTGAACCTCCCAATGGAGAGGGAGGAACCGCGCTAAATAGACGGAAAGAACTCCCCCCCCCCCCCCCGCTGTTTTCCTCAAACTTACCGCCAGATTCAGATATAATGCCTAGTTCTTCCTCTTCGTAAGACAATCTTCATCCTGTACTTATTAATTTTGAATCTCTTATGTTACAAATATTGTAAGTTTTAAATCTTTATCGATCTACCTTTAATTTAATTTCTAGCTATTAAAACACACATTTTCTATATTTATCATTCATCCTTTGTAATTTTTTTTTCATTTAATGTGTTTATAAATTAGTATTAACCCTGTACTCCTTTCATTACAGCTTCGATGAAGGCACGAATTTCAAGCCGAAGAAAACGCATCTCCTTATAAAAAATGTAGTTTTATTAAGGTTCAACACGACTCACCCTGACTATATCTGCCTACGAGTCGGACTTTCTTTTAATAATATTGGGTCAGTTTGACTCATTGTTCGTAAATCCATTGCTAATAGTAAAGCAGACTCAATTCACCTTTTTATTTTATTTTTAAATAACAAATAAAATCTTGCGGAAGAAAAATCTTATTTTAAACATTCCTTTGATATGCAAGTCGCGTTGTTGAGAAATTCGCTTAGATCTCTTGAAATATTTTTGAACCTGTGATTCCCGAACTTTATGAGTCCTCGAGGCTGCACGATGGTGACCAGCATGAGAAAAGATGACCAAACCTGTTAAGAGAGCTTTTAAAGGAAGTGTTTAATTTTAAAAATGAGCAAGAGTGGGTAGGAAGATGCAGGGGTAGGCCTGTGCAAACAGCAAACAGCCTCTTTCCATTGTTTGGACAAGAGAGCGGGGAGAAGAAAAAGTTCCAATACCTTTAACGCAGGCACTTCAAAGGAAAGCGACGCTCCGCCTACTCCCTACCTCTTCAATACATTAGACAAATATTTCAGATTTTAATAAGAAAACTCATTGCTCAAAATAATGGAGTGTAATCGTAATTCTCATATTGATAATTTTGTCGAAACACTGTTGAGATTTACACTAAATTGGAAAGAAAACCTCATTTTACTAATGCGAAGGTAGAATTTCTCAGGGTTCGGTAGCGATATCTTAATAAAACTACATTTTGTTTAAGCAATGAGGGAAAGAAAAACCCCCCCTTGGGGGGAAAAGGGCCGAAACCCTTTTTTGTTGGGTTTCGGCTAAGAAAACAGCAATACGACTTTGGTAAAAATCTGTGTTAAGAACGTTTCGGCTACTCTTTGGTAGCCTTCGTCAGCTAAAAGGAAAAGAAAAACGAGAAAATACAGAATTAATGCACAGAAAAAGGTTAACCAGTAAGATAAATCACAAGGAGTACCAGTAAGGGCTGTAAAACAAGGCCAGAGCTAATTGGAAAGCCTATTATCATCATGTACTTATTAATTTTATAACTGTTTCTATGTTACCCATTTCAGTTTTAAATCTGTATTAATCCAACGTTAATTTAATCTCTAACTGTAACATATAAATAACCATCGTCGATGTATAATGTTTTTCTTTTTTTATCAGTTCTTTTGTATATATTTATATTAGTATGAGCTCTGTTCTCCCTGTTTAATTTCAAGCCGAAACGTCGGCAAATAATAAAAATCATTTTCATATACAAAATGTCGTTTTATTAAAATACTAGGACCGAACCCTCACAAATTCTAACTTGGCATCGTCAACGGTTAACTTCCGTTGCCCTTAGAGATTACCATGATGAGGATAGTCGATCGTAATAGTTAAATTAAACTCCATTTTAGCGCGTTTCCTCCATTCCATATTCTATAACGAGGAAACACGTTCATGACGTCCTCCCGACGGATACACTTTATTGAACGTACTAAATAGATATGTTGCTTACAATTTTTTTTTCATTTATTAGAGTTCTATATCATTATTTGGCTTTGCATAATAATTTATATCATTATAAAGTTGGCACTTTTTGCACGATCGTTATTGCACTTTCCGCTAAGAAATCGTTATTGCATGCCATTCACATTTACACGCCCTCGTATGTTCTCGAATATTGAATTTATATAGTACTAGCTGTTACCCGGCGTGCTATGCTACACCTACTTTCTGCATGTATAAAAGCAAAAATAAATTAGAAACCAAATAATTAATATTAAAATCTAATAAAGCAAATCTATAACTATTTGTTTCGAGCTCGTGATCTCCGAAGAGTGAGGTAGACATTTTTAAACTAGCCTATAACACTCATCGTAACAAGACCTACCAGTTTTTCAAGTTTGCTCAAAATCGGTCAAACAGTGTGGAATTGTATAAAGAACAAACAGACAAACGGACAAACAGACAGACGCTTGATTTATATATATATATATATATATATATATATATATATATATATATATATATATATATATATATATATATATATATATATATGGCGTTTATTTAATTTGACAAAATATAATAATATTTCAATTGTATAATTTTAGCACTTACCGAAGGAATGTAGATAATCAGGTTAATTAATATTAATTAATATTGAGGTAAAAATTAATATTATTTTGAAAAGATTAAATGTAGTAATGGACGTAGAATAATAATACCAAAGAATTTTTTTAGCAATATTAATTTTTTCGAAAATGGTGAACAGTTCTTCATTTTTGGCTATAAAATCGTTATATTTCAATGTATCGAAAACAATCCTGCATACTTTACTAGCAAATATCATCAGGAAGCTGGAGTTAAAATTTGAAGTTGATCGGGTAAAAATTGAAAGCGCCAGCGTATCACCCGATTTGAATAACATAGTTTTGAAAAAAAAAAAAAAACTACTTTAAAGTTCAATGGACTGGAGTGTCTATTTTTTCATTTTTTTATCATTTTGTTTAATAAAGATATAAAATGCCATTTCATCGCAGGCTGGATTGAAATCGGCGTCTCTACGCGTCAGACTACGCTTTCTGAATCCACCGACGAAATTACCTCGTCCTGCGGAATCACGAACAATTAGGTCATGGTGGCCGGAGAGCAGACTGTGCATGTTGAGGTGGGATATCCGTGTAGGGACGCAGCCGAAACATGGCCCCTTTATCATGCTACAAGGACCACTGTAAACCTTGTGGTCCATAGATTTATCCTTGTACACGAATTGGAGCAACACCCAGGCCGTGTAGAATTAACTTGTAAATTTCCCGTGTTCATTTAGTGCTTGACTAATTACGCCCCTTTCTCGTTTATGGGCTCAATTTTCTTACCAAATTTTTCATGAAGCAACCTAGATAATAATAAAATAATGATTAGAAATTTGGCGGTAGGAAAAAAAGAAAAAAATTGGCGGGAAGTAGGAGAAGAAGAAATTTTGGTTACTTTTGGAGTAGGGGAAGTAAAAAAAAAATAATCTATTTAAGAATTTATTTTATTTTAATTCGTGGATTCAATTCCCGCTAGGGGGGTTACTTTTGTTTCGAGAACTACAGTTTTATAAGATTTCCTATAGAAGGAAATGTAATAAACGCAAATGTTAATAATGAATTCCCGCCAAATTTCTGTCGTATGATGACACTTTGTAGGATGAAAATTTTCATGCAAAAAATTTAAATAATCAACAGACGTAAACAGTTTTGTTTTGATTATACGTATAAACATATCTCGAAAGGGGATAGCATTGAAAATGGTTTCCTCACATTAAATTATTCATAAAAAGTGTACATAGTAGCAGTGTATTACGCAAATCAAGCTGAAAATTTATGGAGGATATTTGTACCAAATTTCATAAAAATTGGACCATGTTTAAGCCTGTGAGATAGCGAAGACACAAATATATATATATATATATATATATATATATATATATATATATATATATATATATATATGAGGCGTCTAGAATCAAAATAAGACATATCACTATTTTTACGATTTTGAGATAAGAGTTGATTTTACAAGTTCAATATGTCCTCCATATAATGGTAAAGAAAAGGATTTTCAAATCTCAAGAGATCATAATGTTTTTTAATGCTGAAGTGGTAAGTTGGCTTCAAAATAAGACAAACATCAGAGAATTTTAAAACTAAGTAAGCCACATAAAAAAAGTCCGACTCGCAGGAACTGCGTCATCTTAGCGCGGTTCCAATTTTTTTTTTTTTTTTTTTTTTTTTTTTTTTTTACGGCACATCTACATCTAGGTCATTAGCGCCGACATCCAGGGTGTAGCGAGGAATTTCACCAGCGAGCCGTGGGATGATAAAATTCCTGCCGGAGGTTGGGAATCGAACCCACCATCTCCCGCTTATGAGTCCAAGGCGCTAGCCATTAGACCACGGGAGACCCCGGTTCCTGTTCATATCCCTATTCTCATTTGAAAAGCATAGAATAGAAACAGATAATATTTTCCTCGGCCTTTGTTCAAAGGGTTTTATGGCTATACCTGGGGTCAGGTCCGCAAGACCCTAGAATCCTCTTCTACAGATACTTCATTTCATACGTTTCAATGAATTGGAAAATATCAAATATTTTCACACATTCCTGTGTTCTTTTACTATAGTAATAATTCTACAGATAAAATCAATTAAAAAATAAAATAAAAAAACCAACAGCATAAAGGCAATTGAAAATATTCAAAAGACGTCAACGAATCTTTTTCTCTTGGCAAGCTATATTTCTAACAATGAATTGTTTTTCTTATTTTGCCTAATCTGTTTTATTGTAAAATACATTATCCAACTATAAGCAATTAAAAAATAACAAGGAATAAAAACAGACAAAAAGAACAGTTCGAATAAGCAAAATCAATTACTTTAATGTTTTAAGCACTTATTTCTCCGATTGACGTCGCCTAATCAAAACTTTTATTAGAACCTTTTTTGTAGAGCATTTAGTAAGCTTTCTAATGGTATTCTTTCGTTTACCAAGATTCTCAACCTTTTTCGAGATATTAAGGAAAATATACAAAGTTACCAAAACTTTTTAAGTCTGTTAATAAAATATTTTATTCTAACCCTTCCTTAACTCCAAACGTAACCAAAATTTCAACATATTAGTTTTAATGAAAGTAGAACATGCAGAAAATGTTTCAACTGAATCCCATGATTCTAAGTACCCAAACCAAAAACGGTATTCAAAAACTATTTTTCCAATTTTCTCGAAAACGGTTAAAGCTATCGCCTTGAAAATGGTTTCATTCGTTTTCCTAGCCCAAGAAGCCTATAAAAAGAGTACTTAAAAGCTTATGAACTCAAAAACGTAAGCGTTACGATTTTTTCTGCGCGAATTTCGCCCCAAACTCCATCTTCCAGTGGGCGGATTTTGCTGGTTAACGAACTTTCATATTGGACGACTGATTTTTGTACCAAATTTTATCAAAATCGGACCATTCGTCTTCGACCTAGAGAGCGAACAGACAAATATATATATATATATATATATATATATATATATATATATATATAAATATATACATATATATATACAAATTTGAACCACCGTTATTTTCGGTCTCTAGGGGTTCTGAAACGCGAAATTTTCTTGTCGGCACTTCCGGATTGTTTCATTGTATCAACCTTATAAGCGGGGTTCCTCCCTATGGGGGAGGAAGGAACCGCGCTAAAAATAAAAATTCTTTCAAAATAGATAGTAAAACAGATAAACTTCTCAAATTTGTCAAAAACATTCTTCTGTGATACTTAGAACTTTTAAGAAAATGATAACCGTGTATAAAATTAATCGTAACACTCGTTCTGTTTTTGGTGTTTTCTGAACAAATTGGTCTCAATGATGTGTCTTGTTTTGCTTTTAGACGCCTCATATATATATATATATATATATATATATATATATATATATATATATATATATATATTTGTAATAAGATCTATGGGTTTTGAAACGTTCTATTTTCTAGTCGGCACTTCTGGACTGCGTCATGAAGTCAACTTTATAAGTGGGTTTCCTCGTAATGGAGTGAGGGAGAACCACGCTAAAAACAGTGTTCCAGTAAATGGATTCTGTTAGTTAACGAACTTGACCTTTCATTTGAAACAAGTTTTAATTTTGGTATAATGTTGTATAACTAGTAAGAAAAAGTATGTGTTTACGAGAAAATGGTTCTTTTTCAAACTTTTGAGTCGGCTAGTTAGAAGAAATTTAAAAGACCTAATCTTTATATATTTTTTATTTTAAGTCCAAGGTTTAATAGAACAATATAAATGTATACAGGCAATTTTACAATACATAGGTGGGTTTTGAGTTCTATTTCTCTAAACTATCGGTGAGTCACAAAACGTTACAAAAGTGGTGACTATCTGACGTGGAACCTTGAGGAATGTTATCAGAACCAATAAAGAGGAACAATGGAACAACATGCCTTCCCCTAATCTTATCTACAAGCCATGCTCTGTATCCAGGTTGTTACTAGAACTAAAGCATGTAATTGTAAAATTTCTGAAATACTCGCTACATCCAAAATTATGAAGTGGTAAAAATTTTAGAAATTGACTACGTTGAAGAATCTAGGGAAAGAAACGTATTTATAAATATTTAGTACATGATGTCACCCTGTTTCTCGTTTTATGTAGTTCTTTTTACTAAAAACTCCATTTTAGCTGTAAAAGCAACTAATAAAACAAGGATAGAATAGAATAGAATAGAATTTATTTGGCACAAGTACATTGACATTGCCAAGGATCTGGCCATTTTTTGTTAATGGTTTTAATATTTAATAATAATAATAATAATAATAATGCTAATAGTAATACAATGCCTAAAATAAAGAATAATAGTACAAATTAGAAATTAAAATAAAGCCTGAATAATATAATCTAAAAAATATGAATATACCTATGTACAATAAATGTGAAAGTAAATAAAATAATTATAGAACACTCTTTAAGAATAAAAAAATATTACTTAACTTTACAGTACGGTCAATATTTAGCACATTTTCTAGCGATAATTCGTCCCTGTTTTCCAATATATATGAATGTAAATATTGTTGCCTTTGAATTTTATGCGTTTGGCAGTGCAGCATTAGGTGCTTCAAACTATTATAAATGTATCTATTGCACGACTGACATATTTCGACAGATTTTATGATAATGGTTTTATTTTAAATGGATATTCTCGTATATTCACTATTGCAGACTATCAATTGGCTTATGGCCCTTAACTTTTCAATACTAACATTAAATTGAAGATAGTTGGCTGGTTCTGGATGTGAGAAATTACAGATTAATCTATAGACTGGATTGTATTTTGAGTTAAGCGCCCGGTCAATATCTCTAGGTAATAAATTATTTCTGGTTTTTACTATTATATTATTTCTGTTGGCAAGCAACCTTTGAGGATTATTTAGATCGGTAAAATACTCTTCCACAAAATTTGAAGCTGCAAAAAGTTTTAAACTAATAAAACAACGAACAATAAAAAACTGAGGAAACTAGAGACAAAAAGAACTTTTTTTTAGCGGAAATTAATCACATGGCTTCTTCGACATCCGCTTGTAGAGCACTGTTATAGGGCAACAAGACAATATTGTTTCTCACTAAGGTTTTTTCCCAACCACTAACCTTACACATACAACGATTTCGCAACCGTTTTCGAGATATTTAAGAAATTATAACATTTTTTCAAAACTCCTCCTGCCTGTTAATAAATTCATGGCCATGCGGCACACTAGAGAGATAGTGTGGTCAGTACTATGCTCCGGCCGCCTGATTTTCCTCGCCTGATAAATTAATTAACGGCTGGATAGGCCTAGGGACGGCCAGGGAGGCCGAATCCAACCCATGAACGAAGACACTAGAAGATGAAAATCTTTAGTGCTTGCTCGGGATTTGAATTCACGTCCACCAGCATATTTGTCTAATGCTCTACCACTGAGCTAACCTGCCCTCAATATATCGCCTTAAAAATGGCTCCATTCGTTTATCTACGTTAGTAACCCTATAAAAAGTGTACCAGGAAGCCTATAAACTCAATGTTGTAAGCTCTTCATTTTTTTCGTGCGAATATCACTGTTTCGGAGTGTGAATTTTATTTTAAATCAGATCTTTTTTTTTCTTTTTTTTTTTTTTTAGGTTCACCGATATCTGGGCTAGTAGTGCCGACAACCAGCCGTTGCAGCCGGAAAGGTCTCAACGAGCCTAGAAATGAGAAACATTCCTGACTCGAACCACACGCATGAGAATCCAAATTAGCCACTAGGCCGCAAGGAGACCCAACAAACCATTGTTGTACTTCATTGCGTCAAAGCGGGTTTCTTCACTATGAAAGAATGGAAATAAAAAAACACAGAAAACCAGGAACAATTTCAAATAATCCTAACGTTTCCCTCGCACATAAATGCACATTATACTATCGGTTTTTGAGTATTGAGAAAATAAAGATTATAACTACAGAGCTTACTGGAAAAAAAAACTGTAAAAGAGCACACACAGCCCAGAACATTTCCAATGTTTTAGCTTTGTCAACGAAGAGGAGCGGATCCCGCCGCTGTTTTTTAGTGAAGAAAAAACAGCGAAATCAATTTCAGAGCTTACGAGCTCGTTAAATATTTGAAATTTCTTTTTCAGGCTTGCCCCAATATTTCCCTTGATTAAGGGTGTTTACCCAATAAGTACGATTACTTGTTTAGAGTGTACACGCCATTATTTACCGAGGTCAGGGGTTCAGTTACTTCCTTTCCGCACTATTTTAATCTAATTTAATCATCCCCTTCAAAATAATGCTCACGTTCTTGAAATATTACTTGCATTTTCCCCGTGAGCTGTTCAGATATTTTTGGATAGAGGCCATTCAAATATATGATGTATATATAATGATTTTATAATTTTTGACGAAGCAAGAATCCTAGCCAAAGAGGACAATCGTCAAAGAAGGCAACTCTGAGAGGCCGTCGAAATATTCAAACAACCGAAGACTCTGAACCGAAATGACGGTGTCATCCTTCACCCTACATGGAAGCCCGTTTTCCGAACTATTAAAGAAAAATCGGCCGGGAAGAAACAAGCAAGCACAAAGCAGCAAGACAAAGAAGAGCTTCGACAAAGTTCAATTGGCTTCACGCAGTGTCGGCAAGCCCCGATACAAGAATGAGCACTGAAATGCGCCATATCTAAAGATACCTTAATCTTATAGGTTATTATAAAATAACAAAGTTAAAAAAAATTAAAAGTATGGACCGTCTGAAGAAGCAGAATGGGATTTCTGCGAAATATTACCAAAATAAACTCACCGCTGTAGAATGCCGTACCCCCACTAACAAATCTCCCCAACGAAGAAATCTCAAAAATAATATATAATGTTATGTCTTACTTCCTAGTATGTAATTGAATAAGTTTTAAAATGCTCACTTTCCATATGCCAAGAATTGTAAACCATTCACAAGATAATGAACAAGCAATCAGAAAAGTCACATGACCGTTAATTAAATATTTTTGTTTTTGCATCCTCTTCTCCAAACGTAACAAATCATGTGTGGAAATTTTCATCAATCGCCTTAGCAAATACCACGTAATTCGCCACATGTATCTTCTATTACGTACGTAATCACGAATGCAAATTACAAATGATTGGATCTAATTAATAAATTCTTGCGTCTGTTTGTTTTTGTCTGCGTACAAGCGAGGAATTCATTGCAAACGAAAAAAAAAACATATGTTTATGTTTTATAAAAACAAGACCCACTAAAGAAGGCTGCAGCCCCTCCCCAAATTTTCATTTGATGGCAAAAACTTGTCGTAAAACCCTTAAAAATAAATTAAATAAGATCACTTAGTTCATAAAACATATTTTATTTTACGTGTAATAGCGTTTTAGTTGCCTAAAACTATTCCAAGCTCTAACTTTTTAGTATTCCATACCCCGGAAATGGTCTCAGCCCCCCCCCCCCGAAATTTTCCCAGCCCCTCCCGAAATTATTTTCTATATACGCCCATGATATAAGGCGTTGTGGATGCGAAAGGCGAACTCGACAAAAGGTAGTTTTCAGGAAAATGGGTTTGTATATTATTTCCGTAAGGGGGAACTCCACTAGAGTATATGCAGACTGTTTTTTCGTTGATGGATGTCTCATTGTTCAAATTATATAATAATTAACCAGGAATTAGGGTGTACATAATTTTCAACGTAAAGAGCATTTTATTTATAACATCATGCAGTGGACCGGTAGTGGAGTGTTGAGTTAGCCTTTAGTATCCGCCTTCCTATAGCAGTTTGCAGTCAGCTTTTTAGCGCGGTTCCTCCCTCCCTTCATAGGGAGGAACCCCGCTTATAAGGTTGATCTCATGACGCAATCCGGCAGTGCCGACTAGAAAATTTTGCGTTTCAGAACCCCTAGAGACCGAAAATGATGGTGGTTCAAATTTGTATATATATATATATATATATATATATATATATATATATACATATATATACGTATATATTTGTCTGTTCGCGGCATACGTCAGCGAATAATGGTCGGATTTTGATGAAATTTAGTACAAAAATCTTTCGTCTAATTTGAAAGGTCAAGTTCGTTAACCAGCAGAATCCGCCCACCGGAACATGGTTTTTGGAGCGAATGTTGCGCGAAAAAAATCGTTCCGCTTACTTAATATGCTTGCAAGTACTCGTTTTATAGGTTTCTTGGCCTAGAAAAACGAATGAAGCCATTTTTAAGGCGATAGCTTTAACCGAGAAAAGAGTTTCGAGAAAATTGGAAAAATAGTTGTTAAATAACGTTTTTGGTTTGGGTATTTAGAATCATGGGATTCAGATGAAACATTCTCTGCATGTTCAAATTTCAATAAAACTAATATGTTGAAATTTTGGTTACGTTTGGAGTTAAGGAAGGGTTACGGTTGAGAATAGTGATAAGCGGAAGTTTACCATTAGAAAGCTTGCTAAATGCTTTAAAAAAAAATGTCCTGAAGAAAGTTTTGATTAGGCGATGCCAATCGGAAAATAAGTGCTTAAAACTTTAAAGTAATTTATTTCGGTTATTCGAACGGTTGTTTTTGTCTGTTTTTATTTTTTAATTGCTTATAGTTGGATAATGTATTTGACAATAAAACAAGTTAAGTAAAATAAGAAAAACAATTTATCGTTAGAAATATAGCTTCGAGAGAGATTCCAAGACCTTGTTTGGTTTGGGTACTTATAATCATGGGATTCAGTTGAAACATTTTCTGCATATTCAAATTTCATCAAAACTAATATGTTGAAATTTTGGTTACGTTTGGAGTTAAGGAAGGGTTGGAATAAAATATTTTATTAACAGACATGAAAAGTTTTGGTAACTTTGTATACTTTCCTTAATATCTCGAAAACGGTTGAGAATATTGGTAAGCGGAAGGTTACCATTAGAAAGCTTACTAAATGCTCTAAAAAAAAGGTTCTGAAGAAAGTTTTGATTAGGCGACGTCAATCGGAAAATAAGTGCTTAAAACTTTAAAGTAATTGATTTCGGTTATTCGAACGGTTCTTTTTGTCTGTTTTTATTTCTTGTTATTTTTTCATTGCTTATAGTTGGATAATGTATTTGACAATAAAACAGGTTAAGTAAAATAAGAAAAACAATTTATTGTTAGAAATATAGCTTCGAGAGAGATTCGAAGACCTTGTGACAATTTTCAACTGCCTAGCGGTGGCCATTCTTGGGTTGGCCGACCCATCCAGGTAAGATCATAAATCAAGACTTTTCAAGAAACGTGGAACTAAAACAATAACTGCTTCTATTTTAATCTTTCCAAATGAGACAAGGGATAAGAACGGAACCGCGCTAAGATGATGCAGTTCCTGCGAGTCGGACTTTTTAATTCTCCTATCTATATAACCTTTCTTACACTGCTACAACTGAAGTTATCATTATTTCTTAATTTATAGAAAGATTTAACCCACGAGAGAATGGAATTTATTTGCCATGAAGCACATATTTACAGTTGATTATAACAATGAATTTGCAAGTATACAAGAAACTTAAAATGACAACGAATTTTTAGTTGTTTGGAATAGAGCCTTCTGAGCAGTAGTCGAAGAGTGAGTACGTTTCCATTACATAATTGTATTGACTTATACAGCCCTCCTCAAGAATGAGGATTAAGAATTATCCGCTTCTGTGTAAGTTGGATACTGTCAGTTTCCTGTGATTTGTTATGCCCAATCTATTCCATTTCTTCGAGATGTACGGAACCGCGCTAAGATGACGCAGTTCCTGCGAGTCCGACTTTTTTCATACTCTGTGTATTTTGTGAGGGAAAGGACGGCGAACTCAACATGAAAAATATACATGAAGATTCTCTGAAATGTCTGGATTCGGAATGCGGGTAAAAAGGTCCTCATACGATTAGATAGAAAAAATTAATTTTTTATCATTTAGTTATTGAATGTAATCTCTATATGAGTTCAAAGATACTCATCTTACTCTTTCATTTCTTCTAAATCCGCTTAGATCCTTCTAATAAATTTATTAAAATTCTTAAAAAAATATAAACAAGATTAACCATTTGGAATGTTCTTTCAGTTTACATATATATGTGTATATATATATATATATATATATATATATGTGTGTGTGTTTATATATCTTCCCTATATTTGCTGAAAGTTTTTGTGAATGAATTACTTTTACTCTTAAACAACTGCAATAATTGTTGGAATGGAGTCATATATATATATATATATATATATATATATATATATATATATATATATATATGAACGAGTATGCCGCTTTTCGTGAGAACTCCATTCCAACAATTATTGCAGTTGTTTAAGAGTAAAAGTAATTCATTCACAAAAACTTTCAGCAAAATATAGGGAAGATTTTTCTTACAATGCAGAATATTAAGAGTTCTTTCTCTTCTTAATGTTTCAGAACTTACCAGGGACAAAGAAGTTATGGAAACGTGTCATGATAGCGGTGTCCCTGTGCTTTGTAATTTGTTTCTAGTGTCGTCGTTGGAGGATTGGCATTAGGGATCCCAGACCGTCCCTAGTACCAATCAGCATTGAATCATGAACAGGCCTACTCGGTGATAGGAGCCAATATATAGGACAAATATTTAACTAACTGAAGAAGACTAACGCTCTTGACAAATTATAACATGGCCTCTATGACTAAATTGGCACAACACATAAAAATGAAAAGATAAGAGAGAAAAGGTTCGTTTATATGCAGGGAAGATTTAAGTATTCCATTAAAATAAAAATTATACGTACATTAACTACCAACTGACTACTAACTTACGGCCGACACATTATCAAATAGTAAAACCTTATTGACAGACACACAAAGCATTGTAATAAAACCTCTACTAATACCATACATCATAGACATGTTGACATAAAACAAATTTGATATTTTTATATTATTATATATATGTTCATTGAATATTTGTTAAAAGTTGAACCGCCAGCCGCGAAAACTTATTAAATAATAAATAAATTAATTTAATGGATACATACCAGCAACGGGAAAATAGTACTTACCACGCCAACTATCTTGTGTGTCCTATGGTCAAAAATCAGATACCTCTACAGTATCTACATCAAATTTGAATCCTTCTTTTGGAATGTGCTCTCTTCTGTCGTTATATCAAACTGCTCCATTATTTTTTGTTAATCTGTCTCCGTTCGATGTTCCAATCAATTTTTTTTTTTCAAAACATATCTTTTTCTGATATCTCTATTTTCGTGATACCTGCTGCATTTAAATCTTCATTTATTGTCCCAATCCATTTACTTTTAATCCGTTTGTCTTGCTTTGATATAAATATACCTACAAAACACATGTTTTGTTGGTGAGACAACTTCTCTCTCCAGCGGTGCTGTTCCTCTCCATAGTCCGGGCATCTCATCCTTCGTGTTCATCACCAATCTTTATTATCTTGCCGACCACCAAGGATGGATGGTTACCTGAAGAAGCCGAAGAGAAATACGGCGAAATATAGCACTACGGAATGGAGCAGCTACGCTAGAGCGAGAAACCCTCTCACTAGATATGGGCGATCTGAATCGATCTTTTGTAACACGATTTATCGATCTTCTGAATCGATCTTTCCAAAGAACCGATCTCCAAGGGCGGATCTTTTAAACAATCGATCTACCTAGAATACCGTAAAACAAAGTTTTTTTTTTTAAATTTAAAATATTCAAATATTTAGTCTCACCTCCTTTTACTTAATCTCATTATTATTATTTAAAGGAAAGAAAAATTACAGAACAGGGTCCTATTTCCATTAACAGACATTTAATACAACAATAACGTTACACAACGACTCAATACCTTCAGTTACTCCTACTAGAGGAAAGAATGTGAAAATTAATCTGGCGGCCTTATATAGCTGTGGATATCAACAGACTGGAGAGAATCCAGAGAAGATTCGAGCGATTTCTCGAAATAAAAACTTGTTCTGAGACCACTGTATTACTGGAACCCTTGGAGATCCGAAGACAGCGTGCAGACCTCCAATTCCTCTGGAAACTACTGGAAGGAGAGCTGGATTGTCCTGACCTCCTAGCTTCAATACCTCTTCGTGTTCCAGTCGTCAGACTGAGAACATCCAGCCAATTCAGTCGTCTACTACACAAAACTCGCCACTCTGCATTTAGAGACGTTATTTCTCGATGTTGTGGACTTTGGAATGACAAAAGTCCAAAAAATAAAGACTTTTTTAACGGAGAAATTTCTAAAAAATATTTTAAGACTTTTAAAATCAATATATAGCTGTGATGCCATATTTTATTTATTTATTTCATATTTTAGATATTTATTTATACCTGGATTGTTTTTGTTTTGTAATATTGTTATTTATTTGTCTTTTTTTTTTTTTTTTTTTTTTAAATCTTGTATGACTACAATTTATTGGCCTAGGCAGTGATTGTTTTAATTTGATAATAAATAGATGATAAATAAATGTGGTTTCTGACTGTGCTCTTAATTTGCATAACTATTTTTCTCTATTATTATCAATTTATTCTATTTTTTCATTTGATGAACATATATATATATATATATATATATATATATATATATATATATATATATATATATAATACCCATATATTTTAATATGGTGTAACAGTAATATTTTATTCTGTATTATTTTTAAATGTTTCTAATTTTAGATTACAGATATGTTTTTCATATTTTCAAGTATTCAAATCGACTCATTTAGGTCGATTCGTAGTAGTGATGGGCGATTCTCGAATGAGAACCGTTTCGAATCGAAATGAAATACGAATTACGTAGGTAATTTAAAGTAATCGTGAAATCGACCCATATTGAACATCAATTTATATCGAAGATCCATCTATATCGAAGATCAATCTTCTGAGCCTAGAAGGTCGATCTTTTGAATCGATTCAAAAGTTCGATTCATATTCGAGAATCGCCATCACTACCTCTCACCAACCATGCAAATAATGTCTCTCAAAAGATAAATAATTTTAGGTAACCCTAGAAGAAGATATATTAGAAATTCTGATATATCAGGTCTTTAAATATCAGAATGTGGTGTGTAACATTAAATTGAGGCTGTTCTGTGGGCTTTTGGGATCCATAGAACCCCTATGTTTTTCTTACTATGAATAATGTAGAAATGGGGGAGCTGAGGCGCGATATAAGGTGTTTAAAGCGCGTACTCTCTAATGAGTGACACTAAAGCGGATTCGGCTAGGCCAGGCTTTATTCACTAAACGCCTACAGTAGGATTTACAACTGAATTGGCGCCCATTATTTGACGCTCCCTCTCCGCTAATCCTGGGCTCGGACATGCGCCGACAATGGCACAGGTGACAGGATGATTTAAATCTAGATTATATCCGGCTCAGCTGTTTCTCCCGTCTGTCTGCACGGTTTTGCTCGTCCCAGTAGCTTTGTGCAATAAAATCCTTACATTCCCATATGCTACAAATAAAGCCCGAGTCGCAAGAGCTGCGTCATCTTAGCGCTATTCCCATAACTTTCTTATCCCTGGCGTTATTTGGATAGCTTGGAGTAGAAACAATTAATATTTAGATAGTAAAGAAATACTTCTGTCAGATTTGTGGAAAAATCAATATTTTGGGAGTTTCGACATACTCTTTGGCAGCCTTCTTCAACTAAATAAAAAAATACCATTTTCCTTGCCCTGGCTTTTATGATTCAAGATAAAACGAACGAAGAGAATACTCAAAATAGGTTATCGAACATTTCTGCATTCTCTTTGGCAGC
Organism: Gonocerus acuteangulatus; assembly: GCA_946811695.1. Classification (NCBI taxonomy): domain Eukaryota; kingdom Metazoa; phylum Arthropoda; class Insecta; order Hemiptera; family Coreidae; genus Gonocerus; species Gonocerus acuteangulatus. Next base: position 63,408,269 of record OX328132.1, on the reverse strand, counting down.
CTTCTTCGGCAATAATCTTAAGTGATCAAAAGGTCACTTTTGGCATTTAGACCTTTCCGAAAGTCTGTTTTCTTTTCTTTTTTACGGCGCATTGACGTTGAGGCCATTAACGCCGACATCCAGGGTGCAGCGAGGAATTTTCCCAACGAGCCGTGAGATGAGAAAATTCCTGCCGCCGCACAGTGTAACGTCCAATGGACAAAAACCTAAATTTTTGTTTTCTTATATTTAATTTTTAATCCTCTAACTAAGTTTAGAAACTATTCAAGGAATTAAAATCGTATGAAACTAATAAATATTAGTTTTATTTTTATCAACAAACACATTAGCAGTATTATAAACAAGCTAAAGTCTTTAAAACCTGTTTCATACCAACAATCAGTTTTGTGTGTTTATAAGTCATCCGGAGGAAATTACGTCAAAACTATTCCTTTTTTATCTGATATAATTGATTATGGGTAATTACTCCCTTATTATTTATCCTGCATTTTTCTTCATTGATCTTTGAAATTTTTCTTAAGTACAAAATCTTGATAGGCCATAGCAAAAAAACTTCATCTGAAAACATCCCAAATTTTTTAGAGATTAAAGTTTACCTCAAGTATAATATACTGAGGGTAATTTAGTTTGCCGAAATTTGCCGACTCCAAAGATTTTTATTTTTAGATCCATCTCATAATACAATCTATTTATTCTTCCCAATTTGAAAAAATATGGATAAATCCAAGAAAACGGTATTAATCCTTGGGCAAATGATTCAATTTAATCTGCAGGATGCTCCTAAAGAAATATTAAGCAATTTTAAAAAGACTACCAGTTTAGTCCTATATTATATGTAAAAAATCTCTTATATAAATACTGGTTGAAACAATATATCAACTTGTTCTTAAATTTTATCAAGAAAAAAGATGTTCACGCCCTCATGGCCCCTCCGGCTTCCTTAGAGGGAGACATAAAAAAGAGTTTACAGCGTTGTGTGAGAGATCGAAAAAGCGCCGGGTTCTTCTTATATCTGGCCCAGAGCTTTCTTTACGAAGAGAAAATATAAAAAGGCAAAGGAAAATCAGTCCAGACATTAATGAATGTATAATAGAGGATGACATTAATAATCAAATAGATATTGGTTTCGATATAAGTTTACATTCTCACATGGGCGTAGATTGAAAATAATTTCGGATGGGGTTGGGAAAATTTCGGGGGGGGGGCTGAGACCATTTCCGGTGTATGGAATACTAATAATTTAGATCTTGGAAAAAAAAAAAAGATCTTGGAAGAGTTTTAGCCAACTTAAACGCTACTACACTCAAAATAGAATATGTTTTATGAACTAAATGATCTTATTTAATTTATTTTTAAGGGTTTTATGAAATTTTTCAAAATCAAAATTTCGGGGGGGGGGGGGCAGAGCCCCCCATTAAGGACTCGGAATTAACAAATTATTTAATAATTTCATAGAAAATGGCAAAATATTCTTCTTCTATGGCAATATTACTCTAAGTATAATTTACTACTATACTATTACTACATTATATGTTACCGCTATAATATATTTTATAATATTGTTATTAATACTATTATTACCTGCTATATTATTCCTATTAATATTACAAATATTACAATTAATATTATTATAGCCGTATAGTATGCATTATTATACTATTGTTACCTTGTTTTCAGTTGATTTCAATGAATAAAAATGTAGTGGTTAATGATTTTTGTCCATAATCCTCACAGTCCAGGCAACCAAGGCTTAATAACAGCTATAGGTGGAAATTTTTGGAACACAATTTTGGATTTCGTGACTTTGTTTGGGCTGGATAGGAGGTGAACACATCAAAAGTCCTCGTCCGTAAACTTTGTGCCGGGGGGGGGGGGGGGGTTTAGAAGGTCCCACTTTTCGGGTGAGACTTTCAAGAGCAGATATTTCGAAAACTACAGATATCTCGAAAACCTTTACTCGACGCAGGGGTTCCGAGATATAAGTGAAAACCCGAAAAATGGGACCTTCTAACCCCCCCCCCCCTCCCCCCGGCACAAAGGTTACGGGCGAGGACTTTTGATATGTTCACCTCCTATCCTGCCCAAACAAAGCTACGAAGTCAAAAATTATGTTCCAAAAATTTCCATCTATAACTGTTCGTTGCCTGGACTATCACTTCGTTACAATGTGCGCCGGTGGGAATCGAACACCCCGCTTATGAATCTAAGGCGCTAGCCACTAAACCGCGGGGAGCTTCGTCTGTTGTTATCCGAATCTCAACTTATATTTCTACCTCGACGGCTAACTATTTTCATCCCATTATTTAATATTTGTACAAGTTGACTCGAGTAACGTTAGAAACTATAATAAATATCTTACCATATCCACCGTAAAAAGCTACATCTTTTCAGCTAAATTTACCTGCATAAAATAAAAATAGGGCATTTTTTGCAACCATTTTAATATAAATTGGGTCGTTAAGTGGTTAAAAAATAATATGCAATTAAGTAGATCAAATCAATAAATTAAGATGTCAAACTTCTTGAATCCGTATCTTGACTGCTTCCTCGCTGCGAAGGATTAATTTCTTACATCTGAGGTTTGATTAGCACATGATTGAAGCAAATTAGCTAATAAGGAAAGCAAGCATTGACTGAAATTGAATGTTGTCACACAAGCTAAATTAGCTTGTAGTATTCCGCCGAAGCAGCATTTTACACACCTCATGTCCTGTTCATGGGCTTAGTACGTTATCCACTATCAAACACTTATCATCTTAGATGAGTACATTTATTTTTATTTTCTAATTTTTTTTGTACTAATTTTTTATTTAAATTGTAATGTCCATTATAATTACCTAATAATTTTAAGACGGTTTATCTATAGGTTACCGTTCTTTTCTAGCCAGGATAGAGCTAATGCCTTTTCTTTTTTCCAAAGAAAAGCCACCTCCCTAGTGGGAATCCAACCCCATGCCCCCTTAGCACAAGTGCTCACGCCTCACCACTCACGGCCACCGGGCCTCCCTAATTTTGTATGGAAGCAAAAAAAAAAGACGGTAAATATTTTAAGAGCAAAAAAAAAAAATGATCAGCTGCATGGAATCTATTGGCTGAATTTTATGTATTTTGGTATGCTGAATTCAAAAATGGCCGTCATATTTGTCCTGTAAGTACAGTTTTTCTTGCAAAAGGTGGGGGGGGGATAAAAAACACAAAACTGTAGAAAAAAACCATTATCATTTTTATATGTACAAACTAAAAAAAATCGTTGTTATCAATTAAACACAAAATGCTTAAAACATCCATTCATCATTTGTTACGACACGAATTTGGGAATCCTTACAAATCCCCTTCTTTCATTTCATATAAATCCTGGGGGTGTTATGCGTTACCTATAAATTTGGCCTCATTGGCAATTGCTTTAATATTATCAGAAAACAATATTATTTTTGAAGGTTCTAACACATTTTTTATAAAAAGTGAAATTAATACGTTAAAACCATCCAGATTTATTCTTAAACAGCCCCGGTAATATTATAAACAAATAAATGGTTAATGAAAATAATAAGGTATAGATTAAAAAAAAACCTCGTTAACAACACATAAATCAAAGGGCTAATAGTACCATTTGTTTTGCTATCTTACGCCCTCTAATAAGATGTGAATAAGCATTGTGGTCATCTGCAAACATCAACATCATATACTAGCGCCAGAAGCAAACCCGTGTTCAAAACAGGTATTTTCTGAAAGAAAAATAGTTATCGAATAAAGTTTTTGGTTAGGGCACTTAGAATCTTGGGATTACGTTATATTTTTTTCTGCATGTTTAAAACTCATATTAACAGAGATGTTTAAATTTTGGTTACGTTTGGAGTTAAGGAAGGATTTGAAAAAAAAACATTTTATTAAGAGATATGAAAAGTTTTGGGAACCTCGTATATTTTGATTTTTTTTGTATTTAACGGCGTATCAACATTAGGGCTAAAAACTCCGGGCTGTCTACAGGTTGCCACCCTTTTCTATAATGCAAACAGCACGTGGTCGGTCACGCATTCAGGTACTGACCACGCCCGACGTTGCTTAACTTCGGTGATCTACGGGAATATTTTCCTTAATATCTCGAAAACGGTTGAGAATCTTGGTAAGCGGAAGGTAATCATTCGAAAGCTCACTAAATTCTCTACAAAAAAGTCGCATTTTGAAAAAAAAGTCCTTAAAACTTTGAAGAAGTTGGTTTATCTTATTTGAATAGTTCTATTTGTCTGCTTTTATTTCTTGGTATTTTTGTAAAATTCAGAACATTTTTTTTTCCTATTTACCTTACTTTTTAATGGGTTGTTTTTATTTTTTAAATGCATCGAACAGTGAAATGAGTATTCTATTTTGTATTACCGCGAGTGGTAGGGTTGAGCCACTCTGCTGTGATCTACCTGTTCGGGCCCTATTGGACTATGCTATGCTTGCAACATAGCAAGCAGGCTTCTCCTCTACCTGCGGAAATCCTTTACTAATGAAACTAGGGATATGTACGGAACCGCGCGAAGATGACGCAGTTCCTGCGAGTCGAACTTTTTTAGTTATATAGGGGTTGGGTCCCTGTGAATGTTACTTTGGCAAGCGACTCTGGAGGGACTCACCTTACTCAACGCGAGAACTAAAACAGCCTACGGTGTCGAAAAAAACTCATATAAATGCCATATTAAGGAAAAATAGAGCAATTGATTTGGGCTTTGGGTGAGTTGTAGATTTGGGGGTGATACATATTGGAAGGGCGGAGTCCCAGCGGGCTGATCGGGTGAATTGTTGATAAGGGGAACCGATTTGGGAGGGATAGCCCCGCGACAAATCCCAGCATTTATCGCTTCTCCGTTTAATTGGCCCTGTATAAATGATGAGGAGGAAGGGGGGAGACATAACAAGCTGCCCCCTGGCAGATGGGGCCCTGTCAATCAGACCACCGCACACACACTGACACATGTGCACTCACACACAGAGAGAAGCTACACGCAAAGAGCACACATAGACACAGGGACATATGCACATGCAGACCCCAGCTAGAAGAACTTACACGACCACACGGGGGAAGATTTTAAAAGGGGTGTGGATACCACATGTCCGCCCCTCACGAGGCTAGACTCTCCCGTTGTGCATTATATTAATTAGGGATATAGTACCAGTCTTACTTGTTGTACTTAGGTTGATTGCCCACTTGTCCACCCTACATCCCTATCGAATCCTTTAACCTTACTGGAAGAATTATCGCTTCACGCCTCATCCCAAGGGTTGCCGAACATTGACAATGTTTAAGGTCATCGATGATATCGCTCAGCAGATATTAGTGGTTTACATCTTATTACACGTACAGGAGTAGCTCTCATAAACAATCCAAGTTGCTAAAAACACCGTAAGCATAACCAATGATTCAAAAAGTTACCCTTTACTCCGTTGCCTGGCCCCAAGAATGCACAATAGCCCGAAGAAGCCCGAGAGGAATTCAGTAAAATCTCACCTTCACACCAACTAAACATACACACACACACACACACACACACACACACACATATATATATATATATATATATATATATATATATATATATATATGCAATAGCCCGTCACGCAAGAGCACACTTGTCAAAGGGACGGCTAGATTCCCGAATAATTTGTTTAAGTAAACCTAGGCGGCCGGGGGACGCACAGTGGAGCCAAACGTCATTTCGTGTTTCAAAAAAGGCTACAACCTCTAAATCTCAACCTATATCAATGCAATTTGTTAAAAAGGACAGCTAATTTCTGTTAAGCCAGATTTTTGTTTTTTGTTTTCCTTGTTTATTAAATTACGTGTAAAGAATTCACGAAGTTTTACAATTGAACACAAAATAATATTTTATTTGTCATCTAACTTAATATCAGCACTGATACAGTCGAAATTGAACATTCAAATCCTGATTAGACTTGGAAAAATCAGAAAGTCAATTTATCTTAATATTCAAAACGTAAATTTATCTTAATTCAAAATGGTATTAATTGAAATAATATGATTTTTGATTTATTTAAAAAAAAAATGGCAAAAACTTATTTCTTCATAAAACTCACAGTGCAGAGAAATATGACAGATATTTTCTTCCATTCCGCAAAATGCGCATTTTATCTTTAGGTTTATAATATAAGACAGGTGTTTTAAAGTGAACCGACAAGTTTATACTCTGGTAATTTTGAGGATATTCTGTTAATACTGTAAAATGAGTTTTCTGGAGTCATCAAGAGATTAAGGTAAGGTTTTCCATTTTGGGCTCAAACAATAGGGCAAAAGGACGAATTGGACCCTGTAATGCGGAGGGTGAATCACTATATTATCTAAGATTTACATAAAAGAAGGAAATTCATACATAATGTCAAACAAAACATTTCTTTTTTCTTTGCCTAAATTATATTTGTACTATGTAAGTAGACAATATCTGTTTTAAATAAGTTTTAAAAAAAAAAAGTATGTAAGTTAATTATATACGCTTTCGGGTAATAATGCAGCACCACTGATCATATATTAAAATATATGTCTGAATATTTAAGCAGTTCTTCACAACAGTTTATTTGTTTATGGTTGGTTCAGAACAGTTTATTCAGAACAGTTTTAGCACGACGCGAACAGACGTAGCCTCGTTGACGCACAAATATCGAGGTCAAAATGACACAGGTGTTATCAAACCTGTATTACGCTGTTTAACTCGTTCGCTTATTGCATTGTCTCTGTCACGTAGGCAGTCCGTGCTTCGAGTCATTAAAAACATTCAGGTCTACAGGATGTTAACAATTATTAAATGTTGAAGAAATAAACCGTTAACATTTATTTTGTAATAAAAGGAACACAAGCATATATATATCAGTCCTTTATATCCTAGGCCACAAGGGCCCAGAGGGGCAGATAATGTAGAGAAATCAGATTCTTGACCATACTGCACACTAGGGAGAGTTTGGTTAGTACCATGCTCCTGCCGCCTGATTTTACCCTTTGCAGGTACCAATTAGTTATTAATTAAAGGCTGGGTGAGCCCACGGACGATCTGGGGCCCCAAATCCAATGACGACACCAGAAGATATTGCTCTACCACTGAGCTAACCTCGCCCATATATATATATATATATATATATATATATATATATATATGCAGTGCTCCTCCACTGGAGAGAGATGCCGTATGACCAACACACACACACACACACACACACATACACACACACACACACACACACACACACATATATATATATATATATATATATATATATATATATATATGCCATTTTACACTCTCTAATATGATGTGAAAAAGCACAGTCAATCAATCAATTGGAACGTCATCTGCAAAACCATGATCAAGACACAAACATACACACACACACACACACACACACACACACACACACACACACACACACACACTCACACACACACACATATATATATATATATATATATATCCCTTTCTATGTATTTCTGACCAATAAAGTACATTCACTTATTTGGAAATATGTGGTCTAGGTAAAAATAATGGTACTACTTTTTCTCTTTTGTAACTCTTTATTCTATGACTGTCCTACATGCTTTGTGGCCTCCATGCCACCCCTTGAGGGGCCATTAAATCCTAAACAATTTTTTAAATACATCCAATAAAATACTTTTCGTTAATATATTATACATAGTTACGTTTTTAAAATTCACATCTAAATTTAAAAATGTTTGTTAAAGCATAATAAAAATTGTTCAGTGTACATACCCTGCATGCAGAAAAAAAGCTTTCTATGTGTGTCTGTTTTTAGGATAGCGGTCAAAATTTCTATTACAAACTATTAGATTTATTCGCTAAGCAGGAAGTTAATATGCCCAAATATTTAGGAATATGAGTCCTTAAAGAAATCAAAATCAATCCATCCATTAGTAGTTGGGGTTAACTTCAGATCAAAATTAAATAAAAAAATGCTAATTGATTCAGCTGCCCATTAATAATTTAAATGAGAATAACTGTTAAAGTTATTTCGTATTAATATGTGTGGGTCCCAAAAGTCAAGATGGCTTAGTGACATTTAAAAAAAATGGTTGGATACAGGAATGGGTTGTGAACATCGTAATCTGGTGGGCGATAAAGAGATCAAAGTGATTTTCTTGACAGTTGCTGCCACCTAGCTTCTCTTGAGTATTGTCACTTTTGTATAATTAATTCCAGAAGGAAATTAAAGGTATATGTGCGGATTCTCCAATTCTTTTGCATATTAATCATAAACCGGACGATGTAACTATTATTTGTCATCGATAATAAACAGCTAAGGACCTGAGGACTCGTCCAGTATGATCCGAATTGTAAAAATCTTGTTTTTGCTATTACCACATACGATAAACTTTGACTCAATTTTTCTCAAAACATTTAGTTTGTTGGTTAGACTCTAAACAACTGCCTTCCAGAGAAAAATACTCAGTCATGCAGCTGCTGCGTTACAGTCATTTTCTATCTGATAACATGATCGTGACGAGGGTAAAGCTGATTTTTTGTGAAAAGTAAGGAGAAATTATGCAAAAAAAAAAAAAAAAATCGGTAATTTTGTCAACTGATTTGAGTGACATGAACATTTCCGCCACGGAACCTGGAGATTCTGTTAATCTTTGGTATTATTTAGACTTCATTTGACAATTTTTTTCTTAAATGGAAGATTATTTTAAACGATTTTTTTTTCAGTAGTACCAAAATATTTAATCCGTATTTGATTTATTATGTTTGGTTAATTATGATATTAAGGGGTTTTGTTACCGGATGACTTTTATATCAACTACCCGATGATGTTTTCTTATATAACCTAATATAGAAATCAGTTTACGTTTGTTGTAAAAACGTTGCTCTCGAGTATTCCACAAACAATTGCCTGCAATTACAAGGTTATTATATGATTCATTCAGTGTAAGCTCATTAAAGTACAATATTCCACCGAAGACCGCGATTTTTCAAGTTTTCTTTCTATAAATCTGCCAGAAATTATCTTCAACAGCCCATATAGGATATATATGTAATCTGTATAGGTTTTTTGATACGATCCCATAGTCAAACGTTTGGCGAACAGAACAACCATATACTCCTACTCAAAGCACTCTGCTTGGCATCTCCACTCCCTACAAAGAAATAGAGCAAAAATATTTATTATTAATGGATGAAAATTTAAAAAAAAAAATAATAATAATGGTTTTGAAAAAGAAACTGAAACATACGCTAAATACAACCCTTTTAAAATTGTAAGCACAATTTGTTGGATTTTCTCCGACTGTGATCACCTTATCAAAAATTAACATAAGGTGTTTTTTTCTAGGAAACACATGAGGGTTTGCGGATACGAAGGGCGAACTCAACATCCGGTAAAAAAAAAAAAAAATCCCATCCGAATCTAGACGCAACAGAGAATCTAGTCAGACAGTCCTTTTTACCTGAGCCCTCCTAAATTCTAAATCCAAAATATGTGCTAAAATATAAATTTTCGTCCTATTATAACGACGTTTGGGTTTAGATGGGCCCGTGGCGCATTCATTCGTGTATCGAGGGAGTGGTTTTCGACGAAACCGCATTGGTCGTTTCCTAAATGGGCACTTATGGGATGAACGGGGGAAGCATTAAAATTGATTTTCATCGTAGTGAAATTCAAAACTACACTTGCGGTATTTTATATTTTTTTATAGCAAACAACATAAATATTTAAAGGAAATTACGAATATTTATTATTAGTGTTGAAAAAAACCAACAGTTATATGTTCCGTTCATATGTATCACTCACCTATTTTTTTAGTTAAGAGTAGTGACGAGCTCTTCAGAGAATTACTCCTTATCTTTCTTGCTGATAAGGGGACGATAGCAGCAAGCCGCCATATATACATCAGGCCAAGTCGCACAATTCCTTGTTTTTTTATTTAAAAAAAAAGAAGGAAAAAAAGAGACAAAGAAAGAGATAGAAGGAAAAGTCCGACACAAAGAAACTGCGTCTTCTTAGCGCATTTTCGTGCCTTTCTCATCCCCAGTGGCATTTGGGAAGTTTGGATTTCCGAACCGTTTTCGGATATTAAGGAAAATATAGGAACAGCCCAAAACTTTTCACGTCTCTTAATAACATTTTTTTCCAATACTTCTGTAACTTCAAACGTAACCAAAATTTTGGAGTTTGGAAGAATTGTAAACATGTAAAAAAATATTTAAACTGAATCCCGTGATTCTAAGTACCCAACCAAAAATTATATCCGAAATCAATTTTCCACTTTTCCCGAAAACGGTTACACATCTCACGTTAAAAATTGCTAAATTTGTCTTCCTATGTCAAAGAACCTATAAAAAGTGTACCTACAAACGAAAAGCCCTATGCGCAACGATTTTTGTCGCGCGAATTTGACCACAAAACCGTGTTCCGGTAGGGAAATTCACTCGACATTTTAAATTACACAAAGTATTTGTGTACCAAATTTCATCAAAACCGGACCATTTTTGATCCTGTTAGAGAGAGAAAATAGACAAAAAATCGCACAACAAGTAATTTTTGCGGACGAAGAAATAAGTGCTAAACGGGTTTTCGTCTGTGTTGACAGTAAAATAAGTATTTTAGTAAAGAAGGTAAGGAAATGAGAAACGTATTGGGTATAGTATTTTCAAGAGCGAACTTTGAGAAAGAGGATAGAGGAATTTCCGCTTAGGATACTGTCCTGTTTCCTTTTGTGGTGCCTAAAATCTTACTTCTCTTTGATATTTCATTTATATATTTTTCAAGAAATATCAACTCCTATCAATAAATGCTTCTATTCCTTTGCTAATGGTACTAGTGATATCAAAGGAAGCGCGCTTAGACGCTTAGCTTTTCGATAGAGCGGTATCATTCAGAGAAATCTAGTAAATCTAGCTAAATTGGAGTAATTTCTGCTTAGGATACGGTCAGTTTTCTGTTGTGGCGCCTAAGATTTACATTTTTCATGCAATATGAAGACAAACATTTACTTTTTTTTTAGTGCCAAATGGCACTAGGGATAAGAATTTTACTTTAAATTTATTTAAAAATTAGTGTCATTGTAATATATAAGTTTGCAAGTGCTTATCTTAGTAAGATACGAATTTCCTTAATTAATTATATCCATTTACAAGATCTAACTACGACCCAAGGAGAAATATAGAATTTTTCATTTTATTTATCAAATGACAACAACTCATCGGTTGAGCACTCTTCACATTCACTCAAAGTAGGCCAAGATAAGATAAACATGGTATTCCCTTTTTTGCCTTTGTCATGTCCACTATAGAATTTGCAGATAAGACAATAATGATTATGTCTAGTTGTCTACATTTAGTTATATACAATATCCATCATAACATTAGTTAAATAAAAATAATTAAATCGAAATTATCATGTCCTGGAAGTCCAGATCCCAAGCCCATCTAAAACTCAGACTAGGAAATCAATAAAAAATCATCTTCGCAGGAACTCCATTAATAGAGTCATTTAGAAAGCTTTGAAAAGACAGAGTTAATATCTTGTTTTGATAATCCGTAAAAACATTTTATTTTTGTAAAAACAACGCGGGCCTCCCCGTGGTCAAGTGGCTAACGCCTTGGATTCATATGCGTGAGATGGGGGTTTGAGTCCCTCCAGCAGCATGTATTTTTTCTCATTTCAGGGCCCGTTGAGAAAATTCTCGGTGCACCATAAATAAGATAGTAAGCTTTTGAATGGTTACCTTCGACTTACCACGATTTTCCAACCGTTTTGGTGCTATTTAAGAAAATATATGAAAATGTCTAAAGTGCTCATGTATATATATATATATATATATATATATATATATATATATATGTATATATATAACTAAAATGAACAAAATTTGCTTTTAATCACATTTTTAATTTAGGAAATTCATATGAAAAATTCTTAGTTAATAATAATGGACGCTAACATTGTTTGATTGTATTGTCATATGAGTTTCCTAAATTAAAAATGTGGTTAAAAGCAAATTTTGTTCATTTTAGTTTAACGATTCTTAAATTTTGGGTTTTTTTTTATAGAACGTGGCGCAATAAGGAGGCAGCTCCAAATCAGTAAACCTGACACCACCACTCTAAAAAAGGTAGAATAGGGTCCTTATGGACTTACTTTCATATTTAAGTCGCTATGTTCTGATAAGAAAAAGGAAAAGATATTAAGAGACAAAATTTTGAAACAGTTTTTTTTTTTAATTTGCCAAAAATATAAAAGAAGGAGCAGCCTCCTTATTTCTGCACGCCTTTTAATTGATGAGAGCAAACCTTCCATTAAACTTTAAATACAATTGGTCCCAGGAAATGATTTAATTTAATCTATAAATCCGTAATTACGAAATTAAGGATTTTAGAATCCTATAAAATAAAAATGAACTGTCAAAAATAGGAATTTTAGGTATATCGCTTGCATTAAATAAAAAAAAGCAGTACAGGAATGGTTGGTATTCGACAAAGAGAAAACGATGAACACCTATCCATGGTTTCTTGTGATCTTCCCACCCAAACCTAGTGGCGAAGAAGGCTGCCGTAGAGCATCCCGAAATGTATGCAATAAAGATATTTGAAGTGTGGAATTACTAAGGGATCTAAGTGCCATTTTACAATTTCTCATTTTTTGGCTGAAAAATAATTTATGCTACTGCGCCAATGCCCAGCTTAAAAATCTACGTGCTACGTTTGTTGATTGTAGTTATTTGTTAGCGGTTGCAGGGCATTGGCGCAGGAATGTAGATTACTTTTCAGTCAAAAAAATTGTTAGATCCCTTAGTAATTGCACTCGTACTTTATGAAACCTGATGTTTTTTTCTTAGCATTCCTTGATTTTATACCACCCTAACGGCTGACTATTATCGTGTCATTAAACATATTTTGGATTTTTAACTTGTACATATTTCATTGATAAAGGTACTTTAACATTTTTTCAGTGTATTTTATTTTAGTTTTTTATTAGTTAAGAGTTTATTATTCATATATACAGATTACGTTAAATATTACTCGATACTTACTAAATAAACTAACTCATTTCATTTCAGGCAAGCCAAGCTTATGTGATGAGCACAAAAGTCCCACTAAAACCTTTAAGCAGTTCACTATACATAAACATATGAATAAACCACTATCATGTAGAAAGTAAATAATAATTACAGGGAGGTGCTAATGACCTCAGCAGTAGATGCACCAAAAAAAAAAAAAAAAAAAAAAAAAAAAAAAAAATTACAGGGCTAAATTTAATAATGGTGGAATATATGATGCGATAAACCCAACTCATTAATCGAATTTCGAACGATCAATAACAAACAATTCTTCATGACACCAGAAACACGCACACCACAACAAAGTCCACCGGGAGTTGCAACAGCAGTTGGGAATTTTTTTTTTTTTAAATTGCTCTAAATACAAGCAGAACCTCGTAGACATGACGGCTAACTGTAACTAAATGCGGTTTTTAGCCCAGATAAAAAGCTCTAACAATCGCTGATCACTTGGGTAAACATTTGTGGAAACTCTTTTTGTTATCTCAACAAAAACACACAGCCGTTCGGTTATTTATTTAATTCTAAGTGCTTATTTGCTGAACGTAACCCCATAATATTATTTTTATCATAATATTACTAATTATTATTGACATTTTCATGAGTGAATAATCTTATTTAATCTTTGCCTTAACTCCACTGTTGTTACTTATAATACTTCCTTTACTCCTGTTGAGTAATTTGTATGTTTCATTAACAACTTCCGAAAATAATTCCTTTTATGAATGACTGTCTCTTCAATTCAATCAATATTTGGATTTTTGTTTGTATCGTTTTGATCTTAAACAACCCACTTTTATCAGGAGTAAGATAATTATTAGTCATAGTAAAAGGTTCTTTTATTTATCTAATAAAATTGTTGGTTTTGTTTGGTTCCTTTCACTGCCACCAGAGCTCTCTCAACGAAGGATCTGCATGCCTAAAATATTATTTCACCATACTCTGTTATATAAATATATCTTCTCGACATTTGATATATCTATAAATACAGTTCAATTTTTTTCATAATTATTAATTTATTTCATATCAATTTCTCGGTAAACCTTTCAAACATGCACCTACATAAAATGATTTCATGATTATAAAATTCATTATCGCCCAACTTCTGGCATAACATTTCTTTCCATGTTTAACAGTAAAACGTCATAATAACGTTTTTTTAAGGTTCGAAGAAAAAACTTCGGAGATGTGCTCTTACAAGCAGAACGAAATGCTAGAAAAGTGGAAAAAATGTTTTTTTAACTAATTTCGGATTGGGCACTTAGAATCTTGGGATTCAATTGAAATATTTTATAAGTGCTTAAAATTCATCTAAACTAAAACGTTTACATTTTGGTTGCATATAGAAATAAGGAAGTATTCGAAAAATAATATTTTATTAATAGGCATGATAAGTTTCGATATCTTCGTATATTTTTGTAAAAATCTAGAAAATCGTATTAAGTGGAAGGTGGTCACTCAAAACCTTACTAAATTCTCTACAGAACAGTTTTTTGTATTTCAACTCACTTTTTAGTTAATTGTTTTTTGTTTTAAATTGGATTTATCATTAATTTTTTATTTATTTTTTTTTAGTGCATATTTTTCTAGGATCATTAGCACCAAATTATGATTAAAATTAATATTTTAGTAAATGAAAGGAAGAAAATGAGAGACTCGATGTTAACATTTTCTTTTTGGAGGGAACGTTGAAAAGGCGGGGGAGTCATTTCCGCAGTTCCTGCGATTTGGACTTTTTACATATACTTTCTTTGAAGTACTTTATTGTTTTAGTCCAAGGCCAATTCAATGCGTTTCTCGTCAGCGCATGACGCACGAGCAGTGAATCACCATTGTTACAAATTCAAGTACATTCTTATCTCCCATTTTCCTTACATCGACTTATTTTTGATAAAAAATATCTATAACAATTAAAGCTATATACATAGCCAAACACCACCGATCTATAATCAGCATTTACGAAAGATTTTTGTAAATATACGAAAGCCCCAAACTTCTCTTGACGGTAGATGACTTTTTTTTTTTTTTTTTTTTTGCATTTCTTACAATATTCCCAACATGAAAAACCTCTACCTACACCAACATTTTCCATTTATTAAAAACATCTTGCTAAAACTCTGTACTGCCTACAACTAAACTTTTCTTACCTGCCTCCCTTCCCTTATCACCACACTTTTATGACACCGCCCTCCAGCCCTTGTTTCTTTAAGCGGCCCCTACACGGTCAGTAATAATGACATTACCTTATCAAAATGACAGTAATAATGATAGTGTAAGGTGGACAGAATTGGAATGACGAACAGTAATGATGTGAATCCGAATTTTCTGATCTCGGCTTCATCATTACTGAATGTGGAGGGGATACTGTCATTAGTAATGATGGTGTAGGGAGCGCTACACGTCATTAATACGTCATTACTCAGTCTATCTCGAGCTGTAACTAGGTGAAACAGATGTAAAGGTTAGATTGAGTAGAAAGGGCAAAAAATAAGATACCTTGGTAACATTATAGTTATAAAATAGTTATAAAAGTTATATATATATATATATATATATATATATATATATATATATATATATATCAAAGTAACGAATCCGCATTAAGTCTAATTAAAATATATCGTAGAATAAAATATATATAAAGTCATCTATAAGGGACCAACAACTTTTCACATTCGTTACTTTGCATTTGTATCGACGATATAAAATAGGTTGAAAGTGATTTATTTTTTATATCGACTTTAGAAAATAATGTTGACGTGATTCTTTTACCAATTCATTTGTCTTATAGAGTAGATAAGAAGAAAATATAATCGTTAAACTATAATTTATATTTCGTCAGATATATTCAAAAATATGCTTACGTTTTCAAGCAAACTAGTATTATACATTTTTTTACACCAAAAATAACAGCAGATTTAAAATCAGCACCCCAAGAAACCCTAACGTGGTGAATAATATTGAAAACAAAAAATAATGATTTTTCCCAATCTGGAAGAGAATAAAAATTTGTAAGCGAAAAAGTAATGTGACGTTTTGAAATTCAATATCTCCCCTTGAGATAATCCGATTTTTACGTCATTGAAATCTTTCAAAAGAAGAAGGACTCCTTTTTCTAACCATATAAATGACTATTGTATTATCTCATAAGGTACTTGCGAAAAATGGTTATCCAAATGAAAATAAAATGTAAACTTTTTTGCACATAACCTCGGTCCCAGAACACTTGGAAACGCCCCGATTGGAAGGATATGTGTCATATTAAGGCCTTTACGAACGTTTCACGTGTTTTTTTGTGGCTAGTGTCGCAATTATATCTACACAGGCGACTTTGCGAGGATCCATTATTAACAAAACGCTTCTGTCACGGAGATCACAATGCATACTGAAGAAAAGTAATGACATTAAAAATGATCCGTGGAATGACGGTGTAAGGTGTACATTGTAATGATGATATGGAATGACGAGAGTTGAATAGTAATGACATTACTGATAATGTCATTATTACTGACCGTGTAGGGGCCGCTTTACTACCACCCTCAACTTAATGAATGGGTAGACCAACTCTCCTCTCCTCAAACTTACCTTGATCAACTACAGTCAGAAATGATTACACATAATATATCTGTATATTAGTATTAACTCTTTCCTACTTGCTTTACAGCCGTGATGAAGGCTTCAACGACAAGCCGAAACGTCGGCAAACAATAAAACTCATTTTCCTATACAAAACGTAGTTTTATTAAGATAACACGACCGAACCCTGACAATCCTTACCTTCCAATCACCAGCAGTCAACGTTCGCCTCTTAATGAAAAATATTTATATACTTTAACTTTGATGAATATTAGATCTGTGAAAAAAAAGTCAAGCCAGCCAAACATTTTTGAGAACCTTCTTTTCTAAACGGTTAAAGATATAACCTTAAAGGAATTGCGTTAGATTTCTTACGTAAAAATACCATTCAAAAGTGTACCTGGATGCCTATTATCGGAAAACGGTAAGTTATTCTAGCGACTGTTTTGGTAAACGTATTCTGGTTAACTATAGCTTGTTCAGTTAGATGAAATAGTTCTAATCATGCATGCGCAAAAATCTGAGAGAAATATTTCCAATTGTTCCGCCATTTTCATTTTCATTATGATGAACAACACTCAATAAAAACTAATTATGTCTCGTTTAGGACCAGGGAAGGCATCGAGAGGTCAGACAAGGGAGATAGTGTTTAATATTTATCAATACTTAGCCAAAGCTAAGGGTAAAAAGAATTTAAGATATAGCCTACTCAAATAGATGGTTTAGTTGGAGGGAAAAGGGCGTGGCCTATATTCCCCGTGCAAGAAATTGGCGGTAAAAATTCTCTCTGTTATAATCTTATCACTAGGACGTTTAAAAAGGTTTTAGTCTTACCTTTGGGTATTGGTAAATATTAGACACTATTTCCTTTGTCTGACCTCTCATAGCTTTTAATAGTCCTAATCGAGACATAATCAGGTTTTATAATGTTTCACGTATCGTGTTGTTCCTTGAAATGGGAGTTTACAAAAAGCGGAACCGTCCAGAATATTTTTCCTAAAAAATTCGCGCATACGGAATTAAACTTTTCCGTCTATCTGCACAGGCTACAGCTTGATGATTGTTTTAAGACAAAGTAGATATTTTATAGTCAAAATAAACATTCATATCAGTCCCATAACGAGCCTCGAAGGCCAAGAGGCATCTGATTGTTGATCATACAGCATTATAAGAAGATAGTGTGGTCAGTACTACACTCTGATCACCGTGTTTTTTCTTTGAACTTAGCCATTAAAAGTAATAGTAATCCCGATTCCGACCCTTGATCGACGTTACTTAGATAAAATCATTAGCGCGCTCCCGCATTTCAAACACAGGTCACCAAGAACACGAGTCGACTGCTCGCAGGTTTTCCGCCCTGTAGAGGTTACCAGTGGTTTTCCTTACTTACAAAAACGCATGGCTTAAAAATTAAGGTATAGAAACCTTGCTCTTAGAAATCAATTCTCCAAGTACCTTTAGCTAATCGTTGGAGGATCGTAGGGAAGTATCTCCAGTTTCTTTCTATATGTTCCGGGTGGTGGGCTTGTTAAAATGATCGGCGGACCAGATGAAATGAGTCAATGGTTGAACAACTGTCATGAGCGCCCCAAGGCAGAGCGCCGCTATGGACAAGTGGTTGCTTCCTCCCTCCCAGAGGCCCACTTGTTATTGGTGCAGGACTCCCAGTGGGATCGGGGTCAATCCGTTTAATAATCACATACACGGGACTTCCGTATTTTTTTGATCTCCTTTCTATTAGCGGAAACTTCAATCAATTTGCAAAAGCAATCCGTACAAACCAACATCAGGAAATCAAAAATTTCAGTGTTTCTCCAATAGATAGGTGGTTACAAGAAATGTTTGCGTCAATTATCTTCACACTGTTAGAGATTTTATTAGTAGAAATATAAAGGAAACATAACACTAACCTAATAAAATACCTTTCCAATTTCTTTCTTTGATCCCTGTCCCCAATTGTTCCGATCCTTCACATACATATAGGGACTAACTGACAAACTAACCAAGACCATAAATAAAGCCCATTGTAAAACCATAACTTATCACCCAGTCTAATTACCAATTTTTTGGTCAAACCCCCTCCAGTAATGATGTACACATAGAGAAAACTAAATTCACCATATTCACACCGCCTAAGGAGGCACCTACATTAGTCCCGATCCGATGCGATCCGATAGCCACCGACTGTCGGAAGAAAAACAATAGCATGCATCTCAATGGAGGTAGCCTACATTGATCCCGACCCCACCCGATCCGATGACCACCGATTCTTGGCCTTTCAAACTCGTTTGCTTATAGGCGAATTTCGGACCGACGAAGCAAAATGGCGCCACACCACTTATTGTGTTTCAAAAAGGTCTACATCTTAACCGATTCAATGCATTTTTTTTTTTAAGCTAATACAATTTAGAACAACTTTGTCAATTCAAATTTTTGTTTTTTGTTTCCCTTGTTTATTAAACTACGTGGAAAGATGTTTGTAACCTTCCAATGCTTATAACCTCCTAGCTAACTTTCTTATAAATAATTTTAAAATATTAATACTAATGGTTCTCTTATCGTAGTGTAACAGTTAAAAATTAACTGTTAAACAAAGATTTATTTTTTCGGGACTGATATATTGATTGGCCTCTCAAACCCTCCTCCATACCTTCAACCGAATTGAAGGTTTCTATGCTTATTAGGTGGTATTTCCTAAATTAATCACTCATTTTCACTTCACTACGAGGTCATAAGTGACGAGCTGTGACTAAATCGGATCGGGTCGGTACCAATGACTCACGTCGACCGCTGTCGGTCAAAAACGAAATCAGATCGGATCAGGAGAAATATGGGTCCAATGTAGGTGCAGCCTTATACATAAAAAAACTAACATCAAGAACAACGAAATTGGTAGGTAAAATTCGCCATAACTCATAAATGCACAATGAACTTTGATGACACAAAAATCATATCGACAGAACGAAATATCAAAAAACGGTAGATTTCCGAATGTGTCCACATTTAAACCCCACCAACATTAATTAAAAAACTAACAAACAAGAGATTTAATCCTACGTACCATGTCTCCCGTAAGCTATCCTGACCACCTATATCGCTTTTTTTTTCCCAAGCTCGTTCCAAGACATTAGAAGACCCAAAACATTAGCACCTTTCAGCCCCTCCTTTTAACACCTAGTAATTTTCCGCTTTCATCCTTACCGACTTCCCTTACCTCTCGCCTTGTGCTGTATACTCCTACGTTTTTCCACTTATCTATGGTCCCCTAAAAGTTATAGTTGTCTGCCTCCATCCATTTCTGTAACTATTATAAAAAATTATTTATTTCTCTGCTTATGTGTATCTTTGCCATTGTTTACTAGAGTCCTCTGTTAATTTTTGTACTTACTCTTAACTACGGTCTGTATAAATCTACTGTTTAATTTATCCCAAAAACACATTTGCTTGATTAATATACACATCAAAAAATAAATGTTTTATAATGTATTTTCATGATTTAAAATGTTGACTATTGTTTTGATAATTCTCTTTTTTAGTAAGACGGCTGCTAAAGTACTCGTAAAATCGTTTTAACATTTGACGTTTTCTCAAAGCCGAATCCCAACGATTCCTTGGCTTCTCCAGCAAGGCTAACTAACTACATCTCATTAAACACTCAATAGTTGACTTCAAATGGGTCAAGGTACATACAGGAATAGAAGGGAACGAAGTGGCAGACGTTTAGAAAAAACTACCTTCAACCGATCCAATATTCCAACTATTTATAACAAAATTTCTATTAAATAAATAAAATATTTATTACGGGACAAAAATAAACAAAATGGCAGGACAGATGGACAGTAACTGACAAAGTAACTCGCCTAAAATATTTTTTACACTAAATAAAACATTAAAATTTTAAACACAATTACAAAACAAGCTACCGTCTTAAACAACCACTAACAGGGCAGGGAACAATAAATAGTTATTTACACACATACAATGTTAGTGACATCAAGACATACTCTTGGGACAGCAATACTAAACAAACGTGCATACATTAAGTTTACGACACATCACAGAATAACAGAATAATACAGTACATTGAAAAATACTATACAAAAAGAGTGGCCAATAATTCCAAAAGAACTTTATGATAAATATCCATTTTTGCTCGAAAAGTCATCAATTATCAAAAAGATTAAAATGTTGTATGGTCTAATGGCTAGCCCCTTGGATTCATAAGCGGGAGATGGTGGGTTCGATTCCCAACCTCCGGCAGGAATTTTATCATCCCACGGCTCACTGGTAAAATTCCTCGCTGCACCCTGGATGTCGGCGCTAATGACCTAGATGTAGATGCGCCGTAAAAAAAAAAAAAAAAAAAAAAAAGAAGTTAGTTGAAGAATAATGGCGGTGTCTCCCGTGGTCTAGTGGCTAGCGCGCTAGATTCATAAGCGGGAGATGGTGGGTGCGACCCCCACCGGCGCACAGTGCAACGAAGTAGTGGAGATAATGGACAAAAATCATTAACCACTAGTTATTTTCAAATAAACATTTTTATTAATTGAAATCAACTCAAAACAAGGTAACAATAGTATAATAATGTATACTATACGGCTATAATAATACTAATTGTAATATTAATAGAAATAATATAGCAGGTAATAATATTATTAATAACAATATTATAAAATATAATATAACTGTAACGGGGTCTCCCGTGGTCTAATGGCTAGCGCCTTGGAATCATAAGCGGGAGATGGTGGGTTCGATTCCCAACCTCTGGCAGGAATTTTATCATCCCACGGCTCGCTGCACCCTGGATGTCGGAGCTAATGACCTAGATGTAGATGCGCCGTAAAAAAAAAAAAAAAAAAAAAAAAAAAAAAAAAAAAAAAAAAAAAAAAAAAAAAAAAAAAAAAAAAAATTGCTTACATTTTCTATTAGCTTCAAATTTATTTTATATATATTTGTTTTCATTTTAAATTTATATTAGTACGAGTATTTGTAGTAATTCTGTAAATTTGTTCACTAAATTGAGATTAGAAATTACTTAACTATTTTATGCGTTTCATAAACAGTTATTTTAATAATGTGAATGCTTCTAAATATTTATATTAGAATATTGAGGAGAATGGGAGAATGTATAGCTATTTTCATGCTACATGCCAGGCATACAGTATAAACTGCCTCTCATTAGGGTTACTATAGGGAGAAATAAAGAAATCTGCGAATCATAGCGCAAATCCGGCAAGCAAATTCAAAAGGCGCAAAGCTATTCTAACAAATACTCCTGCACAATTAATGATTTGTTTGTAAAATATATTGATATCCGTTTCCAAACTATGTGGATATCTCTAACTTTAAAGCCCTCACTAAGGCTTTAAGAATATTTAGCCTCAAAGCTATTTTTTTTTTTTTTTTTAATTCTATCAAACAGGGACTTTCAATGAGAAAACTTATTTTTTAAATTACATATTTAATTTTGTATTCAGTTATGTTAAAATTTAAATTTACAGGAATTTTGTCTTCATTATTTATTCCTTATTGAATTTTCCGTTATATATATATATATATTTTGTTCATGTATTTTCCTTTTTAATTTTTAACTTGAGCTAAGTGTTAACATATTTAAGTATATCTTCTTTATTAATACTTTTTTTTTTTTTGCTGTTATACGTTTATTATTTTTAGCTTAATTCAGTATTTTCTGAGTGCAACTCAATGCTCATGGCTAAGAATATTGTAACCCCTAATACCAAGTAAACCTTCAATCATTCAACTACGCAATAAGCTGTACAACAGGTTCAATGTACAAACGAAAGCTTTCCTTAAACAGTGACTCATACTAAGGGATTTCCGCGTTATCAACAAATTTCTGACAGCCGACAGTGTTTCCATTCTTCTACCCTCTCTCTCCTCTCTCGTGCTCGTGCACTCTCTCTCAGAAACGACAGACTTTTTGATAAATCTATACTTTGACCGTTTCGAGGTGCTCTTCGGCAGCCTTCTTCCGTTAAAAAATAAATACTTAAAATTAAAGAAGAGAATAATAAAAACAGTAAATCAATATTTAGATAATGAAAGTGGGTCATAAAACATTCTTTAATTGATTTCTCATTTAAATTGCATTTCAATATGAGAAAGGATTTCAAAAATGTTTTTCCACAATGACTAATACAAGGGTTTTCCCCGTTCTAACACACATTCTACAAGCTATCAGAATTTCCTGTTATCTCGCGCTCTCACTGTCTCTTCTTTTGTTTCATAGCATAAATGTGTCTATGACTCATTCTCCATGTATTTTTTTTTTCTTAATGACATTGCCTTCATATTTGCAGCCCAAAGCTTTTATCACCTGTCATTTTAACACATTAAAGGCGGGGATCTTGACGAAAGTATGCTAGGTGCCTTTAAGCTACAGTCGAGACAAATCGTATTACTACGACACCCACCTTTAAGCTACAGTCGAGACAAATCGTATTACTACGACTCCCGCCTTTAAGCTACAGTCGAGACAAATCGTATTACTACGACTCCCGCCTTTAAGCTACAGTCGAGAAAAATCGTATTACTACGACCCCCGCCTTTAAGCTACGGTCGAGACAAATCGTATTACTACGACTCCCGCCTTTAAGCTACAGTCGAGACAAATCGTATTACTACGACTCCCGCCTTTAAGCTACAGTCGAGAACAATCGTAGTACTACGACTCCCGCCTTTAAGCTACAGTCGGGACAAATCGTAGTACTACGACTCTCGCCTTTAATGTGTTAATAGATTGATACGCTATCATTAAAAATAATTAGGCGTATACGCTATCAGAATCTGCAAAAAATGTTCTGAAGAAGTCATCTGACTTGTAAGTCTTTAATTTTGATCCTTTTAAAAGTAAAATTTACTCTAATTCATTTAAACATTTTCTCTTCCAAATCATAAATATTTTTGCCAGAGCAGAAGCATATTTACGTTATAATAATACGTAGTTATGTTAGCAGTCACCATGTTGAAAATATAGAATGAATCCTTTTTTTCCCCCACATTCCCCAAATGTATTATTATGTACATAGATGGTCGAGGCCTAACGGATTGGAACCTGAAGCTGGACTTAAGAACTATACCTTATTCTACGCTTAAGTACTAGAAGGGAAAGTTTATTTACAATGGGGGTCTTAAGCCTACTTAGTCTGAATTACTAAGTCTAGGGTCAGTCCTTCTGCCTAGGGAGTGACTAGACCACAGAAATAAGATGAATTCTTCCAGGGTATATGGAACTAAACATCAAGAAGTGGTGGGGGGAGGTCGGGCAAGATCAAAGAGGTTTTATGACAGGAAGAAAAGAAAAGGTGTTAATGGAAGGAGACCCAGACGGTAAAGAGGACAAAACGGTTCTCAAAAACGGTTACAGATATCGCCTTAGTAATGGATTCATAGGTTAATAAACCTATAAAACGAGTACCTGCAAGCATATGAGCTCTCTAACTTAAGGACACTGACACATGCACATGCGATAACCACACAGTACACTCACTTAATATACGAATGCAGACAAACACAAAATTTACAAAAACATTTAAAAAACTCTATTAAAGAATGGTCAATCAGCCCTGAAAAGCTATTTACTGATTATTTTCCCATTTTAAATAAATTAGCCAAAAATATTTACCAACTGAGAGAGGAAAGGGGCACTCCCTGATAAGAGTATGTCCCGTTAAAACTTAAGATAAGTTTTAAAATTGTATTATAATTTTGATAATTAATAAGAAATGGTTTATTTTAAAATAAGTCTGAATCGTACAATAATCTTGTTTATTTTATAAGAAATTGTTTATGTTAAGAAAAGTCTTAAATTATATAATAATTCTGTTTATTTTATAAGAACTTGTTTATTTTGTATATTAGAAAAAAATCAATAATAACATGAATGTGAAGTCTTTCATACGCACAAGATATGCCCAAATGGCATGGGTTGTGCAGAAAATAAATAAATAAACTCCCTCACCATAGGGATACTTTGGTGAGGAAACAATAAAAAAAAAAGCATATGAGCTTAAAAACGTAAGCGTTATGATTTTTTTCGCCCGATTTTAGCTCAAAACACTATGTTCCGGTGGACGGATCATGCTGGTTAACGAACATGACCTTTCAAATTAGACGAAAAATTTTTGTACCAAATTTCATCAAATTCGGACCATTTTTCAGGGAGCTACAGGGCGAACAAACGAATATATATGGGGGTGAGGTTAGCTCAGCGATAGAGCACTGGACTCACACGCTGGAGGACCTGAGTTCAAATCCCGAGCAAGCACTAAAGATTTTTTCTTCTAGTGTCTTCGCTCTTGGGTTGAATTCGGCTTCCCTGACCTTCCCTAGGCCAAACCAGCCTTTAATTAATTTATTAATGGGTACCTTGATGCTAATGACTAGGGACCGGATTCTTAGGTTTTCACCTATTTTTTTCCTTTCTTCTAAACACGATAATGATCGGTTTTTTATATGATTCGCGTCTTGTAGTATCATTCGTGCAAATTTGGAATAACCTAAAAAAACCTATTCTGGATGATATGACCTAAAATCACCTAAATGACGATGGAATGACCTAGAAAGACCTAATATTTAAAATATAAAATACAATTCAGTGAACTCATTTCCTCGATCAAACAAATTTTCTTAAAAGCATCTTCCCGGGTCCAGACGTTCAGGGAAATCTTACTAGGAATGTCGCTTCCAGCAGAACACATTTTAACACGCTGGGGAAAAAATAAAAACAGTTTTTTTTTTTTTTGTTTTTTTTACGGCGCATCTACATCTAGGTCATTAGCGCCGATTTCCAGGGTACAGCGAGGAATTTTACCAGCGAGCCGTGGGATGATAAAATTCCTGCCGGAGGTTGGGAATCGAACCCACCATCTCCCGCTTATGAATCCAAGGCGCTAGTCATTAGACCACGGGAGACCCCAGTAAAAACAGTTGTTGACGCTTTCGATAAGAATGAAGCAGCTGCCATTTCTAAGGCTTCGATGTTCCTCCAGAGCAACGAGATTCGTGGTGCACTCGCATTCCTAAGAGCACATTTCTCAGATCTTCCAAATCTCATTGGAAAATTGGAATCGTCAACATTGGAGCTAAAAGATGCGATGAAATACTCCCCTATGACGTCTTTTGACGTAAACGGGTACATCTTTTTCTTCCTCCGCTTTTAAGACAGTTCTCTAAGACAACAGGAAGTATTTCACCTATTTTGTTTTTAATATAGTTAAGTACCTTTCTGTAGGCAGTGAAATTCTTCCAGATTTTCTT